>VWZL01006032.1:476529-546324 GCA_013396915.1 Stercorarius parasiticus | reverse complement strand
GGGGGAGTTTCGCTCCCCCTTGGCCTTGGGTTAAATAACACGTTGTCCCCAGGTGCGGTGGCCAGGCAGGGCCTGAGCGGGGTGTGCAGACAGATGTGCACAGCGCTCACACCCGCCTCAACAGCCCGGCTGCCCACCGCCGCCTCCCCGGCTGAACATGGCCCACATCTGCTCCTGGAAAATAGATACGCGCGCATGATTTATAAATATGTACATACACACATTTTGCATGTATATATTATATAAAAAACTATACACACTTATCTATATCATGTATAATATACACACACATTATATCTACAATAATACAGCACGTGATACACTATATGCACAAAACACACTATATACAAAATACATATTCTATATACACTATTATACAACTATATAGAGACTTTACACAATTACACAATACAGCTCGCATCATAGTAAAGTATATACATTATATTGTGTTTCCAGAAAGAGCATAGATAGGGGATGTGCTTCTACCTACATGTACACATGGAGCCATCCAGCTATACACATACATCCAATATTTGTGTCTAACTGTATTTCTGTTTCCCGTGGAGGCAGGGAAGTATTTTACTTTGTTCTTAAATAAACCTTCCTGGCATTTGAGCCCAGGGCTGAGTCAACTCTTTTCCTTTCATTTCAGCTCGCCAATCTTGCTGCTGTAACACACATACTTTGAATACATGTTTTTAGTTTGGTAAGATTTATTTGTAGGTACATTGTAAGAGAGCACAGCCTC
The DNA here is from genome assembly GCA_013396915.1 of Stercorarius parasiticus. Taxonomy (NCBI): domain Eukaryota; kingdom Metazoa; phylum Chordata; class Aves; order Charadriiformes; family Stercorariidae; genus Stercorarius; species Stercorarius parasiticus. Next base: position 545,576 of record VWZL01006032.1, on the reverse strand, counting down.
AATCGTAGAATGGTTAGAGCTGGAAGGGACCTTAAAGATCATCTAGTTCCAAATGTGCCAGATGCAGTACCGTAAGTAACATTAATTACAAACGATGTTGCAAACATATGTATGTTTATTTTTATATATGCACATAGATGGACATGGTACCAAATTATTAATGCTATTCAGATGCTGTGTGTTTACCCGCACAGCTGAAGGAAAGAGAGCAGCGCCCTGCCTTCATAAGCTCAGGGAAGTTGAAGCCATAAGGCCATGTGATGGAAATCCTGTACCAAGACAGCAAATTAACTATATTTGCATACACTAATGCCATCCCACGGTACTGGGGAGCCAGAGGAGCACTGCGAGGCCACACCGTTGCTGGCTGCAGCTGACAAGCAGGTGCTGAGCACCTTGTCCCCAGGCCCATTGTGGGATGAGGCAGTAGGGGCTCCCCGAACAAACAGGGCAAACCCTGGGGGGGCCGGGGGAGCAGCTCCACTGCCAAAGTGTCCCCCTGGGCACAGACGGACAGGCGCACACACAGACACCGCAGATACCCACACTCACTCTTCTGCTGTAAGTGGCTGGTGTTGCAGTTCCTCTGGCATTGCTACTGCAGCTCCCATACATACAAGCTCCTTGTTAATTACTTGCTGTTAATTAATGAAGAAACAGCTCTGCGGCTAGTCCGATGTAGAGGAGGGACACGGGGTACTGCAGGGCTGCCACGGCCTCACTGCCTCCAGCACCCAGCTGGGCTCCCATTCTCCCCAGGGTGCTCAGACCTCAGGGGACATGGGGACCTTGTCTCCAGGGTCCTGCCTGCACCTGCAGGGCCAGGCAGGAGAGGCCATGGGCTGGAGAGCTTTGGTGGCCTTCAGTGCCATGAGGAAAGGCACCGCCACATGCCCTGCTGCCTACGAGGTGGGAGGAAAGGAGGAGAAAGGGATGGACAGACTCGGGTCTGGCCTCAATTCCCAGCTCTCCCATAGAGGACTTGTCTCTGTAAAAGGGCAGCTAAAACTCCTCCTGCTCTGTCTGTGGAGACAGCAAAAAGTCCCCTGCGGCTGGGGCTGCCACTCTGCCTTGCTCTCATTTAGCAACGAGGAAGGGGAAGGCCGGCGACAAGGGGACAGGCTGGGGTGCTCCCCAGCAGCAGGGCTGGGGAGAGGAAAGCAGCGCCCGTCTTCCAGATGCGCAGAGGCACGGCCAGACCACCAGGAGAGCCGGTGCCTGCAGCAGCCCCTCCACTGCTTCCTGACACAAAGGCAGCCACTCGGTCAGAATTAAACATCAAATTTATTGCATAATACTGTACTATGTACACACACATCGAAAATAAACATTTGATATAATTGTGTATTTGTCTTCAATGCTGCATTAGAAAGAGGCTGGAGGGCTCTCAGTGTAGCCCACAGCTTGTCTTAAAAAAAACCCAGAAGCCTAAAACCTTTTGTTACGAGGTGCAAAGTTCAATACTGTGTATTGAACATGGTGCATAAATACTTTGTCCTAATAAACAAGTCAATGTCAAAACCACCCTAGGCTTAAAATGAGATTTACATCAAGACCTGAAAAATGGGGGGAATCATTCAAACTTTATTTACTGGGGGGGTGGGATGGGGGAAAAGAGGATAAAGGCTCTCCAATCTTACAGGATAGATTCAGGTAAATGATTTTGCCTACTCAAGTCCTAGTGTGCATTTCCAGTCTAATTCATGCAGATTGTCCTTTAGGGCCCCCCAGCAAAACAGCTGTCACGTGGAAGGGCTCCTCTGAAACAGCAAAATAAAGTTACCCTAACTGCAAAAATAAAACCAATCTCCAAAAGGAGCCTTATCACTCAAATGTGGATCTCATGCTTATTTCTTTTCCTGACCTGATGAGATTGGAGAGCTTGTGCACAGCTCAGGCACTCACACACCCCCGCAGGCTCACACATGCACACTCACACACACGTGACTCCTCTGGAGGAAGGCGGCAGTGGTAAAAGCAGCCACCTCACCGTGGATTGGAATAACAGGGCTGTTCGGATGGAAAAACAGGGCTCAGCAAAGCCCACCAATATCTAACTTGTAGACTTGCCAAGACAGAAACCCAAGACAAGAGAGATGTAATTCGAGAAACCCCCTATTATAGGGAGGGTTTGTCCTTCCACAAGCCTGAACACAAACTCCGCTCCAGAGGAGTCTGAGGCTTCTTTAAGAAGACATTGCTTGGAAATAAAATTTGAGACAAGTGAGGAAAAACAAGCCAACCCCCCCCAAACCATCATATTCTCCATCAGACATCCCAGTGCAAAAAGACAGAGCACGTACCATCACCAATACACTGCCCTGGGGGTCACAAATGACGTCCCAGCCCAGTACCATCCGCTGAGGACCAAAGGGCAGAGGGAATACTCTCATTCAAAGCAAGCAAGAACCAGCTTGCACATAAAAAGGGTGGGAAAAAAGGTGGGGGGGAAATCACAGCTTTTCAAAAAGGAGATCACTACTTCATCCTCAATTTCCACCATAGCCTAAATGCAAGGAACATCAAAATATTTAAACTGGGTTAAAAGGAGAGGTAAGTCTGTGTGTGTGTAGGGGCGATAAAAGCAAACTACAAGGAATTGCCGGGAGGGCAGTGATGTCAAGTTGGAGGGGAAACAACAAAAACGTCCACTGAACTGATGTTGTTCAGTAGATGAGAAAATTCAAAGCAATAGCCTCTCTCTGCTGAAGCCCCACAAAACGCTGGCAGCATCAGGCTGAGACGGCATCATCTCAATCTATTATTATCACTAATAATTATATTTTCCCCCAAAACGTTCTGATCCATCCCCTTACAAAAATAAAGCCAAGCCCATCATTTTCTTCCCTCCGTACCCAAGTGTCTGTGCCTCTCCCGCACTGCTCAAGCCAAGCTAAAGCCCTCGTAGTGGTCGATGGCTTGCACCAGCCGGGCGCTGAGGATTTCCTTGCTGCTGTACTTGGGCAGGTCCAGGAGATTGTAGCAGGTGTGTGCCACGGGCAGGTACTGCTCCCCGCTGGCGGTGGACTGGATGACGATGCGCAGGCTGGACATGCCGTAGATGGGAATGCGGTCGCTGCCAGTCAGAAACACTAGGAGAAGCAGAGGGAAGGTTGAACACTCAGGGCAGGCGACCAAGGGCTGCACCGTCCCCACCTGCCCCACGGGACCCTGCCTGGAGGGGCCAAAACGCTGACTGAACTCCATGCAGGGCATGGCTGGCCTCACAGGGGAGGTGCAGGAGAGCAGAGGCAGGAAGCAAGGTCACTGCTGGGTGTGCAGGTGAGAAAATAAAGTGGCCCACAGCACCCCTCCTTCCCTTAAAAGCTCCCTCTTATGCCCAGGCAGGATAAAAAGGAGCAAAGCCAGGGCTGCATCCTTGGGAAGAGGCAGAGGGGGCTCAGCCATCCTCCCTGCTGCCACCCCTCCCAGGCACAGCACCTCGATGCTGGGACCAGGGTTCGTTCCTCTGTGCTGCTCCCCATCATACCGTGCTCCCCCTGAGCGTGACCCTCGTGCACTGTCCCTGCCACCGCAGTTCAGGGAGCGGGGGCTCCCAGGACTCTCTCTACACAACTGCTAACTTCAGCCTGCAAGTTTTGGCTGAACCATTTTTCAAACTCAAACATGCAGGACAACTAGTCGACTGCTTGTTTCTCTGGGGAAAAAAACACTCACATAAGAACACCAGCCTTTACCTTTCCAGCAGTCACAGAATCACGGAGTGGCTGAGGTTGAAGGGATCTCTGGAGGTCCTCTGGGCCAATCCCCCTGCTCAAGCAGGGCCACCTAGAGCAGGCTGCCCAGGACTGTGTTCAGCTTTTGAGCATCTCCAAGGATGGAGACTCCACAACTCTGGGCAACTGTGCCAGTGCTCAGTCACCCTCACAGGGAAAAAGTATTTCCTGATGTTCTAGAACGAACCCGCTGTGTTTCTGTTTGTGCCTCTGGTCCTGTCACTGGGCACCACTGAAAAGAGCCTGGCTCTGTCCTTTTTGCACCCTCCCTTCATTTATACACATTGATGAAGTCCTCTGTGAGGCTTCTCTTCTCTGGGCTGAACAGTCCCAGCTCTCGCAGCCTTTCCTCACAGGAGAGATGCTCCAGTCCCCTAGACATCCTAGCAGCCCTTCGCTGGACTCTCTCCAGCACGTCCATGTCTCTCTTGTGCACTGGGGAGTCCAGAACCATTCCCAGCACTCCAGGTGTGGCCTCACCAGTGCTGAGTAGAGGGCAAAGATCACCCCCTTTGACCTGCTGGCAACACTCCCCCTAACGCAGCCCAGGACACCGTTCACCTTCTTTGCAGCAGGAGCACATTGTTGCCTCATGGTCAACTTGGTGTCCTCCAGGACTCCCAAGGGAGCAAAAGTTGCTGTCTGTAGCAACAAACGCGGAACCACCTGCCCTTAAAACCATGTATTTCTCCTCCTCTCCCCTTCCGTCCCAAATAAAGTGACCCCCACAGAGCAGCTCACGTCTGCAGGTGGCTGGGACACTTGAAGCAACACACACATGCACTTCCCAAGGCCACTTCTGCAGGGGATTTCCTCTGCTTCTCAGCACACCACCCACCATACTAGCTCAAGGAGACCATCATCAGAGGAGAGGAATCTGCTACCCAGTCACACCAATATGTGGTCTCATTTTCCTGCCACATTATACACTAGTTTCTCCACTCAGCGGTCACCCTACAATTGCCCCGTTGCACCTAAAAAGAGTGCTGCAATGCCTGAGAGCTCAGCCTGCAGAAGAAGGAACCAGATTAAGTACCGGCACTGGGGACTGCTATGAATTCACCTCCTGGAAATGCAAACAGAGGGATGCTGCGCTCCCTTGTCAGAGACTGCGTTGGACCTTGATCTGCAGATAACACTCAGTGATTTTTGAGGGTAAAAATGAACAGGAAGAGAAAAAAAAAAACAAGAGAGGGAGAAAACAGATTATGNGCATGTGTTCTGACTGCATTTCTTAAGTGAGTCATTATGTAATATCTAGATGATGCTGCTGTGGGCTATAACACATTAAGAAACTTTCAAAATCACTTAATTAAAGTGAAAAATGTAAGAGAGTTCCAGAACCCCTAATTTGGTTTACCTTTTCCCTGGGAAAAGATGACAGCTTAGTGTGTGTCCCAGACTTAGGTTTTGAAAACTATAAAACCTAGTATGAACAGATTTGTTTATTTTACCCCACCTGACCTACTCAGTTCATTCAGAGATGCAAGACAATCAAGAAGTACCATACACACAGACACAGTGAAACAGAAAACAAAAATAATTTAATTTTCTTGCATCTTATATGTCATATGCATACAGATCTGACATTTTCAAACTGTGGTTCAAATCTGCAGCTATTGATGCTCACCTAAACCACTGAGGGCTCTTCACAAAACAAGACACCAACAAGGTTGAACAGACAGACCAAGAGCTCTAGAGAAATGGCAAAAAGGGACAGATCCCATTCTACAAGGGTTCTACATACAAAACTAACAAGAGTCCTAAAGGATAAGGAAATTATACAAGAGTTTACTCTCGATATTAGTTTCAGATAGATCATGGCAATAGTATGTAATGCTTGAGTGCCTACATCTTTGAGGATGTATTAAAGAAAACTGTACTTTTTGACGTGTCTATGCATTGCTGTAATTGAGAACTGAATTACTTAAAACTGAACACCTAAAACTATTAATTTCCAATCCATTAACTATTAGTTACGTAGTGCATCTTACAGTGCAGAACCACTCTTCCAATTTAATACGCAACTACAGTTTTCCCTGCCATTTCCTTAAAAATATTCATCCAGTTTTCTCTTCTCCTCAGTGAGGACCATCCCTGGAATAAATTTTAAATACAAAACTATGCATAGAAATGTAAACAAAGATGAAAAATGCAATATTTTGGGGGCCACAAAACCACAAGTATCCCTAGAAATTTAATTACAACTAATGTGCTATAAGGGCACTTTAAAAAAATGTCCATTTCAGTCACAGCATCACTGAATGGCTGAGGTGGGAGGGACCTCCAGAGGTCATCTGGTCCAAACCCCTTGTTCGAGCAGGGCCACCTAGAGCAGGCTGCCCAGGACTGTGTTCAGCTTTTGAGCATCTCCAAGGATGGAGACTCCACAACTCTGGGCAACTGTGCCAGTGCTCAGTCACCCTCACAGGGAAAAAGTATTTCCTGATGTTCTAGAACGAACCCGCTGTGTTTCTGTTTGTGCCTCTGGTCCTGTCACTGGGCACCACTGAAAAGAGCCTGGCTCTGTCCTTTTTGCACCCTCCCTTCATTTATACACATTGATGAAGTCCTCTGTGAGGCTTCTCTTCTCTGGGCTGAACAGTCCCAGCTCTCGCAGCCTTTCCTCACAGGAGAGATGCTCCAGTCCCCTAGACATCCTAGCAGCCCTTCGCTGGACTCTCTCCAGCACGTCCATGTCTCTCTTGTGCACTGGGGAGTCCAGAACCATTCCCAGCACTCCAGGTGTGGCCTCACCAGTGCTGAGTAGAGGACAAAGATCACCCCCTTTGACCTGCTGGCAACACTCCCCCTAACGCAGCCCAGGACACCGTTCACCTTCTTTGCAGCAGGAGCACATTGTTGCCTCATGGTCAACTTGGTGTCCTCCAGGACTCCCAAGGGAGCAAAAGTTGCTGTCTGTAGCAACAAACGCGGAACCACCTGCCCTTAAAACCATGTATTTCTCCTCCTCTCCCCTTCCGTCCCAAATAAAGTGACCCCCACAGAGCAGCTCACGTCTGCAGGTGGCTGGGACACTTGAAGCAACACACACATGCACTTCCCAAGGCCACTTCTGCAGGGGATTTCCTCTGCTTCTCAGCACACCACCCACCATACTAGCTCAAGGAGACCATCATCAGAGGAGAGGAATCTGCTACCCAGTCACACCAATATGTGGTCTCATTTTCCTGCCACATTATACACTAGTTTCTCCACTCAGCGGTCACCCTACAATTGCCCCGTTGCACCTAAAAAGAGTGCTGCAATGCCTGAGAGCTCAGCCTGCAGAAGAAGGAACCAGATTAAGTACCGGCACTGGGGACTGCTATGAATTCACCTCCTGGAAATGCAAACAGAGGGATGCTGCGCTCCCTTGTCAGAGACTGCGTTGGACCTTGATCTGCAGATAACACTCAGTGATTTTTGAGGGTAAAAATGAACAGGAAAGAGAAAAAAAAAAACAAGAGAGGGAGAAAACAGATTATGTGACTAGCAGATAACTCAGAGATAGCCATTCATGCTGGATCATCTTCTAGCAGTTAATGCAATGTGGCATAACCCTGTAACTCTGCAGACGCTCCCACCTAGGCCTTCCAATTTCAGGAAACACTCTGCACCACTGCAAGATACTTACAGAGAAATTTCTTCTTCTTTTCCAAGGGAAAAGCGTGAAAGGTTTCCCAAAACATTCTCACAGTTGGGTGTGTCGCAGTGTAGTCTCCCTTATAGACAGCGCTCTATTAAAAAACAAAAAGTCACATCATTTCATCTGGCACTAAAAAGCAAAGACTAAGCAGAACCCAGACCTGATCTCTTCTGGTATCTGACATCAAATCGATGTCTGACAGTTATGAAACGACGCATAGGATGGTCATGGGCAATAGCATGGCTCAAAGACCCAGTAAAGGGTTCTTGGGTTCTCCTAGCAATATGTGGAAGGCGGGCTTTAGGCTTCTAGCTATTCAGCTAATTACACGTGTCGTGAGGAATGCTGGAGTACCTGTTCGCAGACTGGACTCAGGAACAGGATTGTGTGTTCTACATTGCAAACACACTTTTACTGCTGAGGCTGAGACAGAGCAAGTAACTTGCTGATCTATGCATTTTGAGAGGATACAACTCTTACTTTGTGTCCAGACTCCCCTTTGAACCCTTGGCTGTGTACTTTTTGCCCTTGTGTAGTGGAGTGAGTTTTACTGTAGGTGAAGACCCCAACTTTGTTTTTTCCCTTCAATCTTAGGTTTCATCCCTAAAAACAGCAGACGGAAGTCCTTCTCCCCTACCCTTTCACATCCTGAATCTTCTCCCTGAGCTTTATCAGTAGCAGGACAGCCCAGTAAGAAACTTTTCATGTGAATGATAACATGGTGTATAAGAGGTATAAAAAAAGACATCTGTGGCTCATTGCATCTCATGTCCCAGGCTAGTGCCCACCTCGTGGAACTGCGCAATCCTGGTACTTGTGAAAAAGAAGAAAAATACGACAAGAGGGAAGCTTTACCTCCTCCAGTTCCTCCCAGTTGTAGTTACTGTTTCCAACTATCATGGCCCTGAGCTCTGTGGGCTGGAAGAGTTCCAGGACTTTCCCACCACACACTTTCAGGAAGCCAGTGGAAAAAGCCGTGTACCACTCATGGATGGAGAGGTTGAAGATGTAATTTATGTAGGCTTCAACAAATTCTTCCCTAGTGCATTGAGAGAGAGCAGGCAAAGGAAAGCACTTTTAATCATATGCCTGAGCAGCAGCACTGCTAAGTTTTCCTGTTTCTGCCTGTAATGTGTCTTGCAAACCTTCCACAGGTTCAACCCACGGCCCTCCTCTCACTGACCTGAGTCACCGCAACATGGACAAAGAATTAGGCAGCAAGTACCACCATGTGTCTGCTTATTCCCCAGCAGTGGCAGCATGGGTGGTCCCCAAGCAGCCCAGGCTCTATACTACCAGTAAACCCACCCAGTGGCCTTGCATCCAGTTGCCCACGGGACCAGGAAGGAGCCAGGGTGGCACCAAGCACTGGGGAGGTGTCAGGAACAGAGCGCTCTTCCCCGTGGAACCCATTCCCACACAGAGGTTCTGTTAAGCAAATCTCAGGATTCAGTCACCAGAGGAACATGCCCACCCCCTGGCCCAGCTCCTGCAACCCCAGGAAATAACCTATGGCTCTTCTCAGTCTGCAGGTGTCTGGGGTCACTCAGCACAGGGCTCTGTGCCCACCTGCAATGACCTCAGACTGCCAGGTTACTGTGAGCAAGCGCTCTGCCGGGAAGAGGGAACCCAATCAAACAGACAGTGCCCAGAAGATTACCCACTTCCAAAAACAAGAGCCTCATGGAGCCCTAGTTGGGTACCCTGTGAATTTTCAGAGGCAGCTGCTGCTGACTCAGTCCCCAACAAGTCTTGCCAGCGGTTCCGCACTTTCAAAGCCAAAGCTGTAGCCTAGAGGCAGATTGAGGAAATCGTGCTCTGAAAAGTCTTGATCTGAAACTGCATGGCCAATTCCCTCCCTCCTGGCCCCAAAGAGAGCACAATTAAAAGAAATCAAGAAACACCCCTTACTACAGATTAAGAAAATAGTCTTGGGAAACCTCCTCTTCAGCCTTTGCACTCTGGTTAAATAAATACAGGACTCGTGCATTTGGAGTATGTGGCAAAGAGAACGATTTCCCTCAGAATGACAACCCTTTTTTGCTGTTCTGCTTCAAGGGTTCCCAAGAACAGCATTAAAAAAACCACCATTCTGCAGTCATTGGCAAGAAACTTGTGGCAGGCTCTGGCCAAACCCTGTCTCTGGATTTTGTTAGGAGGTTAAGCATCTTTATTCTACTCTCTCTTTCCTATTCTCAAAGCACCATGATCTGAGTGCAACACTAGCATTTTATTTGTGCAATGACTTAAAACATTTCCCCTGTATTATTATATATTTTTGATTGATTGTTGTTTGGTGGTTGGTTTGGTTTTTTTACACCTGACAATAACGCACCAGGCAATGTGGCAAACTGGGGCACAAAACTGTTCTCTGTGGATGGAGCTGTTGTTTTTGCTTGACATTCGCGCACAGCTCACACCTGCACTCAGACGATAAGCAGATCAGGGAACATCATGGAATCCCGTACCTCAATCTCTAGCTGAGGAGGTCACAACTTCTGACTTTTTGACTTTTGACAACATTTTGACTTTTTGGTGGAGGATACGCTATGTAAAAGCAGCAAGGGATGGGTGAGAAACTAAAAAAAGAAAAATAAGGAAGCAGACTGACAAATATGAAAACTTGGAATAAGAAATCATATAGTGAAGGGGGGGGTATTTTCCAGCGCATTTGTTTTATTGTCATTTTCCTGATAGTCACCTGAGCATTAGGGAAATCCAAGCTGATTAAGCACTTAACTGTTGCTTAATACCTCTCTGGCTGTTACGGTCATGAACCCTTTATCAAGAACATTTTATGTTGTGACACCCAATACGAACTCCAAAGGAGAAAAGGAAAACACGGACATTTCCCACTTGGCATTTTTCAGTTAAAGCAATCCCGTGCATTCTTCAGTTCCCAGTGAACTTTCCCCAAGCAGGAAGGGCAGTGCCCAACGGCATGCACACAGCTAACTATTCAGGCCAAGAGGGCAGCAAATTGGTCCCTGGCCTCTAAATGTAGGGGTGGAGGAAGTCATTAAGCACTGTAAGGTGGATGAATTGACAGCTATGTCTAGACTTGGATTTAGAGGTTAGCTTGAGTTCAAAACTCTGGTCAAGACAAAGCGATTGCGTTCCAGACTGCGTTAAGCCAGTGGAGCTACACACTAGCCTTTCTCCTTAAGGATTTTCTTCTCTTGTTGCCTATCCTGACTTAATAAACAGTGGGAGGAACTAACCTGGGTGCTCTCCCCAAACATTTGCTCAGCTAAAACCTTTGTTCCTCCCCCTAGGCCAGTATGGCACGCAGTAGAAAAATGGCCATTTTTCTTTTGAGTGTACATGCCCAGCCTAAAAACCAAAAGGGTACTATCACTGGCATTTTCATCTTTACTTCACTCTCGCAATTGAAGATGAAACTCTCCTCTATTTACCTGAAGCCCATCTTCTCTCTGCAGGGAGACAGATTTACACTGCTCCATCTCCGCATGGGTTTTGCACAGGGACAGCTATTTAGCTGTAAAATCGCACCCTTTTGGGCAGTAGTAAAGTAGGTAAGAAGGTAATACAGACAAAGCTTTTGTTACAGCAATGGCTTTAGACACAATCAGAACCCTTTTCAATAATCAGATTAATAGGAAATGACTTCATCTCCAGGCTTGCCAGTAAGGTCTTCGGCAATCCTAGCTCAAGCCCCTCACCATGCTGCTCACTAGTCACTGGATCACACTGCTTTGCCAGCAGAGAAAAAGTTTGAACGCTGCTTCAAAGAATAAAGGCATTTGTAGAAATCCAATTACAGGATTATGAGAAGAAAACAGTTTAGCAGCTGGGAAAAAAAAAAAAAAGGAGGGGAAATGGTAGCTGTGCTAGTAATAACTCTCAGATGTTCGGTCAAATGGAATCTATGTACAGTACGGCCTTATGGCTATAATCAGGGATGGTGGGCCTCCCTCAGGCGTACTCAAGGCAAAGCGTTTCCGGCTCCAGAATTAACAGTATAAACAAGTTTGCCAGGCTCAGATTTGTTGGTCACGTACAGTTACTCTCTAAACCATCAAGGAGATTAATCTTCAAGGGACAAAATCACTTGCAGTCTCTATTTACCATGAGAAAACTGCCAAGGGTCTATATGAAGACCTTTTATAAGGAAGACATCCATCCAAAATGCATGGAACATTTTCCAAACATTGGCGGAAAGATGATGAAAACTTGCTTTTATTCAAGTGCCACTGGCATCCAGCAACTTTTGAACAACTGGTCTTGGAATTTGTTCGCAGTGACTTCTACTTCTCTCCCACATTCCACCTCAGCCAAATTTTCTGTGGCATTGCACCTCACTTCACCACAAGTATGAGTCCACGCCCACATATGCCCCACTTACCTGTTGTCCTTCCGCACCAGAATTTTATCTCCATCTTCAACCAGGTTCTTCTGCTCTGTCACACCATAGCTCTCCCTGCAGATCTATACAAAACCAGAAAACTAATTTTACCAGAAGTATTTTTCAGACCATATGCCTGCAGAAAGATACAGAGTTCTCTTTCACAGTTGATGACTGGCATGTGAAGGCTGGGCCAGAGAAAAGCAGAACAATTTTTCTCTGCTCCAAAAGCCCTGCGTGCTTCACCACCTTCCATCATTTACATTTGCTGTAGGACTGCTATTAAGCCTAAACGCAAACTCAGAAAGGAAAAAAGTTATTCTTTTAGGTAAATTTCCTGTGAATAAATCCAAAAGATCGATAAGTAAAAACTGTATTTAACTATGCCCACATGCTCTGGCAATAAAAAGGACTCCTTTTTTTATAACAGAAGCTCAGTAGGTTAATTCATCTGCTCTCACTGAAAGATGGCATGATCACAGACAGCTTCCTGCTTTTGCCTGGCCTAGGATGACATCAGTACAAACATATATTCTGTACGTACAAAATTGCTCATGTGGAGAAAATGCAAAAGGGTCAATTTTCAAGTTGCCATACACAAGAGGCTCAGATTTTGACACACAAATTTCTCAAATTCTTAATTTCAAGGTTTGGGATATCAGTCATTTATTCAAAGTTTTAGCAGATGTATCTGTATGTCTTTATGTATTATGCAGTATATAGTACAAGAAAGAGAGAGTAAGAATACCCTTTTGCGTGAAAAGAGAAAATGTCTTGTGTTACTTGAAAAGTATTCTTTTTTTACACAGTCTGCGTTACCATCATTGTGGCTTCATCACCTCATCCTGAATTGCAGCTCTGACCTGCATGAGACAGACCGACCCAGGTCTGACTCACTCCAGAGGTGAGTTTAATCTAAAAGACACTGTGTGCTCTTATTTATGAAACAAGGAAATGGACAACACTCTCCTAGCTCGGCAAAGGTTTTCTTCAGTGTGTAGCGCTGTTTCCTGGTACCTTGGTTTTACCCCAGGCAGACCCTGGACGAAGAATCAAGAAGCCAGATCAAGCTTAAGATGAACCCTTCACTCACAACCTGTTAGAGCACCAGGACTTTAAAGCAAAGACATTAAAACAAGGAAGCCCTTACCCTGCCCGAGTCAGAGGAAAACACAGCATAGAGAATAATGATGCCATATCTCTCTGTGAGGTTCTAAGTGTTTGCACGTGATGAGGGATGTACCTGCTATTCCAATGTACATCAAAATCAAACTCTTAATTTTAGGTAATCTCCACTGTGTAACAGAAACTATTGCATGTAGGTTACTAGCTAGAAAAAAAAAATTCTTTTACTGCCATAGTAGCACAGGAAAGCTGACTACCTCAGCATGTCTCCTAGCAATAGCCTCCAGCATTTTGTTTCTAAGAAAGTCTGGCCAAGTACACTCACTATAAATTTTTAAGGTAAAAAGTACCAATATTATGACAGCAAGGAAAATTCTGAATGGTGTTAGCATTTCAAGAATTGACCTAGTGGTGGCAAAGCCTAACTGCCATTTTCAAGGAGGATTTAGGAATCCACTTCTCACTGTCTAGTGCGAGAAGCTGGCCACTGGTATTTAAGTCACAGTGACAACAAGGCTATTTTGAAAACCACTCTGCTTAATCTATTTACTAGCTCAGTTTTCATGATGACATACAAAAGAACAAGGGAGCTGACAGCAAAGAATTTTAACATTAACATGGGTTACGTGCTACAGACATAGTTTAGAGTAAATACACATTAATAAGTAGATGGGCTTCAAGTGTACAGAGCTGATATGTTAAATGTGTCTTACTGTAAAATTCAAGCAGAATGTCTCTTCCACATCTTCCCCAGGGTAATCTAAAAGTTGCTGAAGACTCCTACATGACAGGTAGGGAAAGAAATGAGACACAAAATAAGCAGAGATTCAAAAAGCAAAAGAAAATCAGCAAAAGTGAACAGCATTGTAAATGTAGATAACAGGATTGCAAGAGAGAGAGAATCTGAGTCACTTGAAGGGGCAAGAAAGAAATACACCTCAAATGGAGATGCTTTATTAGAAGTACACACCTAGTACATGGATCTGCTTTAATGATCCTGGCCTTAGAATAGAATTACATTTCTAGATCTTAAGGACTGCTAGGTATTTTTTTCTAAATGGCATATTGAATCTTTTCTGCCTAATTGCATGGGGATATTGGTTCCCTCTAACACTGAGAGGCTAAGATACCACTGTTTGACTGCTGTCTTCTTTTGTCTTCTGAGTTGTCATCTGATTTATCTGCACAAAGCTACAGCTGTATTTAACAATAATGAGGTAAAATACAAGGAAGACAGCAGGAGGATTTTGAGAGATAAGAGAAGATTATTTTCTACGTGATGTGGATACAGATATAATCCGCTGCCCTCCCCTCCACCACTCTATTAGACCTTCCTGTGGTGATGACATAGTCATTCCTTCACTCCATTCAACTCCCTTCTTTCTGGCATGGGAGGAGATCAGAGTTACACTGGTTCAGGGATGGGACAGATCACATCCTACATACGGTTCCCATCCTGGGCTACACGATGAGACATGCAGCGGATCTGCTTGCTAACCCAAGTCCGGCTGGAGGGGAAAGGCTGAGGCTCAGATCTGGGGTCACGCATGCAATCACGCAGTGGAGGGACAGGCCCCCACCCCTGCTTTCAAAGGAGTGTGGGAGGTATCTTTTGGCTGTGTTGCTATCCAGTTTCTGTGGGTCGGGAAGGTGGGTACAGAGGTTAGAGCCTAAGATCTGATAGCCTGTGGGAGAGGACAAGCCTTACCTGAAATTTACCACTGGCTTGTGTCCACAGGCCCCCAAATTAATCAGCCATTCAAAAGAACCAGGAGGTGTTTTACTGAACAGCCTTTACCCAGTTTGGCATTTCTTGTTCTCAGATGGTCAGTCTCCCTTCCCAGAAAGGCTGCAAATTTTGTTTTTCATACCTTCCTTCCGTAGGGGATAGCTCCTTCAAATCCTCTAGGCAGGGCTTCACATTCAAGAGTTTTTTGTACAAAGCCAAGGGAAAGTGAAGGTCTACCACTGTGAAGTTGTATATTGCAAGACCACAGATGATGCCAATCAAGTGAAACCAGTTGTGTTCTACAAAACACTGTAAAACCACACAGAGAAACCCTGGTGAGACACGCTGTCGTGGCTGCAACACACAGTACCCTTTCCCCCACGCACTAAGCCGCCAGCCCCTGCTTTTCCAACTGGGACAAAATCAAGAGCGCTCCCATCAGGTCCGTTTGGTTGTGAATTCCTTGCCTGAGTGTGGCACAGAAATGAAGATTCAGAAATCAAGCCCTATTACTTTTGTAATCCAGGATTAGCTGTGGAAACAACAGCTGCTTTCTACCTTATCTGCCTTTTATTTCCTTTTTACATATGTCTGCATTTAGACATTAACGAAGCTTTGAAGTTTGCTGCCTATGTACTGCAAGAAAATGTTTTCACAATTCTCTCCCCACCACCCATCCTATCTTCTACTAAAAGCTTATGCGTAACCACTGTGCCACCCAAGCAACTATACAACATCAGTGCTGCTATACTGACTTTCATTCCTTCGCATATTTACACTCACACTGGTCTTAGCAGTCACAGACTGGCTGCCTATATTTGTTAAATATTGTAAATACGTGACTCATTTTCAGTGCTTACACTATCATTATTCTTAGTGTCAAAAGACTTGTTTTTATAGCACTAACACGAGGAGTAATTGCTCTGTAATACTGTTTACAAGTTACAGAAGGTACCATGTGATTTCCTTCCTTGTAAAACGTAATTAATAAATTCAAAGAACCCCCACCAGGGCAGCTACACCTTAAGGGAAGACTGACAATATCATTTCCCACCTTGCTAGCTATGCAGGTGAAGATAAAAGGACATAAACCACTTCCACCATAATGCTATCTGACAGGTACAGAACTTGTACTCCCCACCCTTCTAAAACCAACCAACTTTCACTACAAACTGTGTTTCTTGCCATTTAAGAGCTTCCTCACATAAAGCATTACCAAGTTTAGATCCTGAAGGTGATAGTGATGCATGACTAAGTGGATTGGTTGCAATTACGTGAACAGCAAGGGAAGCACAGAATTCTAATGCCATTACGACCTAAACCTCTGGTTCTGTAAAACAGCACATGATTATCACGTTCATGATAATATGAGATCTATTAACTGGCAGCTGATACTTAACACAAGTTTCATTATAGAAGGAGAACAAAGAGAAAGAGCCAACTCCTTAACAGGTACAGTCATCACCATTCTACTAAAGTTAATGGACCTATACTAATATATACTAACTGAAAACAGAGCTCACATTGTGTTGTGGGTGGAAAATGAGGGGACGATCATTTCTTTCCCATAGTTTGCCACTAACTTTCTTGTCATTCAAATGCAGCGTATTATTTCAAGCTGGGTGTGGAGAGAGCAAGGGCTTACCGTGTCTGAAAACCACAGCAGGTTTGACTCTGGGTAGTAAGTGAACATGCCATAGATGGGGTTGAGGAGTTCTTTTAACAACAGGAGGAAAAATTCCTTTGTCACTCCTCCAGCATCAACAGCTTCCTCACCATCAAAGATGACCTGCAGGAAAAGCAGGTCAGTAACAGGGATGCAGAGTGAGATGGAGTGAATCAGACATCTTTCTAATTGGGAGCCACACAAAGTAGTTTGTCTAAGATGCCCAAATCCATTGCAATCCATGAGCCTGTTTCAGTGCTCTGCTGGCAGGGGAGGGAACAGGGGGTGGCAAATCAGACAGTCTGAAAATGTCTGACTCCTTATGCAAATCATAAACAACCACCTGTCCTCCCAACAACAGAAGCAGCAACACAACAGCAATTGCTGAATTTTGTGGCAACCTCTCAGAGAGAAAATATGCCCTATTTTAAGTGGCCTGTTCCTGCAGAAAAGCAAATTAGAGACTGCATAATATCACGGAAGTGTTTCCCTCCCCTGCCCTTTATACGGCAGTCGCACCAGGAAAAGAGAGTAAACCCCGTGCTTGCCTTCCTGTAAACTGTCCACTACCAAAACACTCCTCTAGTCAGAGAGGAGAAAGATTCAACCCCCACATTGATTAGACCAAGTGTCCCTGTGTGCTATACCTATGGAGAAGCCACTGTACACTGGCAAAGTGGTAATGTGAAGGGCTGAAAGGCTGCAGAAATGCCACCTGGATGAGAGGAGGCTAAAGGTGTGGGGAAAACTTACTTTAAGAGGCTTTTTCAAATCAATGTCTGAATGGATGCTCAACTCCCTTAAAGCATCACCGACTAAGTTACTCCTGCGAACATGAAGTACCAGGAAAGGGCTTCTGGCCAGCAGAGGCTCCAGGGTGAGAAGCATGAAGACATTCTGCAAATTTGCACCATTTATTGCAACCTGTAAAGAAGAGAGGGGTGAAAAACAGCCACTGCTCAGCTCCCTTCTTCCTATGGAAGTAAAACAGTTAACAACCATATGCCTGGTGTTCCTTTCTTTCTCTTTTAGTTCGGTTTCCTGAGGGTACAAGGATTACGTGCTCACTCTGGACAAGTGTGTGTGTATGTGTGTGCCTACCTGTCCCTCCCATTTCCCACACCAACATCTTTTGAGTCCACTGATTGATTCACCAAATTTGAGCAACAGCGAGATCAAATTCCTGAATGCTTTTTGACATTAGGGAAGTGCGTGGGGAAAAGAGGCTTTATTCATGCTCTTATCGAGTTAAGAAACAAAGTGTGAACACAACCCTGATAATAGTCAGAGAGTCCATGAGGGAAGCAGTGTTACTAACATATCAAGCGAGGAGCCAGTTGACAACCACACCTGGCAAGGCACCAGAGAACCCACTGCATACAATTCAAAGCTCTCGTCTACACAGATTTTCTGGAGTCAGGTAAGGCACAAAGCCCAGTCAAAGCTTTGACCACACACAGTACATTCATTCTTATGCATTATCCATAGTAAGTGGCAAATTCACATTCGTAAATTCAGTTTAAAAGTCAGTTGACCCTGAGACAGAAATCCACTGGAAAACAGGCTTCCTCCATTCCAGCACTCACAGTAGTACTGGTTTATTTGCCCTCTAAGTACTTGTCTTCATAACAATTCTCCCAGTGCAACAAAACCTTTACCAGCCTGCTGTCCTGCCAAGATAAGGTAAATACACCCCTCACAGCAATGCACTGCTCCCAAACTGCACAGCTGAAACCACACATAAGAGGGTGACGAAATGAAAGAAGGTGGTGACTCCAGCTTCTGAGTGCAGGCCAAGCCTTTTCTGCCTTGCTGCAGGCGGTGTGTTCAAGCAGCCATAGAAAAGCTAAAAGATGGATATCACATGGAACCAGCACCATGGCCACGAGTAACTGTGACGACAGTCTTCCACCTTGAAGGAACCTGACAACCAAGGACCTCAGCAAACTCGTTTCGCAGAGAAAGGGACTAGTCCCAGACCCCAGCTGCACTGGATGAGGGATGAGTGCTCAATGCTTTGCCCCTCTCGGCAGCCACCTGCAGTAGCAATGCCTGGCGCTAGGAGGTTTACGCCGGCACAGAGGCCAGCTGTCCTTGTCACAGCCTGGCTGTGAGCTGGCTTGGCTGACACCTACAGGGTAAGTAGGTACTGAAGCTGAACACCTGCCATGAACACGCTCCTGGAGAGCACTGCCTCTGCACAGAAGTGAAAGAAACCAAGCACTGTCTCTGCAATATCCAGGGCAAAGGGGTTCTCCAGCTACTTTGCTCTCCTGTATCATGGAAACGATGAAGTGTTGCACACGCTAACTCCCAGTGAACTCGCTTCCTTGCAGGCATCCATGCAAAAGGCAGGAAAAAAGAAATGGGGCTGGAAAATTGGGGGAGAGAAGGATTACCTGCATCTGTAGTTCTGCATCTGTCTGTAACATCTTGGTCTTAGCCTGAGCATCGAAGATGAAAGGATAAGAACAGAGTGTCACAGCATCCTGCAAAAAAGGTAGGCAGATTCGTTCCTATTTACAGCTTCCACAGCACTTATTTAACTAGGAGTAAAGGAAAAACAATTTTTTTACCTGCATGATAGATGGTCTTACTTTCTGTGAAGGAAAAAGAGAAATATGAAAATCTTTTACTCTTTTGATTTTGTATCTTATATTTTTTTTGACAGGCTAGTTCAAAAGTGACCAAAAGAAAACTTTTCGCCTCTGGGACCAACAACCTTTCCTCTTAAAGAAAAGCACAGGAACTTCCATCTCAAGAAAATGCACAAGCCCAACTCAAAACTTGAACATCAAATGTTACTAAGAGGACTAACTGGCACAGAAGCCTGTGTTAGCCTGCCACAGGTGAAACTTAATCTCATGAAGAAAAACAAGAAAACCATCCCCAAGGCAGAGACCATATGAAACAAGAGGATAAACCACAAGGCCACAACATGACAATATAAAACCACTCCTGCAATGCAAATTATTCCTTTAATTAGCCATATCAATGCATTTTTAACTATCACTGTTACATAAATTTGAGTCAGTATTTTATTGTTCTGCTCACTTAAAGTAAGCACAGAGCAGCACTATTTAAATGATGGAAAGTAGGGGACAGGAGACATAGCACACACAACATTTAGAAAGTCCATGAATACACACAAAAATTCTTGCTACAGTTGGGGTTTACCCTTGCAGCACCCCTTGGCGGATGTTTTTTTTGGTATTCTCACACCTGGGATTCCTTTCCTTGCTATAATTAAATAATCTCACCGGGTTCCTACACAGCATATTCCAGCCCTTAGTTTAGTTATCTCCTTTTTTACAGACGAGAAAGCGAGGCATAAAAGAGGTGAAGGGTCTTACCCAAGATCACCCAGCAGGTTACTGGAAGAGTCAGGAATAGAACCCACATCTCTTGAGTCTTGGTTCAGTCCCCTAGCCAGAACGCCACACTGCCTCCTCTTACAGAGCAACATTTTAAGATCACTGGCTACATTATTCACAATACCTGCCTAAACAGCAGAAGTAAAGGGTAAAAATTATAATTTTAGAATGCAGGACTTGGCTCCTGAGGTCTTGATTACATTAAAAGGATCCAGTGACTGAATTAATCGCCTTGTGCGAGGATTGAATGAGATTCACATGAATAATCACAGAGACTGTTGCAAGCATTAGTTAAATATTGTTAGCTCCAGCTCTTCTGACAGCCTTATTTTAAGTCAACTTTGTCAAGCCACTGAGAACCCAAATCTTAGAGACTTAACACATAGATGCTCCTATACTGAATACGTTACACTCTCATTAAGGATATTAAAAATACAGATCTCTACAACCAGAGACACAAACATGGACAGCTATTTCAAGGACTATACGTAAAACTGCTTACCATTCCAGCCTGATGTAAGAACCACATGAGATAATCCTCCTGAATGTCCACCAAGCTGGAGATCTCAGGGATATAAAACTTATCATATTCTACATGTTTAACCTTCTGATTTACCTAGTGAAAAAAACAGATGGTTTTTAAAATATGGATATATTCAGCTTTTTTCTTCGAACATGCAGGTTTGTCTTCATAAAATCAATTATAGCAGCTTGCAACAATAGACCCCAGAAAGTCTTGCAAAAACACGTATTATTTTATATTTTAGTACGAACCAACAAGAATCGAGATGAACCTCTTTCTGTTTTATTTTAGTTCTCCCTCCTCCTCACCCAGACTAACCAGCACCAACACAGTGGGAGCAGAAAGCATCATGAGACGGGTATTTGTGGTACGCGCAGTCTGGTGGCTCAGCAGCAGCATTGTTTAGGGTAAATTTTTCCTAGTGTTTGAGACAGGACTAAACAACCTTCAAGCACCTTGAATTCAGGAAAACCACTAACACCTTCCCCATGTGATGTCTTGGTGGATATGACACAGCCAGGGCCATGACCACTCTGCCCCTGCCAATTGGCAAAGGGCAGACAAGACTGAATCATCTTGAGCCACCATGCGCTGAGGCTTTCCTCAGCCTCCTCGTACCTTGTGGAGTTTCTCCAGAAGTCTGAGAGCAGCTGTAATGTAGCTACTGAACAGGACTGGGATCAACAGTGTCTTTCTTCCACTGAGGAGGTAAACCACTGCGCCTTTATAGAGGTCCACAAGTCTGAGGAAATATCTTGGGCACACTTGAGACCACCAGTTATCTGGAAAGTGGAGAAACATCAATATAAATCCTGAATAAAAGGCCAGAGTAACCCCTAAATAAGGGGTTACAGCTGAAAATAGGTGAACACACCTAAAGGTTATTTCAGAAAACTTCCCTATTTCTCTCCTAACTGTACCAACAGGAAAGTGAGCAAAGAGTCAGCTAGATACCAGAAACTGAAAAGCTCTTCCCTTTCTACTCCCATACAACCACCCCAGTCATTACCCGGTCTCAATCCCTGATCAGTGTGAGAGCCTGAAGTCAAGGCTTTTCAACTTTGAATTCAAGATACTGTTTCACACATCTCGTATTCAACATGCTGTGATCTTGTAAGCAAACCATTGTCTCTCATGAGTGATAAGAGAGCAGTTGCCTGGCAATTCTTCGCAGTACCACATACTTTTCTAGCAGGTGTCAGAGCGTGTCACCTGGCACATCTGCACTAAAGGTCTGAACTCCCGCTCTTTAGAAAGGCTCATTTCTTTCTTGCCAAGGACAGGTAACTCCCCTCTGAAGGGAGGGACTGTTAGCTTCTTTGCTAGAACCAATCCACTGGCAAAGTAGAA
Source organism: Stercorarius parasiticus (assembly GCA_013396915.1). Lineage (NCBI taxonomy): Eukaryota > Metazoa > Chordata > Aves > Charadriiformes > Stercorariidae > Stercorarius > Stercorarius parasiticus. The sequence goes on along the minus strand of VWZL01006032.1, from coordinate 524,057 downwards.
ACTGGAGCCTGAGAAACCATCATGTCAACTGTTAGAAACAAAACCAATTTATCCTCTCAAGTGTCAGCACAGCAATAGATTCTGGCAGGCAGAGGTATGAGAATCCTTTATGTTTCTGTGTGCTAACAATCACAGTGGACTACTCTGAGTAGAGGAGGAAACTTGGTTCCAAAATGTCTTTGAATAAAAACTTAAAATAAAAAAAAACTAAAATCACTAAACTTCAAAATAAATTTCACTGGAGCAATGCTCCTGGAGGTCTGAATTCATTACATAGCATTTTACATGATAATATGAGATTCAGTATAAGACAACTTAAGAAACAGAGCAAGATAACAAGAAAAGTAAAAGCTTAGCAAACATGAATAACAATCATTAAGCAACATATGTTCTGCTTAGCTCAAAATGAGCTCATAGGAGATAATATTAGCAGAAATTAGAAGATTCGGTAGTGGGAGAAGAGCTGGAGTGTTCAGCTTGGTCACGGACCAGCCAATAGGTTTTCTGCACCTTATACAGGACAAAGTAACTTTATATTTAGTATAATCTTTAATTTACCTTACACAGAAAGGATATTATAATGTGGACAATATCAGATTAGATTTAAGAAAGTAGTATCATTTAATCTTCATGATATAAAAAAATCTATGTTCACATAAAAGCATGCAAATTTAACTGGAACTGAGTTCCCGAATGCAGGTAAACTAGATAAGGTAAATTAGACTAACCTCCCTGGTAAGTGTTCTTTGAAATGATATTTTACTTCTAAATCAAAACAATTCTTAACACAAATTGTCTTCTCATTTATTATCCACACCACCATAAATTTTATATGTTTTATATTATTGTAACTAACTTCCCATATCTTACCTGCATGGCATATTCTTAATTTCCTCATAGTTCATGCTTAAAATTCAAGTTTTGTGTTTATAATTCTTTTACATGGGAACATAGGTTTTGGGGGGAGGATTCCTTGAGTATTTTTGGTTCCCAGCTGCTTTTTAGAAGCGACTGCTTCATAACAACACTGTACCACAAATAATACCCAATTATCATTGCAGACGTTTTAACAGAACAGAAAAATTAAACCAACACTAAAACACCACTGAAAAACCTAAAGGCAACACCATGTCCCAGCTGGATACTGAGAGCAACATGCATCTTAAATGACAGCCTCTTACCGAGAACTTTGCTAGGGTTGGTATCTAGGCGCAGAATAGCCATTGCTAGAGGAAGCGTTAACGTGATATAATACTTGGAGTCTTGGAAGGGTGGGAATTCAGGGAGAATCAGATAGATCCTCATTGCCTCAACATCTGGTGGTGAGCTGGACAGCTGAGGAATCAAAAAACTTTCAAAGCTCTTCAGTATCTAGAGGAAAACAAGACAAAAGAAAGGAACTTATCCTGGGTGACAGAGCACCTACAATGTAGATGATGTGTAAGAACTGATAAAATGGAGCACACTCAGAATGGGCAGACTTAATAGCTTTTGCTCACAACCTTTTAAAAACACTCCATAGGATGGGACTGAATTCCAGTTTTTCCAAAATGCCTGAATGTTTGAATAGGTTTTTCCAGAACTGGCTAAAGGTTAGTTAACCCCTCTTGTTAAGGTCACACCCCTGCTTTAAAAGTCAAACCAAGAGTAAAAAAAAAGCTATAAAAATTATAGCTAAAAAATGGCATAGAAAACATACACGCTTTTATCCGACAGCTCTGCACTCATGAAAGAAATCCTCAAAGTTAGAATAAGTTATATAAGGTGAAAATCAGCCTAGGTCAGTGGAGAAGTATCCATTGATACCATGAAGGATCTGGCCTGCAGATTTGCAATACAACCCTTCCCCCCAAAAGCTGCTGTTATTTTCCCTCTAGATACCGAAAACCCCAGAAACGCAATACCTGGTCTAGGAGAATGGAGTGCTGAGAGTTCATCAGCTTCTCAAACAGCACTCTGGTGGAGTTCAAATCAATCCCTGGGATCTTCGGACTGGTTTTAAAATGTTCATCGATTCTTAAAAAAAAAATAATAATAATCCCACAGACAGGCATAAGTTTAAGGAAAAACCACCATAACCTGTGTACTGGCATGGCCTGAGAGCAAGCAATGGAGAAATGATCTCTAGGGAATTAATCAGACTAGAAACAAAGCAGAAGTTGGAATCTGGACAATATGGACAACTATCCCTTCTGAACTCCTCTGAGCCTTGGTTAGGGTTGGGATTCTTGCAGAGAAACACTTTATCAAAGTCTTTGATTTCCCCAGGACTCCCTCACTGGCACAAGAGCCTGCCTAGACAGGCCGGACTGCTTAAAAAAAAAAAAAAATCTATAAAATATGTATCTATCATATATATCAGGATCCTCTGTGTTGTCTCCACATACACTATAGCAAAGTCTGTTTAATCACACCCAGTAAGAAAGGGAAGGGTGATGCATTAGAAGACACTGACTGCTATACAAAGGAATGTCAGATGAGGGGTTTCGAAAGAAAACAGGGGAAGATATTCAGAGTAGCTTTTTGGCAATTCCACTCTCAAATTTTCTAAAATTAAAGAACTACCACAATCAAAACACAGCACATCTGAGAGCAGTCTTCACATGGTCTGTAGTTACAACAAACACGTGCTGTCCTTTCTGCTGTGCTTGAAAGGCTGTAATTTCCTCAGGCTACCTATGTAAGAGGAATAATGAAGGCAAGCCTGCGCAGGACAATAGCCTAACAGCCAGATCTAGCAACACCGAATGTCCAGGCCAGCAGGTAAGCTGCCTAGCTCAGCGTGTACCACACAATCAGCATCTGTAGCAGAGGCTCTCAGCACCATTGTCTGCAGTGAAGCTGCACATAAAATCTTGCAGCTGCTAGTAAAAAAAGGTCATTGCTACAATTCCATTGACCTCAAGGATTTCTCAAGTCTGCCACTACTCACCTGAGACTGTGCTGTATTAGATACTCTGAAGGAAAAGGTAGCTATTGAAGATGGGATACATGTCAGTTTGCTGGTGTGGCTATAACGACATGAGAAGCTAAACATAGCCTGCTGTAGTCGAACTGCTACTTCCATAACAGCACCAGGCTGGATATAGTCAAGAGTCACACTGCGGTACAGAGTGCTTCAGGCAGTGATGTGCAGAAGCAGTACTGGAGCATGCCCAGTCACACTGCCATGGAAAACCCGCTTTTCCATCTAACCCTGTGTACCACAATGCTGTATTGCAAGCAGGCCCATATATTGCATTAGGACACTGGAGGACTATAGTAGGGTATTTCTATCAAGTGCACCATGACATAAGGCTACACATATAAAGGCACGTGGTTAAATACAGCCTCACTTCAGTGTATGGTGGCTTCAAATTTTATCATTCATTTGGTCAAGATTTTCTGTAAAAGTTAACTCCTGCACTAGCCAAGACATCACTGAAGTGGAAGAAGAACTGCATTGGGGCGATGAAGTCATAAACTCCACTTATTTCCACATTCAAAGGAGATGTGGACTATTTAGAGTGACTCAACAACTTGGATATCTCAACAAATGTTTTAAATCAACACGACAACTCTCCTGATGCAGTAACAGCCTGCCTTGTAACAACACTATAAGAAGAAACCATTGGCCTGGACAAGCAGAAAAACGCAAGAACGATGAGTAAATTATTTTCTTTTTCAAGTTCCTCTTGGAAAATATTACTCAAAGATTACTCAGAGTAACTAAGCTTTTCTTCACCTAGTTACAGGTCATTTACTCATCACATCACCATAAAAATTTTCTCCTCCTCCTCCTCATCTTATGCTATTACCTCCCCAACATTTACAGACACAGCCAACACAATCCTTCCCAACCCACAGCCTTTGACTCAGCTATGCATATCACATCCTTGGCACCACCTGTTGCTGGTTACACCCATTTGAAATTCCTGCTTTTGCAAGCAGCAGCACAAAACTTTCCACAACTGATGTCACCTCCCAGGAAAGTGCTTCCATGCTGCCCCAAATGTATTTTTCAAGAGTAACCTATACTGAAGTGTACCTCCACACACACCAGCCCCCAACAACTAGCTCAGATGGGTAAGAGACTATTCAGTTACCTGGCATCACTCAATCCCCTTTATGTCGTACTCCTTCTTTTTTAAAGATGATGATACTCATTTCATAAGGAAAAGTAACAGTTGTGACAACTCCAAGGAACCTGTGCCACTTACAGTACACTCACCATGCACTTGCATAGACCATTTGCCTTCCTTACCCAGCTCTGACCACCCACCTCCTTAGGGAACACTCTCTGCCCCCGTCTCCTGTCTGATCAGAAAAATCAAATCCCACTGCAGCAGTGAAGTAAAGGGATTCCAGTCTGCCTCAAGGGAAAGCCACACTTCTGGACTCTGTTTGCCACTTACTTCTTCTCCAAGAAGCTTCCGTTCCAGCAGGCAGCTGACGACAGTATCTGAACAACATTACTGTTTGCAGTAGGAAGACAAAAGAAAACAGATACAGAGGTTACGAACGGATGTCCCAGCAAATCTCTTAAGCTCTCTTCCCTTCCTTCTATGGGAAACAATGTCAGGATCACCCCTTCAGAGGCACAGAGGGTAAGTAGTTCATTCAGGACCATGTAACGTCCCTCTTTGAAAGGAGGGATGTTAGCAGTGCCTCCTTTCCACCTATTCTGCCCTTCTCGTAGCCGGCACACAGGGGAAGGAATTTAATCAGCCTGCTCACAAGTTCTTGCTGCTTTTCATGAACTCTAAGCACACAATGAAGGACAGCTTTACAAAACATTTCCCACCCACCATTTGCAATGTTCTGAGGCAGCCTCAAACTCCTCTGGTTTTGCTCAGAAGCTCTAACTTGGCAGCCTTGTGACTGGCAACTGTTCTCCCCTTGGAAACCATCAAGAACCACACTTGAAAAGGCTGCTAAATTTCAAGTGAAAGCATGGCACGGAAGCCAACAAAATTATTTAAATAACACTTTCAACAAAAGGCTTGTCCAGTGCCACAATACCTACTTGACAGAATTAGAACTGTTCTTTTCTAAAAGCTTTTGCCTCCAGACATCTATAGTTTCATCATTTATTAAACAGGTGTAACGTGTTTCATTTATGGTCCGGAAATCATCAGCAGGCAAGGAATTCTGTGAGAAGATACAGATTTCAGCAAAGACAAGGCTTGTAAAACAATTCCTTCTTATCCATAATCTCTGTTTTCTATACATAAATGATAGCTTCCTTAGTGTGGTCTCTGAACAGGATGGTTAGGAAGCTGAGGCACTACTAAGAAATCCAAAAGGAAAGGCATGAAAAAAATCCCAAGATGATCATCAAGTACATTTTAAAAAGAAGAAAAGAAAAAAACCAAAATATAATTTCCTTAAATGTACCAAAGGTCTCTTAAATACCACCATATATAACTACAGGCTTAGTACATTTATTCTAGACATATCTCCATGCCTCAAAAGTGTATGTCAAACACTTCTTGAAAGCAATAAGAAGACAGAAGCAGAAAAATCAATTCAACTTTCAGCCCTCCATCCAGCATATCTTGACAAAAACCCAGTGTATGTAGTCCACAGCCCTACACTCTAATCACACAGACCCCAGTGCCTCAGGAAAAAAGAAGTCCCTCGCTTCCAATCTGCAAAGGAAATAACTCCCCTCCCTGCTGATCAAACTGAAATCAGTGTCTTCCCAATGGCTCTTTGACATGCTTCTAAAGCAAGGCAGCTTTCAGCCACTCCTAAAAAGTTGTAAATCCCTGTAACAACTGTCATCATTGGTAAGGTTTGTAAGGCAGAATAGACTCCAAAGCAACATTTCACTTTTGGGAGGTATTACCAAAAAAAAAAAAAAAGAAAAAAGATGAATTGTGAAGGTTGGGACAGGGGAGCAAACTTGGTAAGATACTTCATTTGTTTTACCTCATATTTGGAGCACAGCACAAATGTTTGGTCTCCTCCAGAGAAGATATGTTTAACAATGTGATATTTACAGGCATCTGTTGAAGAAAGAGACATTGTGTTAGAAGCTGATGAATGCAAGTTCCTACTGAGCCTTTTCCCACAAATTTGCACTGCCAGTGCAAAGTCTCAGGCTTTACACTACAAGGAGCACCTGGGTCCCTTGAAGGCCAGGCTGAAATCAGTTGCAACTCAAGCACTGTAGGACTTTCTTGAGAGATACACAGGGCCTGGCAGGAGGGAAAAATTGTAATTTTTAAACTGCAATGGAAGTTTTAAAGAGAAATGAAAGCCCTTAGAAATCAGTATTAGTATAATTTCATGAAGGTTCAAGATTGCCAAATGTTGAGCTCTGCCATGAAAAGAGAAAGGGAGAGGGCACACATTAGCAGAGAGAGCAAGAGGTCACCCAGTAATTTCCATAGTGCATTTGGGACAGGAGGATGGGTTTCTTTTGCTATTTCAAGAACTTTCACAGAACAATGTCAAGATATCTTTAGACAGCTGTGGGTGAAATTAAATTATTTATGTCCATTTGCAACTCCAAATCACACATAATACGTACCAGGTTTCCCTGAGATTTGCCCATTGTGAGCTGCCCAGTGACCCTTGACAGGAGAGGGACACTTAACATTGCAAGTGTGCCCTGTTCCCAGCTGGCCTCTTGTTCCACAGCCAAATGCATAGATCATTCCTGAAGAAGGCACAAAGGCTAAAGTGTGATGTCTGTAACAGAGACAGGTACAAAGTTTGGGCCTTGTTTAACAATTAAAAGGAAAAAAAACAAACAAAACAAAACAAAAACCACCCACAAACACAGTCTAAAACTTATGCTCAGTTTCCCTAGGCCAGAAGCTGGTGCAAAGCAGCAATCTTCACACTAGCACCAGTGCTCAGTTTTTGCCACCTGATGGCACCAGTTTATGGGATGGAGCTCTTTAGGTAGAGGTGACAAAGAGCAACGCGTGCCAGCATACGGCTGGTATCAGGCTCATGGACAGAATTAGCTTAGTCATTTGTTAAGCCTGGCAACAACACAGCACCAGTGTCACTAACTCTCTTTCCCTGAAAGAGGCTGGAAACTTGTGACCAAAGGGGCTGCTGCTCTAAAATCTTGCTGAATTATTAAGATGGAAAGATATCTTTTAGCAGGTTACAGCACAGGGAACAACCCCAATAAAAAAACAACCTCCTTTAGAGGCCCTTAAAATTCTCATGGAAAGTAAAATTTAAAATAACTTAATTTTGACATGTAGGACGCAGAAGCAAGACTATTCCCTCTATTTACACGGCTCCGTGTCAGCATTAACCTCCACCAAAGAAAATTTCTGACTGCACTCAGGACTCACCTGCCACAAGCAATCTGGGATACTTCACTGCCCATTAGCTCAAGAACTCTTCGGGGGTTCACTTCATCATTCATGGAGTCGTGCCCCAGTTGCCCGCAGGAACCTGCACCGAACGTGAACACCCCTCCACTCTGTTAGCAAATCAAACAGCATATTCTCCATTTAGGGACCCATAACCCAGCAGCATCCCTCTGACGCCAGTTTCAGTACGAGCCCAAGCTTAAGCAGAGATTGCTGGGGATTTCCAAAGGATTCAGAAAAGAAACTTGAGTTCTGCTAATGCAGCTTGCAAACAGTTACCTTGCCACCCATCAGAGAATGACAGAATTATCTTTAGGTATGTCTACAGCAGCCCAGCTTCTCCCCACCATCACCAGATGAGTCTGAAACCCCATCAGGTTTAAACATGGCTGAGTGGCACCCATTTCCACAGTACTTTACACCCATCTCTGTCAGCTGCTGATCAAAAGGACTGTGACCTTTTTCCTTGAACAAGAGCTTCTAGATAACTGATCTTCTACAGTGTTTTTCCCACAGAAATCCCAATGTTAGCTGTTTTAATTCATTTTACAGTGGAGAACACTGAGGCACCAAAAAAAGGAAGCAACACGTAGGAAATGGCAGAGGCAAGGCAAGGGATCTTCCAAATCCTAGCCCCGTCCTCTGTCCACTAAACTACACACCACTTGGAAACAGTAGGTTTGGAACTGAAAACCTCTTGTAAATGCTGTGAGAGATCGCTAATGTTTCATTTAAACACCCATTCCTTTTGACCTGCATTTTATTTTGATGCACAACATCATTCTCTTTTTATCATCCAACAAAATGCTATTTTCACCCCTTTGGATGTATGTTTGTTAATTTTTTTGCTCAAAGCTAATTCCTTTGAGCGATTCACTTGGAAGCTTACTATTTATTGTCACGGATCAGTAATATCCTCAAGAACAGCAATGGATCATGTTGGCAATGAATCTCAGAATAAATTATAATAAGACTATACTTTTCATCTAGTTTCTTTTACTGGGGTCAGATGGAATACAGTAAGTCAACCTGTTCTTTTGTACCATTACCCAGGAAATCAATGCAAAACCATCAGGCAGGTGACACAGCAGCCAGGGTTCCCAAGTTAGCATCTTTACCTTTGTCAGGACTGCTGTGTGTTCCTCTCCACAGCTGATGTAAACAACCTTCTGAGACCGCAACAGCTTCACATGACAAGGGGATTCTCGGTCTGCATTGAAGACAAAAAAAATAAAGGAGCTGTTTCATAAACGCAAATCTAGATGTCTGAGAAAACCACTGGCAGTATGATTTTCAGATATGGTTTACATGTGCAATGGAGGTTTTAACAACTGCAGGAAAAAAAGCCACATCCTTGAGTACTTCTCTGCTGCTTTCCTCCTCCAATTCTTAAAGATTTGTCCTGGTTCAAAGAAAATTGTCCAGAGCAAGATTGCAAATACTGAGAATCTTGTATAAACTCAACATGCACTTGCAGTTCAGGAGGTACGATGAGTGCAGCCTAGCTACACCCACCTTCAGCCTCATGCTCCATTCCAGACTCCTCGCTGATGACTGCGAACATTTGTTTCCAAAACCTTGCTTACACCTTTTCCATACAGAACAATCCTGACACATGGGAGACACCAGCACAACACACATGACAACCTGAATCCATAGGTGTATTTAAATCCCTAGCCCTCCTTCTGTTGTCATCCTTTAAGAAGAAGATCCTCCTACTTGCAAAGGCTAATCTCCGCCAACGGTTAAATGATGCTTTCCTCCTTCACTCTGACATTCTCATCATTAAAAGTGGATCTCCTGAGGACGAATACACTACACAAAGTTACATGTTTTACTGATGTAAAAATAAAAAAGCTGAGCATTTCAAGGACCCCAAAACAGTTAGATATTAAGGGGAGCAGTTGCTTAATTCATACCAACAAAAAATCAGGTTCCTACCTATAGAAGTCGTCCATTTTTTAAGACTCTCACCCAAGGACCTGACAGGTGCTTTTTTCGGAGTAGTGAAAGGAATGTGGTCACATTTTCACAGATTCAGAAATGAGACCAGATTTTTCATTTACTTTGTTCTGCATTTTAGCACTCTGATCTTTATTTTTACAGGAATGACACTTCTTATCTCTACAGCATAATTGTTTAAATAACAGTGCTGCAGACTACTCATGTTTGCTGTTCATGTTCACTAAGTACAATTCACACTGTCTTATCATGATTCACTTACCATAAATACCATGTATTTACTACAGCGCTATGTATTGAGGGGTAAGCAGGGTATGATTCCTGGCCAACACAGCCCCACAAGCAGGTGCCCTTTATACGTTCATTTAAGATTAGCCCCATGTCAAAGCAAACCTCTCATACACAAACTGCAGCTTTGTTGAAATTAGAAGCATTTATCTGCCAGTCTACATGGCAGGAACGTGTCTGCTGTTATACTAGATCAACTCTAGCTCAGTTGCAGTACAAGTACAAGTACAAGAGAATACACCTGGAGCACTTTTGAGGGAACACAAGGTATCTTACAAGTCTTACAATTGTGTTCATATTCCTAAAAGTGCAAAGCAAGATGAAATGACACATACAGCATTTGAGCCTCCTTTGCTAAACTACAGGCTGCGTTTAAGCAATTGCTTTAATTACGTCTCAGTTGGTAGGGCAGGTTGTCAAAATGCATCATTTCATTATAGGCACACAAAATGTGAGGTAACACTTCTCTCTTGCAACAGTGCTTATATGCTACTACTTTATGCAACCTAACAAATATATACACCTCATGTACTCACCCATGCAAAATAAATTATCTGTGCATGCTAGGTATCACATCCACGCTCAGAAAGTTGCCTAGATGTTTAATGCTAGTCAGCAACTATGCAGAAAATTATGAAGAGGTTGATTTGAAGCTCCAAAGAGCACCTTTCACTCACTTGCTTTTACAAAAAGTTAAGAATGTGTTAACAACAAGCAGAGGAGGTTGGGGCTTTTCAAACTAGTCATATCCACTCAACAGCCTTGTTTATAAACCTATCTTCAAGTCTGTTGATGGCCAGGCTTCACTGAACATGGCCACCTGAAAAAAACTACCATAGGCCCTGTGTGTCTGGAAAATTGTGCAACAAATAAACTAGACAACATTTTACAATACTGAGATACTATGTGTTGCCATCATTTTGTAGCATACAGATGCTCACCAGTCATAAACAAGTTGGCAAACAAGGGGATGGGTTCAGCCTGCTGTTCTGCAGGGAGAGCCTTTGCTCCACACCAACTTCAAACAAAATATGGACAAAGCATTTTTGAGAAGAGGAAGAAAGAATATAAGCAGTTCCTTTGATGCCTGCCTGATGACACCCACATTTGAAGGATCTTTCTTTCGACCTTCCTCACTTCCACACGAGGAAAAAAAGTGTTTCTGTTCCTACTAAGTATGAAAAGCCTGTAGAGTCCATCAGAGACTGTTCCTCTGCCCTCTCCTCCTAAGAGGAGCTGCTGAGCATTACACACCCGCTCAGTAAAAATATACTGTCAATGCAAAAGGAGACACTGGGCCAGAAAAGTGCATCCTTCTTTCACCTAGGAGCATAATTTTAATACCTCGTTCATCACTTAATCCCAGTTGTCCTGAGCTGTTCTTCCCCCAGCCAAACACAGCTCCTGAGAGAGAGAGGGCAAAACTGTGGGCTCCACCTGCAGCAACCTGAGCCAAAGGGATCCCATCAAGAGACTTGACACGTTGTGGACTGGCTTGGGAGGGACATTCTTTACCCAAGCCCAGCTGACCATAGCTGTTCTGGCCCCATGTGAAGAACTGGCCATCTGAAACAAGGAAAGAAAGAGAACAGTGAATAAAAGCTGGTCAACAGAAAAGCAAGTTTGTCAAAATGAACAAGAACCAGTGCTGGGGCCTTTGCTCCCACTCAAGCATTATGATGGAGAAAATCAAGCAACATATTCTGTGCCAAAATAAAAGCACAGTCTGAAGCCACCAGGTAAACAAACAGACATACAAATAAGTACAAAATACAACATCAGACTACTGTAACTTAAACAGCATAACAAAGAACAATCCACATGTTGCATACAGAAGAGTAATAGCCAAGGATAATTTCAACACAAAAAAAATTAATTACGCAGATTTTTCTACATCAAGATGGAAAGCTTTTAAGTGTTCCTGCCATCATTCACCAGTGAGACAGTGGGTGGTCTGTGTGTAACATGGTAACTGATCCATTATATAGCTTCCCATTTGGCCTGAAAGCAGCTGGGACAGGGATGTCCTTAGTTTATTATGCAGAAATATGCAATCTTGGACACTGTGCAAAATAACAGCACAAATCTTGGTAATAAATAATGAATGTCACAGTACCTGCTGCCAAAGCCAGGCAATGCCAATTTCCACAGGAAACCTGCAGTATCGTCTGTTGGTTCAATTTCTTTATCAACCTAGAGAAGACACTATGTTAGAGTAAGTGTCCACAAATACAGTATCACCTTAGGTTGAAATTATGATTTCCATTCAGATATTTGTTCTACACATCCGCATAACCTATGGTTTTGAGACTGAGGAATGGAGTCTCGAAAGTGATACAGATCCATACATAATAGATGCAAATCTGTGGAGACCATTAGACACTTGACTACTAACTCCAACTATGTTTTCTGCTGTAATGCTGAATCCAGTCATCTGGAAATGGTAAAAATAGCTGATTCTTAGTGTCTCTCTCACTACCCTTTTTCAGGCATCAGCGTTTTTCATGCTGACAAGGGTGTAGCACTTGGCGATGAGTTACAGCACCAAAACCTCTTCAGTGCTTTGTACAGAGAATAGCATGTCAAAGGTTCAAGTTATTTCACAAAGATGTTATTTTTAAAATGGCACTATCATATTGACACGTGAGCCCGTCTCTCCATTATATCAGAGCCACCTACAAGTTAAGGACTGTCTTCCCACAGGCCCTTCAGCTCAAACATCAATGGTTTTTGACTGAAACTCTTTTCCTTTAAATACCGTTTTAACAATGACAGCCACCCTAGACAGATGTCCCAGACTTCTGCTCTGCACTGGATCTGCATAGGCAGATTGAATAAGAGACAGACTACATCTGTTATTAATGTAGCATGACACAACACCATTAAGTGCAAAGAGACCAGTTATCTTTATTATGGCAATAAGCTGAGACTTACCATCTGTGAACTGCTTTGTACGGAGGAGTCTCGGTGTCTGCCACTGCCACCATCCACACGTCCTTGCACTTAACCCTATTAGTGCTCTGACACAGGTAAGATACCTGTGTTTCTGAGCACACATTCAGACCTAAACATTCTGAGCAACGTTCACTATTCATACTTGGAGCAGGCTGGCTTAATAGCTTTGCTGCTAACGGGCAACACTGCGAAAGTGTTTCAGAGCTGAGGTGCTAGTTCATGCAGCCATATTTTTTTTTTCCCATTCTTAAAATGTATCTCCTATCTCAGAGGACTTCCTAGGGACTGAAATAGAGACAGATATCATACACAACGTTTCTATTTTTGGGTCCTCCCTCACACAGCTCCTTGCTCTGTATAAAACACAGTGGCATTTTTCATTGAGGAAGCCGATCACGCTCTGGTTTTCTTTTCCATGCCCGAATCACCCACGGGCAGAAGGCCTGTCCTGCCCAAACCTCCTGCAGACTTGTCTGACTCCCAGGGTAACTCGAGGAGCACCAGTACAGTATGCAAAAGGAGGAGGCATCACTCTCACATCCCTATGTGAGAAGTGCCCGATTACTGCCCTTCTAAGCAAAAGTGCTCCCATCAACTCCAGGCTGGAAAGCAATCAACCCTTGATACATCCCCTCCAAGGAGCTGCCCTTAAGGAAACTTGAAGCTGTTAAAAATTTACCTTGGTACCGTCACTGCGTCTTCTATAGTAGTGAGACCCAACTGTCCATCGCTGCCAGCGCCCCAGGAGAAGAGCTGTCCCTGGTCGCTGAGTGCCACGCTGTGAGACTCTCCGCAGGCCACATGCACGATGTGCTGCCCAGCCAGGGCTCCAATTTGCTCTGAGGAAAACAGAAAACCTCTCCGGTTACAGGATTCATCTCACAGTAACATGCAGACATCAGGTCTAGGCGAATCTGTTTGCAAAGCCAAAGATGGGTGCACTGATCCCCAATTTAGTTTTAAAACACTTCCTACAAGAGGAAAGCACCAGGTTTTACTGAAAACATGTAGCTGCTGAGCTTTTCTGAAAGCCTCATCTGCAAGTCATAGGAGAAAGCCAGGTACATGCCCCCAAGCACAGATAGCGTCACAGATACAGGGTTATCAGGTTACTTAGGAACAACCAGACGTCTCAGATTTGAGGTTTTCTCACTGGGTTTTGATGTGGGGATCAGCCAGGACCCAGAAGCTGGCAGACACTGTAAAACATATTTGACCTTCCACAGCTCTCACGTCCAATGAAGATAAATCATCCACAAAGCTAATCGACCCATCCGCCCCTTGCTTTATTACTTGATGCGTGAAAGCATATGTGTTACGACATCCCCTGTCCTAAGCTTGGAACAGGTTTGAACCTATCAACCTATTACTACCACTGTCAGAGACTCTTAAAAGGCATCCCATAAAAAGGAAGCAAAGCAAGAAGACCTTATGGAGGAATAAAAGAGTTAGGGGGGGGGAAAAACCCACTCAGTCCTCCTGGAAGATCACTCACAATTGACTTTTTATCATTACATCACGTTAGGCAACTGTGGGAAAATAACAGAAGAATAGCAAAGAGGGTTGTAAATGCGCCCAAGTGACCTGCAGCTGAGGTGTCGTAAAACACGTATATCATACTAATCATTGTTTAGTCTTGTGTGTTTAACAAGTAGAACATCTGTGTTTAGATAACGTAGGCCTGTGATAGACTTAGAGGCACCCTAACGAACATGCTTGAGATTCCTGCCCTACTGTGGGAAAGATCAAGGTATACAGTGGTAAACTACGCCTGCGTAAACCCCTGATAAATAGGCGAAAACAGCAGGTTTGGTGATCCTCTAGCAAGGACCGAGCTCCACAGTCCCTGCGTTCTCACTTGTGTGTCCACGAGGTAACAAAAATAAATTTACTCTTTGCATTTCATCCATGGTTTTGTGGTTGTTCCTGTGTCATGCCTGTGCCAGCTCGCACAGCAACTGAAGTAGGTCTGACAACTACTCTTACAACGTCAACAACCAAATCTTATTCTTTATGTAGAGTTTTTACAAATGGACATGAAAAAGTCTTGTTTTGCAATAAACCACTGGAAATGCCACACAGCTGATGGAAAAACTCCCCACAAGACAGACAGAAGCAAAGTTGGTTTTCTTTTTTTCTTCCCTGGATAAACACAAATATTTCAGGTGGATGAAGAAAGATTTCACCCTGTAAGCTGCAAGGCAGTGATTAGTTTTATTAAAGTCCCTCTTGCCTGTGACATGAGAGGGAAGGGTAGTTACACATCATTCTATGAAAATGATACCCCACCTCAAGGACATCCAGAAATCATTCACGTACCTAGCACCAGAAACTGCATACCAATCAATCTAAACGTCTTTTAAAGTAAGGCACCCCTATGAGGGCTTGCCTTCTAAGTCTAGAAGTCAGAAAATTAGAAGGAGAAGAATCCCTAATGGATGTTCTAGAAGAGAAAGATGACAATTATTTAAATCTGTTTTCTAACAGAGGAAAATGCTACCTGAACATGTGTTTCCTTTCACTCAAAGTAATTAATGGCAATGGAGGTGCAGCTGACAAGTAATAAGTACACAAACATCTAGGAGGGCTTGAGGACTGGGCCTGCCAGCCTTTCAGCCATCCTTTATCCCTCCCATCTAATGATGCCCTTTGCCCTGCAGCTCTTTCCAGAAGGACTAACTTCACCCAGCCCCACTGCCAACCCTAAGCAAAGACACAAACAGGTCATGAGGGCAGTAACCCAATTTGCACATGCAGTTTCCACGCTTGGGCCCATAAGCATCCAACTGTAGCACTGCTTGGCAGCCTGTTTTACAATTATTTGAATATGTAATTGAGGGAGCCTATTTTTATATGTGAGCTCTAAACAATCAGCAGCTGTATGATCAAGGTCAATCACAAACAACAGACAAGGTATCTCAAGAGAACATGCGGCTACAGTCTCTTCCTCTTTGTCAACAAGCAGGACAACAAAATGTGCTGCAATGTGCAGGACACCACCTAGAGGTCAGCCAAGCTTGCTCCCCAGGGTGCACTGAGTCTGGCCGTTATCCAGAGCACCTGAGCTCTCAAAACTGGTCATAAACTCACCAGCCTGCCCTTCTTCCAAAGCTAGTCCCTGCACACTGCCAAACGCTTCAGTGGACAACACAAGTCTGACAAAAAGACAAACGTGAACAATATGGGAAGGTTGGGAAGGTAGGGCATCCATAATGGGAGAATGTGTTTTGCTACCTGCAGGCATGACTGAGCTAGTTTCTTCCCTGGGAAAGCAGTATTTGTTTTAAGTTTATGTATCTCATTTGCTGTGGAAGGACTACTGCAAGCTGCCCCTGAGCCATTGGAGCACCTTGAGGAGGTGACAGAAGACTCCAGTGACCAAAGATCAGCATCAGGAGCTAGAGGAGGCAGGACTCTGACCACAGCAGTACTGCAACTGGAGGAAAAAGTGCCCTGAGGTATGGGGAGGCTGTGGCAAGGACTACATAACAAAGGATTCACACACTGGGACACAAAGAGCACATCCAGGGGGTTTAGAAATCCAGAACGGTTGCTTCAGTCCCCACAGACTCCATCTTAAGTTTAATTTGGCAACACAAACCTGACCTTGCTCTGTGTGCCATCCCAGAGGACAAATACATACCGACTTGTTTTGAAAGGCTGCCCTATGTCACTGAAAGCCTTCAGTGACTGCACTGCTCACCCAAGCAGCAGAGTACAGCCTCACCTGGACCTGCTGGATAACCACAGGCCTCTCTTAGAGCTGAAGATCTTTACCTTTAGAAATGTATGCCCATGGCCCATCTCACCACAGTACCTGCCTAAGACCCTGTCTGACAGCTTGCCTGCAAATTCATGAAGAAAAGTAAACTCCAAACAGTTTAAGTTTTCTACGTTCACCCAAATCTCTTTCCAGAGATGGAAAAAAGCCAGCCTTCCCCTGGGTGCAGAGACTGCCCAGGCAGCCCAACACGGGCCCTCGTTCACTGTCAGGCTTGCCAAACCACTGAATGTACCATCTCCCTGCTAACATGGATAGTATTAACAAAAACATCTGACAATTACTTCTTTGTTGACCTCCCACCCCTTCCTCACATCAAAATACAAGGCATTTTAGTGATTGGTATATATTTATTTAAGTTTCCAGAGCATCACACCACCATTATTCATTCGCTAAAAGAGATGCATCACTGCACTGAGATGAAGGGTGCAAAGGGTGAAGTTTATTCTTAGTATTGCATCTTCAGTAACTGATGAATACAACCAGTCAAATGGAGCTTAACAGGCACAATTATATACAAAGCTAAGCAGAACAAAACCCTGAAAGCAACAGGGAAGGGCTGAAGGAGTTATGCAATACAGTGTTTCAACACATCATAAAACTTTCAAACAAACAAACAAAAAAAACCCAAGTTCCAAGAAGTACACACTGACCCAATCTTTTCTTTCTGAAGTCATGAGCCGTCTCAAAACAGCACTAATGCTTGGAAGTCATTTATCAGTTCTTCGTATCTGATGGAGTTCCAATTTTCATTTCTCTCTTCTGTCCACTTTAACTCACAGATCTCAACATAAACAGACATATCAACATTTGACTTCCTTGGGTCTTAACCTTGTTATGATCTTTTAAAAAAAAAAAAATACACATTGAATCAAAGAATTAGGTCCAGGCAAAACATCTTCAGGACAGCCCTTCTCTGAATTGTGACAGGTCTGTTTCCCAGGACTGCTGTTATGTTTTCTTGCCTGTTTGTGGTTTGCAAGGACACTCCAGCAAAAGTTGAGGACAGGTGCTATATATTTCTGTGACTCAGCTTTCTGACAGTCAGTGCATTTAGCTTGAAGGTTTGGAAATGGCAGTAAAGCTGGGCTAAGAATGAAAACCTCTGAAGAAGCCCACCTTCACTCCATAGCTTCACTATTTATAAAACAGGGTTTATCCTTTGTCCCCACAGTGTCAGAAAGCTATACAAGATCTTCAGTGTCTGCAACTGCTGAAAGCACAAAGCACTCCGTTATATAGGACTGATTAGAATGCACAGTCAATGAGTGATTAATTAGCTTTCCTACTCCTAGTAAGTTTACCAGAGAGTTGGTACACCCTTTGTATGTATAGCTTCCAGCTGCTCGCAAGACAGGCTTTTGCTAGAGGACATGGCAGAATCCTTCAGCCATATGCACACCGGGATGTACATGAACAGCACCAGATGGCTTCTACTGACTGAAAACAATGTAGAGAAACTATCAGCCCTGAGGTTGCACCTTCAGTGGCAAAATCTGGATTTCTTCATTGGTGAGAAGAAGCTGTGGCTTGGAAGAGTTTCAAGTGATTTCAGTCTGCTTGGACACCTGGCCAAAACTCCTCAAAACTCCTCATTACCTCCCCAGCTTGACAATAAGCAACTCAGAGCATTTGCTCATCTTGGCCATTGCTGTCTGCTAGGAAAGCGCTCACAGACTCTAAGATAAGTGTCTTACTAGCCCGCCTGGATAAGAAAGAGATGGTGGTAGAATCACAGAGAAGAACCAACTGTTGGCAAGAAACTCCTCTGGGTTAAACGCTAGCAGCTGGCAAGTCTGAGGACAGATAAGCCAATTTCTTTGCATTGCCATGCTTGCTAATATAGCCCACATCCACACTGAGGATGCCTGAGCATTGTGCAACCAAGATCTAAAAATCCAAAGTGTGAGATACAACATTTTAATGCACGAGGCAGCTGAATATTTAATCAGACACCAATAGCAGCCTAAACTTTACCCATAGGGTCTTTCTGTTCCGAGTACTGAAAAGCCTGAATTCTTACAGAAAAGGAGCCAAGCTCTCTCCTTTTGGAGAGGAATTACACCAACTCATTAAACCATCTAGCAAGGTGACATTAACAGCATTAGTACTTATGGAAGCCTGATCCAACAGCCAAAAACTCCATGAAAGACTTGATACTGCCTTCACTAGGTACTACAAGAAAATGAGAAAAACACTATGGCCCAAACTTACCAGTGACCAGCATTTCACTAAACCACTGTACAAAAATCAAGTAAACAACAGTGGATCACCGAACTCCCTGACAAGATTTTTATACATTAAGTAGGAAACTTCAGCTGAGTCTCCACCAGCACATCCTGGAGATGTTTCTGCACGTGGACATCCTGGCTGTATTTCTAGGCTCTGATGAGCTTCATGATTTCAGCCTTAAGTCAGTCGAGCATTAAAACACATCTGAGTGTTTTAATGAAACTGGAAAAAGGAAAAGCGAAAAAACAAAATGCAGCAACTGAAATGCCTGCAACCCAAAGTGCACTAACAGAGTACACCCAAGATTTCTCCCTCCCCTTATGAAGGTTTCTCCTTATTTTGTCAACATAACTTTAACAATGTCTTAGCTCTTCAACGCTTTTACTAGTAGCAGCAGCACAAGTACACTCACCAACTTTTCCAGGAAACGTCATCCCCAGTGGAAGTGTGATTCTGCTACTTGGAAACTGGTAACTGGTGGGGAGGAAATCACACTGTTTTTCAGGACTTTTTTGCCTCTTCCTCTCTCCTTTAAAGCCCCCAAGAATGAGCCTCTGATTTCCCACACTTTCAACTCTGACCACCTAGATGCCTCGTGCTCATAGCTGCCATGGCCATCATCTAGAGTCTGGGACTGGGGGGAAGAAATCAGACTCTATAAACCACTTAAACAAAATACAGACTTTCCAAAGCTGTCAGGTGCTTTTGAAAACATAATCTAACCCAGGCAGCTAGAACCACTTCCTGTGGCTTCACTCACACCACCTCTGCAGGCTGTGGTTTGTCAGCAGTAACACCAGAGGAAGGTTCACAGGGAGGAGGCGAGGGCTGAAGGATGGTTTCAGGAACACACCTTTGTGACTGCAGACAGTCTCTGGCATGGCCAGGTGTACGACACGCACAGCACGTAGGCAGCTGGAACAACCGCCCTGCCCGACACCAGCCCCACAATTTCACCTCTGCTACCTTCCTCCTCCTCGCCCAGCCTCTCTGAGAAGGCATTACATGCTCATTGTTTCTTGCGTTCAGGCTACATGAGACTTCTATGCACAAAGGTGTGGGAAACATTGTGCTCTGCACCCACACAGCACAGAACTACAAGAGCAAACCCCTTGGGGAGACCACATCCCTGCTGTACGACAGCTACCCTCGCTTTCCACCTGCTGTTCTCACCTATGTGTGGCAGCCCACCTTATTCTCAAACTTCTCTTAGTACAGGGCAAAAGGTTTGACGTATGGAGCAAGTAAGTGCTCGTGTAACCTCCTCCATCAGCATGTAACCTCCTCTGACTTTCAACAATTGAAGTTTACTATATCCATCGAGGAGGCTGGGTTTTACAAGCCCAACTCACAAATCTTGACGTCTTCCTTTTGTGAACTGCTGCTACACTTGCAGCAGAAAGCGGAGCAGTACCAAGTGCAGACTGATTAGACAGACTGACAAGAACAGCACTAAAGCTGATAAGGCTCTGATAATTTTGTTACAAAGGAGGAAATGTACAGAGGAGATTCACTGAACAAAAAACAGAAGGGGGGAAGGCAGTAAAAGAGAGAGGACAGATCAAAGCAGGTGACATTCCCAGGAACATTGTTAGTCACAAGGGTGGGAACACTCTCCATAGGTCAAGGCTGAGAAATTCCAAATAACAGAGATGACAATTCTGCAGTCCCCTTTCATCCACAGGCACTAATGACACTTACCAAGATGACTGCTTCCCTGCACAACATGTACAGTACTGCTCATTAATTTATTTAGCATGGCTACTTACAGGCTTAAATCTGAGAGAGGCTGGTTTAGTTATTAGCACTGCCTTCACTTTATAAAGCTGCCTGTGGTCATGTCAAGGCAGGAACGTAAGAGCAAGAAGTAAGGCCGTCGTGACACCCCAGGGTGTCACTTTGCATACGCTTTGGCAGCTACTCCCCCTCACAGCTGTGAACGCAGACACCTACCCTGAGAAAGCAAACCCCTTTTTTACTTCCCCGCATCACTGCCTTTTGTCTAGGGGGGGACATAGCCTCTCTGAGGAGTCATAGGCAAGAGCGGCATGGGCACAGGCAGCAACCAGCTGGAGAAGGCTCTTGGGAAGGGCTTGGCAGGCAGAGAAGGCTTCAGTCTGACAAACATCAGCTGGCAGAGGGAAGAATCCACCTTCAGACCCTGGGGGTAAACAAGTAAGGGCAGCTCTTTCAAAGAGGGAAGGCACCAAGACTTGTGAAAGAAACAGGAAAAACGCATGTTCAGAAAACCCAGAAAGCCTGTTTTCCTCTTCAGGTAACTGCAGAGAGCTGTAAAGGTGATCACTCCGCCAGGCTTGCTGGCCACTGGCAGCACAGAAGCCGCAGCTGGGCTGTGACTGCTGAGAAACCTCCAAGGTCCAGCATGCGCACCCCAGCAAACGCCATGGCTCCAGGGCAGCAACCCCAGCATGGGCAGATGCGTCAGACCTCGAGGTGATATGCTGAGGATGGATGTCAGCAGTGGAAGGAGGAATTAGGGAGACGGATGTATAGATACTGGATTTGATGTGCTGGTACTACACAGTGCAAACCTGTATTTCTGCCTGAGAAATCCCAAGCAAAGCCACAGCAATCTTGGAATCTATGAGAAAGGTTGATGGCAGTAAGCAGGGAAAAGGAAGAATAAGCCCTTCACTACAGTCTATCATAGCCACATGGAGGAGTTAACGTAGTCCTGTGACAACTATTGAGACAACCTTATAAATGCAAAAGAAAAGGCAACCTGTGTAAAATTGACAGCTCTGCTAAAAACCAGAACTTTCACCTCCTAGGACTGCAAGGAAGAGATGTTTTTCCTCCCTGCAGCGCTCCCCAAAAATCAGCACCGCTCCCTTCCCAGCTGCCTTAACACAGCCCCTTCCAGCATACATGCTGGCAAACCACAGCAGCTTTAAGGTGCAAAGACCCAAGAATGTCTACAGCCTGTCCTTGGGGCTCAGCCAGTTGCTCCAGGCAGCAAATCACTGCCCCAGGAGGTAAGATAAGAGTTTACTATTATCCAACTGCTGCGTTCAATCCAGCAGATCACTGCTGTCCGGGTGTCCTGTGGCAGGTGATCATGTCTGAGCAGAGGACTCGAAATGAAGCACCTCCAAGTCCCTGCAAGGCAGAGAGCATTGCTGCGTACCACACACACAGCAAGCCAGCCACAAGGGCTTTGCTCCACTTTTTGCCTCTGGGCAGGTGGCATTTTGCCATCTTTTCACATTATTGGAGCAGTTTTGCACAACAGGAAGCATTTAACCCTCACATGGGCATTGTAGATTTTCTTCTAGACAGGAGACTACATTTTCTTGGTAGCTGTACTTGGCAGAGTCTCACTTGTGGCAGCCCCAGGCTTTGACAAAGTAGCATGTGATTTTCAAAAGCACTTGGTGTGCTCCTCACTCTGTTCTCATTTATTTCAATCCTGCAGTGATTTGCATGGAAGCAGTACAAAGCCACATGTTCCCGAAAAGCCACAACTGCACAGAGCAGGCTCAGTACAGCACCCTTGCCCTTGCTGTCAATGACATCCCTGTCAGGTTCACAAATGCTGCTTGAGAATATGTTACTGCAAAGAAGTGTGGTGACTGGGAAAGGGAGGTAATTAATGCAGTCCTATTAAACATTTACAAAAGTTTATTTTATTAGTTTTCTCTACTGTAAGATTTGAAGGACGTTCTGAGAAAAGGAGATATGAGCATCTCTACATTCCTTCTTGGTGAGTTTATATAGGCAGGCAGCTGTTTAAAAGGCAGGTCGGGTGCTAAGCGGGTGAGCATTTCTTCACAGCTCTGCTGTAGGAACAGCTGTTTTCTGCTAGCAGCTTAAAGTGTCAAAAATATTTTATTTCTGAGAAGTTTCACAAAGATCTTTGAGATAAATTCTTCTTTCCAATAAAGTTTAAGGAAGAGTATCAGGCTGTTCAATGTTGACCGAGTCAAACAATCATCAGAGACATAGCTACACATCTTCCGGAAACTTTGATGTCTATAGACAGAGCAAGCAACAAGCA
Source organism: Stercorarius parasiticus (assembly GCA_013396915.1). Lineage (NCBI taxonomy): Eukaryota > Metazoa > Chordata > Aves > Charadriiformes > Stercorariidae > Stercorarius > Stercorarius parasiticus. The sequence goes on along the minus strand of VWZL01006032.1, from coordinate 501,499 downwards.
AACACCACAAGCCAGAATCTAACTCAACCTTTCTATGGGATAGTTACACCCCAGAAAACAAGACAACCCCTTTTCCATCAGGAAAGGGGACGTTACTGAAGACCCTATACACTCTTGTGAGCCTTCAAGATCAAATCATGCAAAATGCTTTACATTCACCTTTATCAAACTCAGGCTTAGTTACCTCAAAACACATGCCTGCGTGTTTCCATGCAAAGGAAACACAGGATACTAAGGCAATAGAAAAAACATTCTTACTGAGGAAAAGCACTGTGGCTGTTTTACTGGGAGTGAGAAGAAAGTTTTTGGAGTTGGTGGGAGAGATCTCTTATTTCAGATGTCTATTCATAGACCCCCACCTACACAAAAGCTGCCTGATAACTGCGTATCATCATCTGTGGTTGTGCCACATAACACATCTTGAAGACAAGAACCATGAACTTGCAGCATCAACAGCCACTAAACTACTGAAATCTCTCCTGGAAGCTGGGACTCTCACCACTATTTACGCATTCAGCTTAATGAATTCATCACTTTTGTCCAGCACGGACAGCTATTCCAAGTACAAAAAGGATGGGGCATTCAGAAAACTCGCATCTATCGCCTCCAGCTGCTTTCCTGCCCTCTCCCTTTACCTCACCACACATACAGCTACCCACCCATTTTATCCTGAGCTCATCCTTCAGCTTCAGCATGGTTGCAGGAGAGGGGATGGTCATTAGTATCACACACCATGCCAACGCCAGGTTTTCATGCTCCTTCCAAGCCACGGATGCAGACAGCCTTTATTTCTGTTGCACCTTCAGAAAGCCTCTGAATAGTACACATGATACAGGAATAACAAATACGACCAAGAAAGATGCAAGTTTAGGTTTCTAAACTGCCCTACAAATCCCCAATTAAAGGGAAAAAGCTGGTCATTCCTACTACAGCTCTGCCTTTCAAGACAAGAGACATTAAAATGGTCTCTCACATCCTCAGTACCATAGGCTGTACTGATTCTAAGAAACGAGTACCTTGCTTCCCTGGGCTCACTCTTGTTTTCACCCTCAAAGTGAAATCAAGAGAGAAATCTGCTTGTTTGTAATAATACATGTGTTTTTAGAGACAGCACTTCAGAGTTACATCCGAGAACACATTACAGCCAATTCAGGCTCAGACTGTAAATTTCTTTACTGACAAGAGACCAGATTTCTACTGGTTCAGGCTCTCCTGAAGAGCCTTATCTCTCCTCAGTTTAGGGTTTCCTAATCCTGCAGTCTCAGAGAATATTGGTAGAAGTCAGTTCTCATGATCCAGACCACGCAAATTTTAAAACAGCCCACTATAAATATCTGGCATATTCAGAGCCCCCAGCCAAGCAATTCAACACAATGCATGCATATGTAAGATACCTAAGGGAAAAGACTTCCTTTGATTTTATTTCTCATTTGACCATATACATACTGTTTCTAAATGAAGTCATTTTTAAATACAGCCTTCTGATTTTGAAGCCTAAAATCATCCTGAAGCCCAAATTGCACTAATTCAGCTGAGATGGACACACCATAACATGAGTCCACATTGCTGGATGTTGCTGCAGTCACTGCTGAAGGCATAACAATTACTTCAAATAGCTTGGTCAGATCTGTGAGCAATCAAAGGAGGAAAAAGAATGAGTACAAATGAACACACCTGACTCTGCAAGAGATGGTCAGTTAAATAATATGACTCTTTTTACAAATTACATTTACAATAGGTGCTGAAACATAAGTTGTGTCCTAACCCTTCCTTTATTATTTTTCTGGTTTAAAGTCAGATGCTGCAGGCCAGCACCAAAGGCCTGACTCTGCAAGGGCCTCTGTCCCCCAGATGGCTCCATCCCTCCCCACAGATCCCTCAGCATGCTCCTTTCCAGGCACATCCTCCCAGGCTTTGGCAGGAACCATGCCTACAAGCAGGGCCGCCATGCCTCTACTACCCCTTTTACAGCATGCAGCTCTGCTTTGGGGGTGTAGAGAAAACGTGATGAATGCGAAGCAGGACTCTCCCAGACCACAGCACTTGGGAAGTGTCGCAATAGCTGTGTGCTGAGCCTCAGCTCCGTGCCCAAACAGGGGGACAAAACTGTCTCACATTCCCTGTGAAAAGCCTGCTTAGGGAAACCTCCTGGAGTTACTGGGTTTTTAGCTCATTTTTTCTTGTTTCACTCCTCATGCGAAAAGGAGGAAGGCAGGGGAAACTTACCATTCTCCTGGCAATGTCATCTCACCTGTGAGCAGCTCTCAACCTTACCTATTCAATTCAGCAGCCTACCTCCTCATCTACAACCTGCCCACTGCCACGGCTGCTTCCAACACAAGTCCTGCCATTTCTCCTCCTGAGCAACCAGGGCCTCCTGGCTGACTTTCCACCCACCAGGAAGAAGCTAAAAGAGGAAGATCCATACAGACTGTCCTTCCAAGCAGGTCGCGCATCTGAATTCTCAGCTGTTACAGGGTTTATGATTAACAGGCATGCCACAGTGAGCACCAAGGTCTCTGGTCACTGTAACCCTGTGCTGAAGTTCAGGACAAGTGGATTTATGTTTGAAAAGAAAGGCCACTGAGCTCAGAGAAATCCAGGGGATCTGGATCATGTAGTGGGGGTTTTTGTTTTGGTGGGTTTTTTCTGACTTTTTTGTTTNTTTTTTTTTTTTTTTTTTTTTTTTTTAGAGAGAGTGAACATAATGATGATATTTCTAGCCCTGCAGCTATGACCAGATAGATTTCACAATGCATATGGAAGCAATGCTACGCTGCACATTTGCATCCAGACAGGAAATTTGGTAAAAAAGCATGGTTTTGTCTGCTGTATGTTACCAGAGGAAAAGTTTGAGGCAAATTTGGCACCAGACATTTTCCTGTAACTTCCTTGAGACAGTAATTACCAAAGCCCAGGTTTTCTCCCCAGCAGAAGTCAAATGAAGTCTGAATGACTTGCAGAGAACAAATCTCTAGACCAGAAAAGTTCCACATCTCACTCAAGCATATTCCTAAAGCTTTACAAATGTCTAACAACCAGCTAGTTGTTTTACACTCCTCTATAATTCACCCCAGATCCCAAAAGATCCTTTACCTTAGGTACCTGTGTATGTCTTTTGTTCCCCAGCATATACGTGCACATTCAGATAAAACACATTTATCTAAGAAACATCACAGAGAGTCAAGACATCATGTCAGACCTAAAGAAAATCAATCCAAGTGAAGTTACAGGGCTGAAGAAGTGGAAATTTAGATAAAGTTACAGAGAATAAGTTTCTTGCTTCCTAAACCTATTGCAGTAAAAAATTATCACTTCCCATTAGAGACAGTGTGTGCTAACACCTGATGATGCTCAGGAAATTAATGCAAACTCAGACTGATTTTGCAGAACAGTGGGCTCAAACTTCACAGCTAAGATTGCCGAGTTGCTTCTCCTAAGGTATTGTCAGAGACTCTGGGGACTCCCAAGTGCGTAACAACACAAGTAAAAATTAGGACAGGTCAGACAGAAGCTTTATTAACTATGGTCATAGTGACAGAACACTGGGACAGTGTCTCCCTCTCTGCATCCCTGCCAAGTGACTGCAGAGACACAAACTATAGACCGTTTCAGGTCAGGGGGGAAGAAGAGGGAAAAAAAAGTGAGGAAAAACAATCATTTCAATATTAACAAAGCCAGGCATCCATCCCCGAGAGGGATGGACTCCTCATGTAGCTTGCTAACCACCACAATTCAAGGAAGGAATGAAACAGTAAATAGCATGACAATGTGGGGAGATGGCTCTTGGTGGAGCCCATAGGAGTGGCACAACCAGTATTACCCTAGCTCAGAAGTGGGCTTAGAAACGATCACAAGCTGTTAGCTTTTAGTCGAAAGGAATGCTCTTTTAGTTAGGATAAACTTCTCAGACATCTTAAATATTAATTTTACCACCACAATGTAAAATCCAAGGAACGGGCACTTCCAGAAAATAAACTTCTATTGACTCATACTCATTCAGTGACACATACTCCCCCAGTAATTTCTGTTCCCTGTAGAGGAGAGGCACAAGAATCATTTCACTGCCTGCTATCCTGTCTCTGCATTGCATCCACAAAGCTCAGCTGATGTGACAGTAAACACAGCTTTTAATTAACAAGTTTCTTTCATTTCAAAAGGTGCCCTTCTAAAAGGCTCCTCAAAGAGGAATTACTGAAACACACTTTTATGCCAGTGTGATGTTTTTGTGAGTAGTGTGATGTTTTTGTGAATAGCATGAATGAGAAGCAAAATTGAATCTTCCTGTTAAAGATTTGTGTAAATGGGCAACAGAACAGGAGGAAAAAAAAATAATTATTTGCAGTACATCATAAGGGAAGAAAGGGAGGCAAACTCTTCAAAAGCACTCACTGCAAATAACAACCCTTCTCCCACTGGAAGTCATTAGTAAAACCTGCAAGCTTTTCGAGGAGAACAGGGTTAGGCCCATGTTCAGTACATTATAAATTCACAGAATTTTATTCACAAGCAGACATCGTCCTGGGAAATAACCATTTCTGGATAAATAACATGATCATATTCTGAAAACACAAACTGAAGCTTTTTAGCATGCTGGCAGAATAAGCCTCACATACACACACAAAAAAAGTTGAGAGGTAAAAGAGAGTTTCCTCTTATGAGGCCAGACCTGGACAGCAGGAATGAAATAACTCCACCCCTCTGAAGTCATCTAGCATTTTTATACAGCCTTAAAGAGGTTCAAGACCCCCTGCATATTTTCATGTCCTGATGTCACCCTCAAACACAACCAAGCCTCTCTGCAGGCCATGGTAAGCATTTCTGAAGTCCAGAGGGGGCTCTCCAGAGGCTGCCTGGAGGGGACAATCAGTTCTGGATCACAGCCTCCCACAGCAGGTGATGCAGCTCACTTCCAGAACTGGGCAGAGGTCAGCCACTTTTAACTGCCCTCACAGGCTAGGCAGTATCAAACCACAAGGCAGTAAACCCAAGAGGCCTCAGTCCACACTGCCCTGTCTGGCAGAGGCTGGAGAGATGTAACTTGCAAGACTCACAGTTCCAGGCATTTCTCCCATTCTCTCCCTCAAATACCTGCTGGCAGTTTTCTCTCTATCATCTTCAACAGCTCAGGACCCTACACCCCACATATACATCTTCACTTCCTACCATGTCTTTATTCATCGGTCCACAACCAACAGAGAGTAAGAAAGATGATCTTTGACACACCTTTCTATACAGAAGGCGTAAGGCTGTCTTTAATCCCCTACAGGGGAGGTGGGGTAGAAAGAGGAGGGCTTGATTCTTTTTGTTCCTCTTTGCAAAAGAGAGCTAAGAAATTCAGGTCCCATCGCTGCAAGCCAAAGCGGACCCACACAAAGCAGTGTGTGGGATGGGACTCTCCCCCAGTTTGTTGTTATCACAAAGATTGCTGTGGCTGTTCACCAAGAGCTAAAAAGAGAAGCTGTTCCCTACTTCACAGCGCAGCCCTCCCACCTGCCCCAGCCAGCAGAAACTCCATTGCAAGCAAAGCCAGCAGTGCTGTGTCAGCAGAGAAACAGGGTTTCTCAAGGATGGTCACAGGCTCCTCAGAGAACAGCACTGCAGAACCTTTTTCTGAATAACTGCAAATTAGTGTCACATCTTAGTAACAGTCCTATAATTTAAAGGGCAGAAGGGCATTTGGAATCAAATCCAAATAAATTTTTATTTCTATTTACATATCTCATACTGCACCTCTTCTAGGTTCCTAGCTGAAGGCAGGGTTACCTATTCGCTAGAGGTCTACACTTCAGCACTCAGGATTCCTGCGATCCATTCCCAGTTATGATCTACTCGCTGTGAAGCCTCCATTTTCATTACCATTTTGTGCTTGCTTTTCTTCACGGACAAACAGCAGGCTAGGCCAAAGATGTTTCTGAGTACAGATCTTTACAGCACACGGAACAATAGTACTGAATTTCTGGGGCCTCTGCACTACAGTCAAGCAGCTAGTTAGAGGACTTACAGGAAAAAGTGTCCTCATCAGGTCAGGTGAAATATTCACTAGCCTCGGCTTCCTTTTCCTAAGCATCTCATTAATTCGAGGGCCTAAGTTTACAAGTCCTCAGAAGATGAACAGTGGTTGTGAAGACAGGACTTAAGCATTCCTGGCAGACCCAACCTCTTTTAGTAATTGCCTAAAAACCACTTTTAGGAAAAGCAAAAAAGAGGGCAGATTCAAGGTCAACTCCTCTAATCCAGCACCACGGACATCCAGCATGCCACATCTATCACCTCATGCTTGAGAGAAAGACACACAGACAGAAAAAAGAGAGTAGTGGAATCAGTCAGGTCAGATTTGCACATACTACATGGGAAACTAGATATTTTGTAAACACCTTATATCTCTATTGTACAATAATAAGGTAAGCTACAGAAGCCGCAAGTCCTACAGAGGGTAGCCGGCAGTTTGAAGAATGATGATGTCTTAGTGCTCTAACTACCTACGCAGGCATTTTTATTATATTATGGAAACAGAAATACCCGTATCTTTACCACATGCCAAGAACAAGTAGTTAATGAAAAGTGAATTGGAAGTCCAACATTCAAAAGAAAGTCAGTAAGGCTTCAGGGTTTCTCAGAGTAACAATACACAATTAAACCACTTCTTCACCCTGGGAAGGAGAGGCATGAGCTGCCTGTCGTTCTGCACACACAGGTTCTGCCTTTAGAACCTGCCATTAGAACACAATGAAGACAATGCAATTTGAGTCTGGGGAACACAAGGCTACAACGACCTTCTTCTAGATTAAGAAAGCATGACGGGGAGAGGCACAAGTCAACAAAGTACTTCCAAAGAGGGGAAAACAAAATTTATAAACCCTCTTGGCCAAAAGCAAATTTATTCTCCACAGCTATACCCAACACAGATCTATTCTCTGAGGTAAATGAGAAAATTCCCAACAATAACTGCACAAGAGTAGGCATAAGGATGCGGTACAGTTGGATAGACAAAGCAGAAGACACTTGTCACTCATGGCCCTCTCCTCCCTTTTATAAAAAAGGCAACATAATGCCAAACAACAAGATCTGCCCTGAGACCATCTGCACTTGCCTCTGTTTTGATGCATTTCCCAGTCAAACTGAGCAGACCTGTCTCCCCACCCATGCTGCTCAGCTTTAGCTTTCCCCGAGCCAGCAAATATTATTCAGCATCATTACTGTGTTATCACACATAATCTTCAGCTCTGTTAGCTGCTCCAGGTCCATAGCAAACAACACAAAGCAGGTTCCATGATCTTCCTAGCCCACCAACCTCAAGAGAGTTTGAAGCACGTATCGAAAGTGGACTTGCCTGGCTTGCTTCCTTCACAGTCATGCCCCAGTTGGCCTTTGGTGTTCAAGCCACAGGTATACACTTCCCCATCTTCCAACAGGAACACGGAGTGGTTTCCTCCACATGCCACCTCCTTGACATTTCTGTCATGAATGAATCCATACACCTGTGGTTCAGGAATGATGACCTGGAGGTTGCTACCTATCCCAGGTTGTCCAAAAGACGAGTATCCCCAGCATAGCATTTTCTCTCTTTTCAGCAAGTCATGTATCCTTCCTGGGTAAGAGAAAGAGGGAAAGGAGTGTGAATAAAGCAAGTACTCAACAAGTGATCCCACAGATTTGCTCAGAGATGAGCTGCTCAGAACAGGAGGTGGAAACAACCAAAAAAGGTATTTCCTACATGACTGTTCCCTTTTTACCATCAGTCCACAAAGCTATTTCCACCGTTGCACAGACAAAGAGGAACCAAGACAGCTCAGCTCAGGTACCGAGTCAGCACCTTCAAGCGCTGGCCATCTCCATCTGTAAGACAGTAGAAGTGTTCTGAAACCCAGCAGACCTGAGTTTACATTACACTAAAAATCACTCTGCTTCAAAAAAAATCAAAAATCAACCATCTCCCCAAACCAACTGTGACGCTTTTTAGACTGATGGGTCCAAACCTGAACTTTCAGAGTTATAGTGTCATATTTGAGAGCACTGCTTAAAGAAATCTTTAAAAAAAATATCTCAAAGGTGGTCAAACTAGTCCTGAACAGACCGACATAGGCCTTTGTGGTATACAGGCCAATGCAGAACTGTATCATTTCTGATAAATCCAGATTAAGAAGTATTTTGCCCAACTGAACACATTCTTGCACCCAAATACATGCACATACACACACATCCCAAAACTGCAGCAAGAACTTCCCAAGCAGCAGCAGTTCACGTGGAGCAGCACACTGACAGCTTGGCCCCGACAGCAACATACGGATAACACTGACGCAACTTGCCAGCAGTCAGGTGTTATCTCTTGTGCTGCGCTCAGTGAAAGTCAGGGATTTCAAGGTGGGGTAACATGGGAAGGGAAAAAACACAGCTATATAAAAAGGCCCAAGGAATTACTCAGCCTAAAATTGATAATGACAACAGAACGCTAATGCATAAAAGCTGGTGGGAGGGAAACAGCTCTTGTTCCAGAAGCAGCATGTGAAAGATTTTAGTAACACTCACTTGTCACTCCTAATCTCAATAGGTTTGGGTTATTTGTTAAACATGCTATATTAATAAGACATTGAGAACTCCTCTGCTTGAGCCAGAAAGCAATTAAAGCTTTTTTTTTTTGTAAAGGGAAGAAGAAGAGAAGAAAATGAAAGATCCGAGACATCAAGTCTTATGACTCACCATGCCAAGTTTTAAACTAAGGCAATTTACAGCAGCAGCATTTACTACCTCAGCACAGGATCAAAAAGCAAAAAGTAACCCTTGAAGCGCCAAAGATTCCTCAAGGAAGTGAGACTCCTTCTCCCACACTAAGCAGACAGGAAACATGTGCGTTCAGTTTGTTTCCAAAGCTTGGTGCTAATTCAAGCTCTAGGTATTAGCAATAAAGCCTTTCCTAATCTAAGCCCTAAGCATCTCTTACCTTGCTATCCTTGCCTGTCAGCTGTGGTCCCTTCCACTGAGGCAGGGCTGAGATGGATGGGGGAGGGAAAGGATTGGATTTTTCAGTTCTACTTCAGTGGCACAATTTCCTACCACAAACCATTTACTAGCATCTCTTAGTAGATGCTTTAAAGCATGCTATGAATCCCATTTATCTCTAACCAGCCCTTGCTCCTTTATAGAATAATTCAATTCATTCACATCCACACGTGTGCTTATCACTGTCCAGCTCCGAAGCACCCAGAGGAAAAAAGCAGGTGGTCACAAGACTCTTTCTAGTTAAATCAGTTGTGCACACTCTGTACTTATTTCCCCTCAACACAAAAGCCTGATGAAAGATACCCTCTACGCTGGCTACACTATTTCCTACACTAAGAATAGGAATGCTGTGGACACAGAAAAATTAAAGTGCATGCATGTGCTTTAAATGACACAACTGCTATATTTATAGTGAACTTCATGTTGCCTCAAAAAAAAAAAAACCCGGCATAAGTAACACCCTGAAGGTGGCAACACTTAAGGCAGGAAATCATTTCAAAACTGACACTGAAACAGCAGAAATCTGGGACTGCCATTTCTCTCAGACTAGGGAATTACCTTGTTATGAAGATATAAGCAGCACAATAGAGCAAACCTGAAGATCCAAAGATCACATTCCCTGATAGTACAACTGGATTTTGCCTCTGAGCTAAAAGATTTTACCACTATATGACTTGAACTACAATAACATGGTAGAATATGAGCTAAATATTAATTTGGGATATCTTTCTAAAAGGGTTCCTGAACAGTCTGCTCCCCATAGACTACAGTCACCTTTCCTAGTGCTAATTTCATTTAAAATGCTAAAAATACTTTAATTACTTTCCTTGTGTTCATATTCCACATAAGAAGTAGCCGTAATGGGCAGGGGGGATGTGACATGATTGGCAAGAGACAGTTTTTCCTCCTGGTAAGACACTATTTAAAACGGGAAGAGTTCAAACTCCTAGTAATTGATATACACACTAGGGTGATATATCAGAGGAGTTCATCCATCATTCAGGCTAGTGGCCAGATTTTCTGAAGCACCCTGAAGTTTAGCAATCCCTATGGCAGACGATGAGGCATGCCAGATCCTTCAGAAAATCTCGTCTTAAATAGTTTTTTGGTTAGGTTTTTTAAAGCATCTCCCTTGAATCCCACCCCCATCCACCAAACATTTTGCTGATAAATCTCTGTGCAGCTCTATTCCAAGGGGACAGAGCAGCACTTCCCACTTACAAGTGAAAGCCAACATAGCCACTTTCCATTTGAGTGTATGGGCACAGCTAAATATTTTCTATCAGCCTGGTAAGCCACATTTTCAATTTACTTATTTTGAAGACATAACACATTTTAAAAACCACAACTGTTTTAATGTTTGATTTTTTTCTCTCCTCAGAAAGGCTGCTGCAAGTCTTAACACATCATGTGTTCAAGTAGGAGCTGTGTCCTGAAACACAACAAGGCTTCAAATGACAATTTCACGCTCCGTTTCCAATCTGGTTAAGGCAGTTACTCTTCTTTGACATTAGCAGAGGAAGTTAAAATGCATGTTATACTGCAAACTACATCTACAAGCTGCATACCCTCCTTATTCTAAAACTATTCTATAAAAAGTTTCTAGTGTGGACAAGGCACTAACACAGATGTGTGTCTGCACATACACACATATATAGATAAGGTTTATATTCATTTATCTGAAATTTTAAAAGTGACTAATTATTCCTAGTGCTTAGCTCAATACATCTTAAGAAAGTTGAATTTTTACCCTCAGAGGACAAGCACTTAGATAAGGTAGTTTTGTTTGGTTTTTTTTTTAATTGCACCAGTTAGTGCGTTCCCAGTCCCTTTTAAAAACTGGATTGCAAAAAGTGCAAGAGCTGCAGTACCCAACCACATTACCTATTCCTGTTCTTCACAGATCACAACACAGCCAGCTTAGTATTCATATTTTAGAGATAAGAACAGATGCAACACAAAGCCGGTCATTTGCGGAGACTCACCATATATAGAAAAAAAAAAGGGGGGGGGGAGAGGGAAGGGAAGGAGGGTGAGAAAGGTACAACTCAACCTCCTCAAACACTGACGTTCCAGGAATAATTCACCATCAAAGCAGTGAAGGACACACACAGCACAGCTAGAGAAAGGAAAATCTCACACTGTGGGGAATATTTTGAGGCAATGTATTGTGGGTGGAAGATCCACCCTCTGCTATAATAAGGCTCAGCTGACATATTAAGTATATATCCCTTGGTGAGAAAACAACCGTGGTGGTTTGGTAAAATAATAATGCTGCATGTAAGAACATGACAGGATGTGTTTTACTTTGCCCTTCCCCCCCCCCTTTTCTTTCTTTTTCCTAGCTATCGTGACATACACAGTCTCTTCACACAATTGTACAAACATATTCTAAAGCCATACCTGCAACCGCAACTGCACCCTTTCTGGAAAAGTTAGTTAAGTAAACGTTGTGCTTGCAACAAGCAACTCTCGAGGCTGAACGCTCTCTAAACAAAGAGGTCCGCCAACTGGCAGGGCATCAATAAACAAGTTTTTTCCTTCCCTGTTGTTTGTGAGATTTCAACTAGCAAATGTGCTCCTTTTATCAGCATTGCCCAACAATGATGGGATTTACTGCTTCTTTCTGCCACTATGCCTGCAAGCCCACTTTTTTTCCCTTCCTTTTGCCTTCGTTCTACTCCAAATCAGTGTCCAGTGTAGACCAGGCTGTAGAGCAAGAGAATACAAGGTGCAACATCGAACAAGTTACAGCAGAAACAGAGCATTTCTGCTGTATAACCCGTACAGCCTCAGCAAGAGGTATCCCTATAGAAAAAACATTTAAAAATAGATAAATGAAAAACAAACATGACACGCGCCCCATCATCTCCATTTTGCGGCCCCAGTCAGAAGAACACCTCTCTGCCTTCACCCCGGGCACAGGCTTCCTGGCTTCCGTGCTTAATATTGCTGCTCCCCACCCCCAGGCCGGGGTTCCCCGCGGGGACCGGCGGGCACACGCACCCTCCCACCCCCCCGGGCCTCGGGCACCCGCCGCCGCNGGCGGGGCTCTGACCGCGCCGAGCGAGGCACCAAAGGCAAGCAGCTGCCACCGACCCCTCTCTTTGCCCCCGTTGCCCGACGGCCACCGCAGCCCCTCTCCCCACCGCTCACCTACCGCCGGCCCCGCCGCTGCCGCCACGGCAACGAGGAAGTCCAGCCCCCCCACACTGGGAGTGACGGTTCAGGACAGCCAATGGAAAGCGCGGGGTTGGCCCCGGTGCACCAATCGGCGGCGGGCGCAGCATCTCGCCCCGCCCTCCGGCGTTCTGTCAGCCGCCGGGTCCCCGCCGGTGGCGGTGGCTCCTGCCGTCCCCCGCCCGCCGCCAACTCGGCGCTTCCACCGGGCCCGTGGGGCGGGTGCGGGAAGGCCCCCGCGCGGGGCATGCACCGCCCGAACAGCCCACGGCATCGTCCGGCGACGGGCCGGGCCCGAGGCAGCGCGACAGGGTGCTGCGGGCTCCCTCAGGCCGGGCCAGGCCCGGCTGCCGGTGCTGTCATGCCTGGTGAGCCTGGTCGGTCTGTTCAGGGAATCACCTCTCCCTGAAGCCAGGGCGCTGCTTGGGGTCAGAGCTCCGTGCAGTCACCCGACACACCCGGCCTTCCCGCCGGGGGGGAAGGCCACAGGAGCCGAGGCCGCTGGCAAAGGCCGAGCGCCATGGACAGCCAGCTCAGCTGTGAACCACAGCCAGGGGTTGTGACTGCACAGACTGAGCAAGTCTTGCAGACTAAGGAGATCAGCAGCTGCACTAAAGACAATAGAAACCAACGGGCAAAGTTAAGCATATAGAATCATAGAACCATTTTGGTTGGAAGGGACCTTTAAGATCATTGAATCCAACCATCAACCTAACACTGCCAAAATCACCACTAAACCGTGTCCCTCAGCACCACGTCTACCTGTCTTTTAAATACCTTCAGGGATAGCGATTCCACCACTTCCTTGGGCAGCCTGTTCCAGTGCTTGGTAACCCTTTCGGTGAATAAATTTTTCCTAATATCCAATCTAAACCTCCCCAGGCACAACTTGTTTCCTCTCGTCCTATCACCTGTTACTGAGGAGAAGAGACCGACCCCCACCTCGCTACACCCTTCTTTCAGGTAGTTGTAGAGAGCGATAAGGTATCCTCTCAGCCTCCTTTTCTCCAGGCTGAACAACCCCAGTTCCCTCAGCAGTTCCTCATAACATTTGTGCTCTAGACCCTTCACCAGCCTCATTGCCCTCCTCTGGACTCAATCCAGAATCTCAATGTCTTTCTTGTAGTATGCAAGTATTATAGAATTTAAGCTATCCTAAATGGAGGTCTCAAGGGAAAGCCAGCTTTCCGCTGTTCAAAATTACTCTCTTGGTTTTGTTAAGCATGAAATATCACTTACTAATAACAGTAGCCAGTTCCTTTCCCCTCTCCTTTTTTTCATCCTGCATTTTATATGGCCTCTAGGCACTTGACAGGCTTGTTTGTTTAGGAACTCATACCCAACATAAGGTTGAAACTTATACAAAGTTTCAATCTTAGGAAAATAATCTGTGGTCAAAGTATAAATCTCTGCTGGGAGAAAGAGGGGGAAAAAAAAAAAGAGGCCATTGAGCCAGCAATTATATAACTCCCGAGTACTCATTTTCTGATTTTAATGCCATCCATTAGAAAAAGACTCTGCACGCCAGAAGAGCAATGCACAAGCTGGATTCCATTCAGACCATCAAAATAATAGTCAATATTTGAGCAAACCACACAGAGATGCTTACAAGGGCTTGGGGTCGGGGGAAGAGGTCTCTAAAGCAACTCCGGTGCGCACAGTACACATCTCCCTTCACTACACCTCTGGCAGTTTGCAATGTTTGCGTACTTAGCACACAATGTGTCATGTACCAGATAAATATTCACCTGTATTTGCATGGATCATGCATGTTTAGCACAAAGAGCTACTCTCTAGTGTAAAATTACACCTGTGACATAATAGCTTTTACTTAACCAGTGCTACAAGCAGCTTCTAGAATAACCAAAAGCGTAGAGGAAAAAATATTTCCTTTGTTTGTTTTTTGTTTTGTTTTATTTATTTCATCATCTGCAGACCTTTGCAAAATAGTTAGTGTTTCCCTTTATACTCAGTTTCCTCTGTTTGTTTCTGATTGAGTAATCAAGGAGGGGAAGGTGTACACAAAAAAATCGAAAAAAAAGAAGTAGATGAGGGAGCAAAGCCTGCAATCTGTCCAAGGGAGCCAGGAGTCTCTTGCTCAAACCAATTTCTAACTGCTAGGTTTCAGGTTCGTGGAGAGCTTTCAAGGTTGGCCCTTCATAAATAGATCAAATTAAATAAAGACCCCGAAATAAACCCATTTTTTTTGTGTCGCTGAACTCCACTGTGCACAGCTCCCTCTGGAGGCCTCTGCCTCTGCGGATTTCTTCATGGGAGCCCAGGTTTCCTCACACCGTGGGTCTTCCTGACCTGGGGATGGTCAGGCTGGAGTCCACATCTCCCTGCTGGCTAAGCGCTGCCCTAGGCAGGCCCATGGCAAGGTCGGACCTTCTCCAGAAGAACATGTAGCTCGCCATTTCCTCAATGGGTTAGGTCATCCAGAGATCAGGTCTGAAGGTATCCAGAGATGCCAAAATCTGCAGCTCACCGTGATTTCCAAAGCACCTCTCCCCTCTTGCAAGCAGCTGAACAGCAGCCCGCTGTCAAGAACCACATGTGTAAGGAAGGCAGGTATTGCTTTTGCAGAGGAGAAAAGCCATTTCCATCAGAGATGACATGATAAGGGAATGACTAAGACAAAGAGGCTCCAGCAAAGGCTTGTATAACATCTCTTATCACACAGACAAAAGGACTGATTCATACTGGATTAGTGTCTAGAAGGGTAGTCAAACATTTAACCAGGGCTAATGACATTGAGCAATTTTTTACCAAAAAGGAAAGAAATAAACTAGTCAGATAATCCCTTTAGGTGTAGCATAAAGAGAAGTAAACAGAGGCAGGACATCCGTGAAGAATTTTAGGTGCCTTGGACAGACTGTGAACCCTGGAGTACCTAACTAATGGGAAACAGGGGAGGGAAAAATTCAGCTGGGATTAGGAAATAAAAAGGTGTGTTTCAAGAACTGAAAGTATGCCTACTTGCTAGGTCACCCATTCTTGCAAGAATGTTCAAATAAAATGTGCTTCGTATCATTCACTGCCTGAGCCATTGTTATTGGAGAAGGAGCATTTCTCACACATGGGCCTGCATGCATTGAGGTGAGGTCTCCTGAATGTTGTGGTAATGCAAGTTATTATTCATTAGAGTTATCTCCGCAAAGGAAAACAGGGTGGCTGGCAGCTTTCATCTGCCCTGTGAACTCTCTTTCAGTAGGTAGTTCCCCCCTGACTCTCACTAGGTGCCGTTGGTAGCCTTCTGCTCCAATGGGCCACAGCAGAAACCTTTTACCGGGGGCTGTGCAGAGGTAGTGGTGCTTTACACCTAGTCAGTCCTGCCTGTTGTCGCAGCTTTTCACCAGTATGGCAACTTGGGGAGGGGAGGAAAGCTAGCCACAGGGCATGCCACCGCAGGGAAACTACCCACATGGGCCACAAGTCTGTGCACCGGGCGTCTGGCCCAGAAAGCTGTTGTGGGTAGGTAAAATCCTTCTATGTGACCATTGATGTCTCTGTGTTGCTCTAGAAGCCATGAACTTAGCTGTATTTTTTCTTTTTTGGCCCTTACCATGTTAGGGAAGAGCTTTTCAGAGGGGCTCAGCTGAGGATTAGCCAGCCAAGGTGAGGTCCCACTGCCTCCCACGGGAGCAGTATTTCTGCGTGGTGGCCTCGGCAGCAAATCCAGCATGAAGCTCACCCCAGGCACACTTCACCGGGCTACCTGCTCCATTTCTCATGCCTTACAAGCTGCCGGGGTGTCCTGGTTGCCCCAGATCCAGCCTGGTTACATCAGCTGCTCTGCCAGGCTCTTGCGCTTCTCTACAGGCGACATTCAGATCAGACGAGTGGTCTAAAAAAAATTCCCACCGCAGGTTCAATCCACTTCTGCTGCCTGTGCAAAGCCTTTTAAACGTCGCTGAGTGCAAGGCTCAGTCACATTGTGTTCCTCTGCATATTTTATAATGAGCACTGCTCGAGAAAATGTAGACACAGCTCGGTGCTCAAATTCATTCCAGAAAATGACAGAGGAGCACTCTACTCCGCTTCCTCTGAAGGTCTTTTTTCTTTTTTTTTTTAATAAAAGCAGGCCTTATTTGAGGACAAATTAAAAATAGCCTTGAAAGTTACTCTGGGCTTTAATCTCCCATGTGACAGTGCATCATACGTGATGAGAAGGAAATTCCTTCAGCCTCTAAATAAACCTATTATCATTTAATCTCTAATGGGTTATTTTGAAATCCAAACAGAACGCATCTCTTGTGCACTTGCACAGCAACAAAGATCACTCCAGCTTTCCAAGCCCTAACAGAGGCTTAGAAAAAAACATAAAAAAGGGAACAAGCAGCCAGGAGCAGGCTGGTGAAGAGCAGCAGGCTAAGCAGCCGTGACAGAGAGCTGTGAAGATGTGGCAGCATCAGCCGGGGGTGGGACAGGGACCCTCCGGTTCCATGGGGACAACAGCTTGGGCTTCTGCCACTTCCCTCTCTCCACAAAAATACACCTGCAGCCGGGTAGTGCCTTTCCCAGAGGATGCAAGCATGTCTGTGGTATCCTGTCTGCCCCAGGTGGGCGAAGGGGACAGGGCTCAGCTCTGCACAGGCCACATGTCCCCTCACTCCCCTTGGCTGGCAGCTGGCATCCTCCGAGGCACTAGTTCCCCTCTTCCCATGGTCACTGCCGTGCTGCCTCCTTTCTTGTACCACCCTGGCCCTTGAGGTGAGTGCTTGAAGTCTTTCTTTACTAATAACTATACTGTAACTTAAAAGGGAGATTTCTTCTGCTTAATGTGTGACAATGTCCTCTTTACTGAGCTGGAAATTCATAAATAATGCCTATGTCTTTCCTAGGAAACATTTACTTCCCTAAAGAAAAAAAAAAGTACTAGCCCAACAGTCACTTCTAAAAAAGGTTTGTATAATTTACTGGCGTTTGAAAGAGGTGGCCTCCCCGGTCCACGAGTGTGTGCATGTGGTACCCAACACAAAGTCAAGACAGAACAGGAGGTAAAAACTTTGTCTTCTCCTCACTCTCAATTTTTACATTATCTAAAGCACCAAATGTGAAAGACCATGGCTTGTTCAGCCTACACAGTGCATCTATTTGAAATACACTGACCCTTGACTCCTCTTGTGAACGGCTTCCCCGTATCAAGGACAGAAAACACAGATACACTGTCACGCATAGGCAGCTGCATAACAAAGGAAGAACGCAGCTACAGGTGTGCAAATTTCATCAACCATCATTTAACCCAACACAGTGAAAGTCTTCTTTACATATGTATATCCACTGACACACTTAATACACCAAAGGAAAGAAGAGAGGATTACTGAAAAATCATGATTGTTCTCTCTCTTTCTATATATATGTATTTTTATACAAAGCAAAATATACAGCAAAACACACATCCCACCTTTACATCCTGCCTGACATTGTCAATACGCAGTTTTAACAATGAGCTTCCAGCAGCCCTGCAAGCCTCATGTCCACAGGGTTCTGTAGACAGAGCTGTTCTGCTAGCCTAAAATTTTGTTTAATTGCCAAACATCTCCTTAGAAGACATAAAGAAACGTGACAAATATCACAGTGCTATCACATTAAATAATAAGAAGCCCTCTAATGCTTTACAGATACATCTTTTGACAAAGTCTGATAATGATCAAATCCTCATCCTAAGAACATCTCTCAGGTAAGTCAAAGGCCATACTCAGGTGAGCACAGACCGCTCCTTCAATCTACAGTTTGCAGAATCATAGAAGCATAGAATGGTTTGGGTTCATCTAGCTCAACCCCCCTGCCATGGGCAGGGACACCTCCCACTAGACCAGGTTGCTCAAAGCCCCATCGAGCCTGGCCTTCAATGCTTCCAGGGATGGGGCAGCCACAGCTTCTCTGGGCAACCTGTGCCAGTGTCTCACCACCCTCACAATAAAGAATTTCTTCCTGATACCTAATCTAAATCTCCCCCTTTTCAGTTTAAAACCATTATCCCTCATCCTATTGCTCCACCCCCTGATAAAGAGTCCCTCCCCATCTTTCCTGTAGGCCCCCTTTAGGGGGAAGGGGCTATAAGGTCTCCCTGGAGCCTTCTGTTCTCCAGACTGAACAACCCCAAAAACATGTCTCCTTAGTGTTAGTGGCTCCCCAAGATAATCCTTAAATAATAGCGATGAAAACTTTACCCTAGCTTCCTCTTGCAACAATGACTGCTTAGCATATACAGGTTGTATGTTTGGTAACATACAAATCACAGAATCCCTGCTGCTGAAAGCTCACCAACTAAACAAGACCAGCACAATGCAAACAGGATGGACGTATATGTAAATAAACTTGGTTATCAGCTTGCTTCTTGGAAGCATGTTAAACAGGATTCTTCTTTCCTAACTTTATAATCTAACAATCAGGTATCTGGTCTAAGCTCATTTTTATAACCAATACAAAAATCTCAGTGAATACACACACTCAAGTGTTTATAAAGTGCAGTAAACATAAGGCAGGGTAGAAACCAGTAAATTGGAGTTAAGAGAAAAATATGAAACAAAGACTTGTTTTCAGATTTTTGCTTCAAATTGGCTTGGCTTGGCTCCTGACCAAGAGTTAGGGCAAGGCAAAAGTTTCATTATGCTCTATGGCATAGAGCAGCTTTTTCTTGAGTATTCTTCCACTGCTGTATCTGGGGAGGAACAAAATGCGGTGGCAGGTGCTGGCAAAAGGACAGAACTCATCTGGATTTTCTACTTTAGGATCTGCAATAGTAAACGTAAAATGTTCCAGTACATAGCCAGGGATTCGATCAGATCCTGTCAGAAAACCTGAAAGAAGGGGGAAAAGAAAAACAAGTTAGCAAATTAAAACAAAAAATAGACAGGATGATGTTTGAAAATCATGCGGGAAAATTAGTATAAAAAAAGGGATATTTCCATAAGCTAATTATTATGCTTTCTTGAATTTGTACCTGAATATAACAAAGTGTCTTGCTGATTCATAATTATAAGCGCTCTTTTACTATATAGACTTTGTGAATGAGAAAGGCCAGGCTAGGTTTGGCCTTCTACATTTAAAAGGGATGAGCTAGCTTCTGTGATCCTTTGGGAAAGCTAAACTGCTTACACCAGCAAAGTCTGCTCACACTAGTTGAGACCTCTGACCAACAACGGATAACCACAAAAGTAAAGGATAAAGTAATTGCAAGGTTCAAGGCAGTCAGATGCACTCGTGAGAGCCTCAAGGGACGTGAGAAGGGTCAGAACTGTGTCTGTGCAATTCTTTGTGTCACTTCTTTGTGGCTTTCACTAGAAGAGGTTGGGGGAGGGGTGGGGGGAACATGTCAAAAAGCAGTTTGGAACTATAGTATTTTTCATTTCCAAGCACCTAAAATGTGTGTTGTGAGGGAGAGAAAAGGGGTATGAAAAGTTTTAAATGCCTGATATATTACCAATAAACATTTTCTTTTTTTCTTCTGGGAGTTTGTGAAACGCAGTCCAAAAATTCCTGATGGTTTGATCTAACCTTTCATACTGGCTGTACTTCACATTCTGTCAAAGAGAGAAAAATAAAACTGGCCAGTTAACCCTTTTTTATTTAAAGCAACAACAGTTTATCTGATAAATTTTACAATCTTGTTCATAGATATTAAAATCCTCTTAACCTCTGGAATCTGCTTGTTCATTTGTTTTTCAAAGATTCATATGACAATCCTTGATCTGTAGTCCCTTTATTCTTGTACACGATGTAGGTTAGAAAGAAACTCAAAACAATGACACAAATCAAGAAAAGAGAAAATCCCTTGAGCTTCTGTTTTTCTGTTCATGACCTATGCACTCAACAAAAGAACATGTTAGAAAGAGTTTATGCTCAGCAGACATAGCAGAAGAACACTGTGCTTGTACCCAATACCTTTTGCAGCAGATTCCAGTCACATCTTGTGTGTCCCTGAAGAATGATCTGGAGCTCTACAGGGAGAAACATCATCCACCTTCTAGCTGGGCAGCCTCTTAAAAATCCTTTCATAAAGTCCTCAAATGGCTTCCGTATCGATTCATTGAACACATAATTCACATACAAGTCAACAAATTCCTTCCTGCAAAGATATTTTGAAAAAACCAAGCAGTGCGATAGGTGCTTTTTTAAAAAGAATTATAGAGAACTTTATTCCTTATTCCTTTATTCCGTATGACCTGCTCTCCTGTAAAGACTCAGTCTTTACTGAGAGCAGTCATCACTCGCTATTAGTTATTCACTGAATAAGCTGGGAGGATCATCACAAATAAAAGAGAATGCTGGCCAACATGGATTCATTTTGATCATCCTCCTTGTACTTCATAGGAACTCTCCAATGAAATCCTATCAGACACTTCACTATTAAGATAGAACCTAGCAGACCTAAATGGTGTAAATTCAGCAAAACTCCCACTGAATGCCCAAGACTTACCCTGAAATCAAAATAAATATTTGCACAGCTGTTAATCATTAGTTTTGCTCTTCTGTTTGTGATGGGGATTCGCTTAGTGACGTTGTACTTGTACAATCAATTCAATGTAAATGCTATACCTTAAGCTTCCTAAACAGCCCTTTCATGCATCCCTATGGGTCGTCAGATCATCTGCATGACTCAGGCCGTAGAATTTCTCTCCGTCCTCTGTGCTGAGGTTAATATTGACACAATACCTTATTGATAGATTGCTGCTCCTCTCTTACATACAAGATACATTCCATTCATGTAACTAAGCAGGAAATATATTGCTTGTAAAAGCAATTCTAGAGTTGTACCTATAGCTGAATTTCCCAGACAAGTTGTCTGCATTTCCCTGAAAATATTGTTCACGGGTATTTTATACATTTGTTAGGGATTTCCCTGATAAGGCCAGGCATCTCTGTGTATATGCAGATGCCAGGATGTCCAAGGATCCCCTTCTTATTCATTGCTTGCACAAACTGCCAATCTCTGGCACATACGCAGCACATACAGCAAGAACTGAAAGCATACAACCTACTGGATGAAGACCGATGGCACAATGCTGATGTTCAATATTTTCTAAGAGTATATGGGTACAGGTATAGATATGATATTTCATATGCTTATAACAAGACAACAGCATAAGAAAAAGAAAAATAAAACTGACCTGTTATCCTTAGTGACAGGAATGTTGGCACCATTTTTTTTAAGTTCAACAATGGAACCTTCTTCTTCTATTATCTACGCAAATAAATGAAAACATTGGATGCTATATCTATGTATGACAGATAAACATGTGCTACCTCTTTCATTCTTTCTTTATGTAGGGCCTGACATAGCACTCCTACTAGTTTGAGTTTACAGACAAGTTGTGTCATTTGCAGGGAGACATTGTCTTGCCTGAGCACATGCATGGCACACCTGAATGGCATAATAACGTCTTACCGTGAAGTCCATGTCCAGGCTCTCAAGGTCATGATCAGATTCTTCATCCAAAATTCCCTGAAGTCTCCTTTCAAGAAACAAAGAGGAAGTAAGAGAGAAAAAACATGACTATTCAATGCACTTTCAAATTCCACTGGAAACCATCCTTGGACAAACAGTATCTAAATGCATATCCATATAGAACACCTATACTCACACAGAACCTTCATGTATGTCCCTAAATTGATCTGTAAACTTATGTCCCGCTGCTGCCATGGGTTGAGGGCAAATGCCTCCACCAGGAAGGATTCAGGCAAGTCCATGCCCACACCCTGTGGGAATAACTTTACACAAAGTTCCATGGCAAGCGGGCTTGGAACACAGACTTGTTCTTCCAAATATAATCTAGCGAGGAACTAAGCATGGACCAGTGAGGAAATCTGGTAGACCTGTTTTGGGGTGCAGCACGTCTCAAATTATTGCAGGCAACCTAACCTTTCAATCCACCTCAATAGTCACTGGCTTGTGAGAAGGGGTTCTCATCTTCTCGGCTGTTTATAGCACTTGTGTAGGAAGCTGGGCTTCAGGAGCCTAGAAGCTTTATGTTGGTGGCAGCAGCACCTCTTGCTGATATATCTGCCTGAAATTTCCTTTCTCAGCGTGTGGAAACCCCACATGCACGTTCTCAGATTTGGCACAACTGCAGCATGTGCTTGTGCGTAACATCATTGTGGAAACTGATAATTGGTAAATCAGAAAAAAACACCAAGATTTGTAATCAGGCGCTTAGTTCTTCCAAGTCTGAACTACAGCTCAAAGTGGTTTTGAAATATACATACATTCACAGTGTGAACTTAAGCTCATGTGGAGCAGAAATCTGACCCCTTCTAAGCCACGAGGCTCAGCTTTTTATTTTGGCAATGCCGGCCTCTGTTCGAGAGCAACATCTGCACCCCAGACAAGGACCACCTTGGAGGTCTGTGGTTTTTAGCAGCTCCGCAACAGCAAACATAGCTGCCACAGGTATCCTGAACACCGTGGGATCTCTGTGCCCATCATCAAGCGAGGAGACCCGCCCCAGCCGTAGCTTCCCAGCTCGGCCTGGCTCGTACCAGCCTACGTCTGGCAACAGCTCCTTGAAGTCCTCCAGGGTGGGTGCCAGGCCCAGCAGCTTCTTGTAGAGAGCCCCGGGGAAGGGGAAGGGTGCCGTGCGCCCGTTATACAGGGCCATTCCGCACAGCATCCCAATCCGGAAGAAGATGTCGTCCTCGCTCGACACCTGATTAAAGCCAAACACATTAGAATAAAAGCCTTTCCCCGGGGCAGCCTCTCGGCCTCCCCAGCCCAGCGCCTTACCTGACTGGGGAACCACACCAGGCCGGAGTCGAGGAGGCGGAAGGCCCCGCTGTTGGGCTCGCAGAGGCTCCTGGCGGCGACGCTGAAGAGCTCCTGCGACGGCCCGCCTTCGTCCACTCCTTCCTCGCCCACGAACGACACCTGCGAGCCCCGAGACACCCATAGCGACGAGGACACCGTAACCGGGGTGGTGGAGGGNCTGCTGCCTTCCCCCCTCCGCCCCTTCCCTCCCCGAGGGGCTGCCAAAGGTTAAACCCAGGTCATTCACTCCTCCCTTTTGTTTTATTTTTTAATTCCTTGCCTGGCCAGGTATGACGAAGCTACCAACGAACTCATTAACGAGGAGCTGGGCATTGCCTACCCTGTCATCGACGGCATCCCGAACATGATCCCAGAGGCTGCCAGGACGACTCAGAAGAAGCCCCCAGCTGAGGCCTCGAAGCAGCCCTGAGGACCCACCAGCCACAGCGGTAAACTGGGGCCGATGGCTGGAGGAGCCATGCTGCCGTCCCTGCCCACACTGACTGTACTTGTTCCCCTCCTGTCACTAGCAGGCTTGTTCTACTCAGCCAGCATAGATGAAACCTTCCCACAGGGCTGCACCAGCACAAACAGCTTATGTTTCTACAGTCTTCTCCTTCCTGTTACAATACCGGTTTATGTATTCTTCCATCTGTGGACCTGGATGGGAATTAAGCTTTTTAGGCACAACTAGTGCGATGTGTTTGCTAACCCCTGGGCTTCTCTAAAGCAATGCAGTTTATTTAATCTCATCAGGTATTGCAGTTGATTTGCAGAGTTCCCTTCTGGCCCTACTGACTGTGGCCATTTTTCTCTGGAACAGTATAAAGTTCTCTGCAGCAGCCCATTACTTAATTACTGCTAAGGCAGATAAAGAGGAGGAACAAGAAGAAGCACTAATTCCTTCTAGTGGATCCCTTCAAGAATGGTGTGTGTTTGTAGTGGCACTAAGGAAGATCTTCTAGGTGGTGATCATTTTTACGAGGAAGAACTGTACCCTGACTGGAATAACTGATCTTAAATAATAAGCAATGACAACATGCAGCGATATGAATCTCTCTCTGAATTACAAGCTTTGGGTTTGTTTATTTGTTTTGACCTGATTTCTCACTGCCAGAAGAACATAAAATAAATTAGGTTGATGTTTAAAAACCAAACTTGATAAATGAAGATATTTACTTGTATGATACCCATGCCTGTATTTCCTTTTTTTTTTCTGTATAAGAAAAAGATGGTGAAATGACAGTGCTGCAAAAAAGACGCACTTGGGCATTCTGGGGTTTTGTTAGTGGCCTCCAACATATTCCAGTGTCTGCTTAGGAGATATATGTCCCTCTACTACTTGTTAAATGTGTCCGAGTGCCCAAGTTTGATAGCCAGGCTGGGTCATCTTCATTCAAGAGGCATCTCCTGACAGGTTAGAGGAAAAATAACTCCCAACTGAGCCCAGGATTTGGTAGCCAAGTTGGCAGCTACAAATGCTGTTTAAGTATGTAGAGTAACTTTCCCCTCAGTCCTATCTCCTCCTCAGTAGAGAGGGAAGAGAAGATACTTCTGCTAAATACTTCAACCTTCCCTGTTTTCATTTACAGCAACACTAGAGAATAGAGTGACAGACCACCATGAGGCTGTCATGTGCAAAGTTCTCAGTAATGTCTGACAAAATGTTTTAATAGGATGGAGCTATGAAGGGGACAGGTTAATGCTATGATATTACATATCATAGATATGTAATAGATATCTAGATAGATATATGATATCTATTACAAAGGCTTCATTTTTATGTTTTGCTGATGGGTGGTTTATATCTGCAACATAAACACGAGTGTCCTTTACGTGCTGAAAAATTCAGAAATGCAGCACCAGGTTGTAAATACTGCAGACCTCGGTGTCTCTTGGTGGGATACTAATAATACAGTCAAATTAATCAGGCTGCTGCTGGGCAAATAATGCTGCGATGCCCAGTATGAAAGGCAGTGCCCACAAAAGGTGTATTTGAAGGCTGAATCTAGCTATTTGTCGGGGCGCCTTGTACAATCA
>VWZL01006032.1:461964-476276 GCA_013396915.1 Stercorarius parasiticus | reverse complement strand
GGCGGGAGCGGCCATGTTGCGCGGCGTCACGGTGGTGCTGCGGCGGGCGTTGAGCGGCGGGCAGGGCCCGGAACCGGGGCAGGGCCCGGGCTCGGCGCGGCTGGAGCCGTCGCTGCTGCGTTTCCTGGTGTGCCCGCTGTCCAAGCGGCCGCTGAGGTGAGGGACCGGGGCCTCCAGGGCCCGCCGCGGCCTGCTGCTGCCTTCCCCCCTCCGCCCCCTCCCTCCCCGANTGGAGGAGCCATGCTGCCGTCCCTGCCCACACTGACTGTACTTGTTCCCCTCCTGTCACTAGCAGGCTTGTTCTACTCAGCCAGCATAGATGAAACCTTCCCACAGGGCTGCACCAGCACAAACAGCTTATGTTTCTACAGTCTTCTCCTTCCTGTTACAATACCGGTTTATGTATTCTTCCATCTGTGGACCTGGATGGGAATTAAGCTTTTTAGGCACAACTAGTGCGATGTGTTTGCTAACCCCTGGGCTTCTCTAAAGCAATGCAGTTTATTTAATCTCATCAGGTATTGCAGTTGATTTGCAGAGTTCCCTTCTGGCCCTACTGACTGTGGCCATTTTTCTCTGGAACAGTATAAAGTTCTCTGCAGCAGCCCATTACTTAATTACTGCTAAGGCAGATAAAGAGGAGGAACAAGAAGAAGCACTAATTCCTTCTAGTGGATCCCTTCAAGAATGGTGTGTGTTTGTAGTGGCACTAAGGAAGATCTTCTAGGTGGTGATCATTTTTACGAGGAAGAACTGTACCCTGACTGGAATAACTGATCTTAAATAATAAGCAATGACAACATGCAGCGATATGAATCTCTCTCTGAATTACAAGCTTTGGGTTTGTTTATTTGTTTTGACCTGATTTCTCACTGCCAGAAGAACATAAAATAAATTAGGTTGATGTTTAAAAACCAAACTTGATAAATGAAGATATTTACTTGTATGATACCCATGCCTGTATGTCCTTTTTTTTTTCTGTATAAGAAAAAGATGGTGAAATGACAGTGCTGCAAAAAAGACGCACTTGGGCATTCTGGGGTTTTGTTAGTGGCCTCCAACATATTCCAGTGTCTGCTTAGGAGATATATGTCCCTCTACTACTTGTTAAATGTGTCCGAGTGCCCAAGTTTGATAGCCAGGCTGGGTCATCTTCATTCAAGAGGCATCTCCTGACAGGTTAGAGGAAAAATAACTCCCAACTGAGCCCAGGATTTGGTAGCCAAGTTGGCAGCTACAAATGCTGTTTAAGTATGTAGAGTAACTTTCCCCTCAGTCCTATCTCCTCCTCAGTAGAGAGGGAAGAGAAGATACTTCTGCTAAATACTTCAACCTTCCCTGTTTTCATTTACAGCAACACTAGAGAATAGAGTGACAGACCACCATGAGGCTGTCATGTGCAAAGTTCTCAGTAATGTCTGACAAAATGTTTTAATAGGATGGAGCTATGAAGGGGACAGGTTAATGCTATGATATTACATATCATAGATATGTAATAGATATCTAGATAGATATATGATATCTATTACAAAGGCTTCATTTTTATGTTTTGCTGATGGGTGGTTTATATCTGCAACATAAACACGAGTGTCCTTTACGTGCTGAAAAATTCAGAAATGCAGCACCAGGTTGTAAATACTGCAGACCTCGGTGTCTCTTGGTGGGATACTAATAATACAGTCAAATTAATCAGGCTGCTGCTGGGCAAATAATGCTGCGATGCCCAGTATGAAAGGCAGTGCCCACAAAAGGTGTATTTGAAGGCTGAATCTAGCTATTTGTCGGGGCGCCTTGTACAATCAGTGGAGAGAGAGTCTAGATCTAGAGGACAGTACAGAGCACGAGCCTTATTGCCTCCGTAAATAAACACCTCTTTCAGCTGATGTAGTGAGGAAGAGGGAAGAAAAGAAATCTTCTAAGTGCACAGGAAGGAAAAGCTTTGACAGCTCTGGTGGCAAGAAGGCTTGCTTGGAAAGAACCAGAACTGGGTAACAGGGCACTGAGGTTGATAGTTCCTGCTGCACAGGTGTGGTGCCAGACTGACAGTGGCCCTTGTGTTAGTGACTGGTGTGGAATGTGGTCCCTGAGCTCAGCTCTGCTCTGGCCAGGTGCCAGAGCAGTCGTGTTCCCATGTCAGCCATCTGATGGCTTCTGCAGGGCAGGGCTCGCGTTGTAATACCTGAAGAAAATACGGCTGCCAGAACCTTTGTGTGGAAACCACAGGCTAAAGCCACAAGGAGACAGCAGTGTTATAATCAGCTTTTCATCTCTCTTGCTGGCATTATCCTTCCTTTCCCTTCAGGCAGCATCTCCATGCAGAAGTGGCTTTTGTGGCTACGTTGCTTGCTGGCCTCTAATGCTGGCTCCCCAGCCACCAAGTTTTTCAGGTACAGCATATTAGCCTAGAGTCTTTAAAGTCAGTCTAGCAGTAATAGTTACGGACTTTGCCAATTACCAGTTTCCTGAGCAATCCTATTACATTACCCCAAAGCAACCTCACAGTAAATAGCACTGCCACGAGCATTTAACTTATGCCGACAAAGCTTGGTGGCTACCTGGAATAAGAATGTAAGATACTGCCCTCCAGACTTACTCTACATCCCCTGTAGAACATGTTTTATAATAATTTGATGCGTAGTTGTTTTGTTGTGTGCTCAATGAATACCAAAACCCTTCTACCGATACTTAGTAACACTGAAACCCAAAGAAC
This sequence comes from Stercorarius parasiticus, assembly GCA_013396915.1. Classification (NCBI taxonomy): domain Eukaryota; kingdom Metazoa; phylum Chordata; class Aves; order Charadriiformes; family Stercorariidae; genus Stercorarius; species Stercorarius parasiticus. Next base: position 473,566 of record VWZL01006032.1, on the reverse strand, counting down.
ACTGCAGCAATATATTCAGAGCTAACAAATAATACAGTTTGGTATCTTACCTCTAAGATCTTCCTGAATTGCAGGGTTTGGGCGAGATTTAAATGGGTCCATATGTCCTGCAGAAGGCACTGTCTCTTGACTGGAAAAAACCACTGTTCGCAGCCCATCAGTATTAGGGGTACCCAAAGAATGAAGTAGCAGTGTATTAGCAGTGTATTTATTTCTTCTAAATCATACAAAAAAAATCGTCCACACTTACATTACTGAAGGACCTGGACAGGACTTTGCATTCTGTGTAATGAACCTTGATCTTGTCTTGCATGTCAAAGATGCATGGATATTTGGTCAGCTTCCACATGGCTATCTGAAATTGCTGAAACGACAAGAAAGAAAATGACATGTTGATTTTCTCTTGCAAAATCAGAGTGCCAGGGTACATGTGCAGACTGAACTGCCGGTCTGTACCCTGGCAAACTCCTGTGTCTCTGAAACGTGCCCTTGTTGTGTACGTGAACACTACACCAGCAGAGACACGCTTTTCAAAAGCAACTTCTAAACACTTCTGTGAGTGGGAAACCCTGACAGAGAGGCATCTGAAATGCCTGTGCAGGCAGACGCTTGTGTTACAATGCCCCAAGAGAGAGAGAATGATTTTAATAGCATCTTCCATAATTCTTCTAAATCAGAACACATAATAAAAATGCTCTGGATACCCAGATTATGGTACAGTGTTGTTAAAAACCGTTGGGTTTATTATCTGTAATACCGAAGTAGATACTGGTATACAAAATAATCTAATTCAAAGTGTTACACCTCCAGTATGATAAGGCAGCAACTTCAGGTAATGTCCTATTTGGCTTTTGATTCTATACTGTTTCTCAAACCTCCTCCTCTGCTCTGGTTAATTGGTACAAAATTGGTACACTACCAAGTGAAAGCTTATGAAAAAATTAGGCAGCTGCCCTTTGAATTCTAGCCAAGTTGTCAGAAAACTGCATTTTTTGCTGAAGGAAGCCCCTATTATCCACATTTCTATTTCATGCTGGTTGCTGTGACATGGATTGCATTTGGTAGCTAATTTTCATTCCTTCTTGTCATCGAGAAATGAACCATTTTACAGATTATTTTTTATTAACACAGCTTTGTTTTTAGATGTAAGCAAATTGAAATGCTCAGTAGGGTTTCTACATAAAACTTTAAAGAGACCTCACAATATTTCTGTTAATTAAACGTAATAAAATCCAGAGTAACAAGAAGTATAGCAACCACCTTTCATGGTACTATTTCACACTGGTCACCAGTTCAAAGCAAATAGAGCTGCTTAAGATGCTGTAGGACAGTCCCGACTCTCAGAACCAGGGGGTCGTCTCAGGAAAAGGCACTATTGTAGCTGCTAAAATACTGGGATGGTGAATGGCTTGCATAATTTAGAACAGCTGGAGGGAAAATGCATTGTTTTTGAGATGTACTGGGCTAGAGTCTAGAGTTGACTTGAATATATATATCAACTAATTTAAATAAAAAAGGGGGGAAAAAAATGTGTTTTGCACTGCTGGTAAGATTTTATACGTACGTCTATTGCAGTAAGGATCCAACACCATCTGATAATCTCTTTCACTTGAGGCACATAGAAGTTGTTTTTTTGAACTTTGAAACCAGTCCTGGAGTTCACCTGCATTGATATACGCAATATGAAAAGGGGTGTCATCAGACCTAGTGAGCTACGCGTCTGTGTGGCAGGACAGCACTAAGGAGTAACAGGGCTCTCCGCAGAAAGAGCTCCGAGACCCTGCACAGAAGCAGAAGGATAGAAACGCTACAAGTAGCACAGCACTCCACAGCAAGAGGTTTCAGAACTTTATAGCCATGTAAAAACGAGCAGGAAAGCAATTTTGATTTACAGTGAAGACCCCTAAACAGGACTCCATCAGGAAAGGTGTGTTTCACTTTGAGTGTCTTTCATGTTGCAAGAGAATCTGAAGCTCCCTGTTCATGTTCACACTTGTTGCCTACAAAGGTACGATTTTTGGGGAGACGGTGAACATGTAAAGCTCCGTATGATGTAGCCACTTACAGAGGGGCAGGCCTGCTGCACTTTTGAGTTTATTTATCTGGATAAACACAGATTCAAGAGTCTAAACTTCAAGGCCCAAATCTGCATTCTCAGCAAAAAGGATATTAAATTCTGAACAAAATTTAACAACTCACTCTGATTCGTACTAAGTGCATGCTTGAGCTCTTGGCTTTCCTAAACTTTGAACATCTCAGCAGGAGAAAGGATGGTTGTCAAGAAGAATACAGCTCTTGCCCCCTTTCTTCCCCTTGTTCCTATGCAGCTCTAATTCTGTTGTCCCAGGAAATTTCTCAGGTAACAGACTCTTAAAGCATCACACAGCATTACTACAGCAGCCACCATGTGCCAGGCAGGGGGGTTGTCTTCTAAATGCCGTGAGCAGTTCCTGGGGTGAGGGATCTCACCAGCAGAAAGGGGAATGGCCATGCTGCGTAATGGACACCACATCCTTAGCTCTGTACGCATCAATGCACGCGCTCCTCACACGCCTGAAAGCATCCCTCCCCCTGCCAAGGGGCTATAACATGCTTCAGCTTTTCAGTTCTATGGAGGGTCAGCCAGGCACAACTCAAGAGCAGGATTCCTTCAAAGTTGTGCTGGTGTAGAGCCAAAGAGATTCCTCAAGCAATGTCAAATGACAAGGCCCCATGTTCCCTTGTAAGAAGGCAAATGAGAGAATTCAACAAGTAAAAAGGATTAAAATACTCTTAACTCGAACTGATACGTCCTATCTAATCACAATCCAAACATTTCCTCACCTGGTAAAGAATCTGCAGTATTTGCAGAGTCACGGTTTCATGTGGGTGCAGGTCAAAGAGGTTTCTTTGGAGCTTTGTGACTCCCATGATAAATTGAGACAGGTTTTCCTGGGAAACCTTCTGATACAGGCTGACCAGCTTCTTGAAAAAGGATGTTTCTAGATTTGACCACAGACATTCTGTAAAGGAAACAGCTAGTGAAGTATCCATCAGAGGTAACATGCAAATAACTGCAATTTCTGGATGAAGCTGCATTTTCTCTTTTTATCAAGTGAACTAAACCAAAAAAAAATGCTTAATTTTGCACTACAAAAATTCATAAACCTCAGACTCAGAATATTTTTTTTCATGTGTTCTTGCTGCGTAGTCCCCATGTTTCTACTTCTACCGAAAGCATTTCTTTCAGGCTGAACTCTGTAACAAATTCCGTCAGCAATACTAACTCTTGCTCCGCAGCCGATTAAATCATTCAGTTCTGTCATCACAAAACCCTACCAAGAATTTGCAGGTCCTTTTTCTGGAGCTTCATGATGGCTTCTGCTAGCAGCCTGAGGGAATGGAAAGAGCTGTCATCCTCTCCCTGCAGAAGGAGAGGCAAGATCAGGTAGACTCTGAAATTTTCAGGTGAGATGAGAGAGGAAGACAATGATGGCAGTAACATCTCAATCCCCTTTTGCACCTTCAGAGGGAGGAAAAAAAAAAAAGAGGCAAGGGTTAAAAATGCAATTACATTTTGCCAAAATCATCTATGAATTAGGTTGGCATGAAATTGCCAAGTTTCATGCTCAAATCCAGAGCTCCTCAGTATCTGTGTACTGAGAATCCTCACATCGAATCCTTACCTCCTTGAAGACTTTTGGCTTCTTGCTGATCTTCTCATAAAAACGTTGCACTTCTGTCAAGTCTATACCCGAAAATTCTTTGGAAGTTTTGAAATGTTTGTCTCTATCACAAAGGTAAAAAAAAACAACAACAAATGATGTGAGAAGTTGTTTTTTTGCTACTGACTGAATAGTGAAGCATCCTAACATCAGAAAATACTTGGGAAGTTCAGCTCTGACCCCAGTGGGTACAATTTCGTCTGTTATAAGAAGATATTCTCACTGGGGTGTGACCTAATTAATATTCTGACCTTCAGGTCCTGTGTAGCTGTGCACTGTCACTGATAGGCTTCCTGTATTTCACCCTAAACCAACTTGCACTTCAGTGCTGGGAGGAGCTATTACGGATCCTTTGATCCTTTGGGAGCTGTAATATTGCCTAAAGGGATTATCATCTGTAAAATGTCACTATGGGATAACCTGCTAGACTGTGAGCTTCTGTAGAAAATTTCAGTAGGACTGGGGAGATAAAAAATTTTATTTTAGCTTGGACTTTGAGAAATATAGACTTGCTTCTTGCAAATTCAGCTACGACTAATCTTCTCTACGTACGTGCCCTAAAATAACACTTTCTGGTCTAAAATAACACTTTCTGGTCAGCTTACATGCAGCCAATATATTCCAGTACGTCTCAGTCAGCACACTCTACCTTTTCTCCAGGAAGCTTCCGTTGATGCAAGCCTCAGATGAAAAGATCACTCTGATATTCCTGATAGTAAAAAACAAAGCGAAGTCAATCCTTTCAACATGAGGAGCAACTTCAGGTTTTTAATTCTGAAAGAACAAAAACGTTCCCAGCACCTGAAGGGACATTAGACTTACTACCTGTATTCCTGGTTCTGTTCTTATTAAAGCCACTATTTTATCAAGCGATTTGCTGTCAGGCCCTTCCTGTCGAGATCTGGAAAGAACCCTCTCTCCTTCACCTTCTCAACAACCACTTTCCATATGATCCAAACCGTACTAAAAGTGGTCAGGGAAACATTTAGATCCAAATTAGCCAAGATTTTTAAATGCTTAAAATTAGCAGCTGGGGTCAGACTTTCCCAAAGAAAATAACCTTCCACGTAAGATCTGAAAAAAAAGATTACATAATCGTAATTCTCAGCCATAAGCGTAAGGCTTTCCACAGCAGTATATACTTACTGCTTTTGAAAATGGGTAACTAAAGAAGGGATCACGGATTTTTAAATGCTGACACACACAAAACGTTCCAGTTTGGGTACTCTGAATTATGATTTTTGCACAAGGCCTGGGTCTGCAGACCGAATCTTTCACTGATTTAACTTGTCAGCTCTTCATCAACTTAACAACTATTCTGTGCAAGCAGAGGAGGACAGGCTTCCAAAGCCAGGCAGTACGTCTGCTCCGTTCCTGCAAAAGGGTTATTGAAGGGCTGTTGCTTATCAACAGACCTTTTTCCCGTGCAAAAAAAAAACTAAGTAAGAAATGCCAGTACAAGATTCTGTCTCGACTAAATTCTTGAACATCAGTTCCTACAATAGTCTCCAAAGAATAATAATTTTTAGAGAAAATCATGTATCGGGGGGGGGAAGAAACACAGCAGGTTTCTGACTTACTTTTGTACACTCTCCCAGTGTCGCGAACTGGAATTGGAAATCCATGCATCCACATCTTCATCCTTCAGAGTGGCAATACCATTCAAATAAGAATTCTGTGTGAAATGCACAAAAATATTGATAAGATTACAGGTCTAGCAGACGGGATTCTCTTTTTCAAGCCAATCATTACAAGAAGATTTCAGCCTCAGTATGAACAAATTAATGGTCACCCAGCACGATCCAGATGCATTAACCGCCGAACAGATATATAATTGCAATGTAAGCTGGTTTCTGGGTAAGCATGGAAATAACTGTAAGAGACAGGAACTTGGAGCACTAAAAGCAGGATGGAAAATCCAAATGTTTCCAGCAGTTATGTGAACAATGGTAAAATTAGAAGCCATGATCAAATGTGCACATACCTTGCTCTTCTTGCAAAGGACAATACTTTGGTTTCCTCCTGCAATAATTTCATCCACCTTCTGTGACGTCTTATTTGCTGTGAAAGAGTAAAAAGATTTTCAAAGGAACATTTGAAGACAGAGTTATTACCTTCAGAAAGTTCAGTGCACAGATGTCGGACAGTAAAAAAAACCCTCAGATAGTAGCTATCTGTCTAAAAGTTGATTCTATGTGGCCATTACCCATGATGATAAATCAAGAAGCAAATGGAATTATCCATTGTAAAATCTGTTGGGATGACCAAGCAAGCATGAGACATAATGTTAGCATGTCAGTGTTAACATGAAATCACGGAAGCAAACAACTCCCTGGAAGAAACAAATACAGATTGTACAAAGTCATTGTAGGTTCTGCGATGGTCATTACCCTTGCAGGATTTTCCAGTATTCACTGGTGAATTGATGGGAAGTGGTATCAACTGATTAGGCTGATCTCCCAGCTGTCCTTTTTCACCCGAACCAAACGAATAGACTTTGTCCAAGGAGGGGACATAGACCAGGGTGTGCCGTCTGTTCAGGAAAAGAAAAATGGTCATAATAAGCTAATACCACTGGGCCAGTCAGAATAAAATCTACAGATATGTTTTCAGAATGGATAGCTGAGGTTTGTCTTTGAAAGTCCTAACAATCCAGCTAGGGAATCCCTTGAACCAAAGTCTTAGGACGTTTCCTTGCATAAACATTCAGCAATAAAGAAACATATGGACTCAAATTTCCTATACGATCCTCTAATGTTTGTGATTTACCCTGGTTCCACATGCGAAAATAAAGTGTTATGCCTTGCTAGCTTCATGCCCTTCCATTTTTAAAAGGGCAACTTCTATGCTGCTGAGCCTGACACAAAGCTCAGGAAAGCTGACAGGAGACTTTCTGGCCCAGTTCCAGAAAGGCAGAATGAAATTGGGTAATTATCACCACTCTTCAGTTCTTCCTAAGCACCCACCAGTTTGTCAAAGTGGACGGGAATTCGGTGACTTTCCCAATGCAGGCTTGTGACAGTCTTTTGCCCTTTGGAACCCAGCACACCCTTCATTTCTTAAAAAAGCAAAAAATCAAGGGCTTCTGGTGTCTTTTTGCAGCCCTCTCCCTCTGCTTGTCACAGGCTGAGGGTTCTGCTTTCACTGGGGCTGTGGCAGGAGGGTGGCTTACGCTTAAAGAGTGGATGATGCTCTGGCAGTGCTGACCTCCTGGGATGCAGGGATTTGAACATCTTGGTGACGCCCCTCCCTACTGTTCTTCAGTGATTTCCCTAAGACCTGGACCTTAGAAGGCATGTTATTGGTGATTTCCCACCTGCCGCAGGCAACCTGCGAAACTCTTGCTCCCCACAGCTCGGCCACCACGCGAGGTGTGAGTTCATTCCGGGTGGAGTTGTGACCAAGCTGGCCAGCCCCTCCTGCTCCAAAGGTGCACACCAACCCCTCCTTGAAGATGAAGAAGCAAACAACAGGATCACTACACTATTAACAGCATTCAAACAGTCACCACCAAGAGTGAGAGCCAGCAAGACACAGTACGTTATATGGGATTCAAAACATCCCTGATTCAAACACAGGTAGAGTTCATTTCTCATCAAGCCTCATCTTACATTGTCTAATGTCCAAATCATTTAACTCCTGAGACGAGCAACTTAAATCCTGAGAATAATTGCCTGTTGTTTAAGAGTTTTACTTGTATGAGTGAATTAGCTATCATTACATTTTATGAATTCCCCAATATGCTACAAAAAAAGATAGTATTCTCAAAAATACCGAGAGTTCAGATGCACCTCTTTGCCCCAGCATTCTCATCCACCATCTCCCTGCAAAAGTTTGCATGCAGGTGACAGGAATCTGAGAAAAGGCCAGTTTTCCCAATAGCTTAGTTAGCATCCCTTGGGAATTGTCTTCAGACTGGGATGGAAGCAGGTGTTGTCACCCCAATTTCTCTGTGCCAAGTTTTAGCAGTGTATCTTTTCTCCCAGGGTGAGGTCTCACATGCTGACTTCCCATTTCAGACTCACCTTGGAGAGAACTGCAGTATGATCTGCCCCACATGAGATAAATACAGTCTTCCAGTGCTCTAACGCTCTAATGTATGATGGGCAGCCCCTGTCTGGAAAGAAGATAGCACTGCTGAAGTGAAAGAGTACTTGGGGGGGGGGTCTCACACAAAGAAAGATTTGGAAAATAGAGGGGTTTACTGCTTTTCAGTTCTCTCTTACAGCAATTCATGTATTTACAACTTAGCTTTGACATGTTTCCTACCCTCCACTTCAACATACTTTCTCATAATGTTCTTTTTCGTAGTGTTTTCTTTTAATTTACATTTGATCTGAAAGAAAACACAGCGCCTTCACATCTGTTTTCCAAAAGGTATTTGGCTTCAAAATATCTGGCTCTCAAGAGTGTGGGCTCACTCAGACCTCGATGCCTTCAGGTTCTGTCTAGGTAGAGCAACTCTGCTCTAGCCTTCTAGGTTTGAAGACAATGGGTGATTTTAATCCTTCTCTCACCTTGTGTTTACAGCGAATTAAAGAAGGCAAAGAGGTATAAAATTAATTTCCTTCATGGAAGACTGCCTGGAGAGAGCATGGGAGTGGAAAGAGACCTCTGAGACTTTTTAAGAGTCCATGGTATCCAGTTGGCCACATAAAATGATAAGAAGTTCTCTGTAGAAATATAACCCCTAAATCCCTTGTCCCTGCATGCCTCTCCTGGTCAGGAAACAAAGAACTTATCCAGGCATACTTTCTTCAAAAGACTTTACCGGCCACTGCTGCTCCAATGGGGCTTGACAGTGCTGAGGAGCCACTCCTGTGTCTGCAGTACACTCACTGACCGGGAAACACCTCCCTACTGCTGTCCTTCCTCACCTTCTGTGTCTCCGAGTCCCAGCTGTCCAAAATCGTTCTTTCCCCAGGAGTACACGGCTCCAGAGAGTGACACGGCGGCGCTGTGAGCTCCTCCAGCAGCAATTTGAGCAAGTGGGATGCCCTTTAGTCTTTTCACCAGCTGTGGTTGGGGGATGATCGTGGTTTGGCTCCCCGCTCCAAGCTGACCATGGGCGTTCTGGCCCCAGGTGAAGAGCTCACCTCCTTCACGCACAGAACAGAAGAAAACAGCTCAGCCTCACTGCTTCCCTTGAGTCTTTGCACTTTGGGAGTGGGAGTGAAAATCAGTGCTGTTTTCAGGGTTCTAGCTGCAAGGTGAGACCAGCAGCCGCAACCAAACCTTCCTGTTTGCTTCTGACCCCTTTGAGGGAGTCCCATGCTGCTCGTGTGACCCAGCACAGCAAGAATAAAGGCAGGGTGTTCCCACCTCTAAAGCCATTACTTGCAAGAAGTTCCCAACCAGAGGGCTGCTCCAACATAAGAATGATCAGGTCTGGTGGCCGCAGAGTGGGGAGGCCACATCTGCTCACGACAACACACCCTCGCGGAGGGGTAGTGCTAAGGAGAGAGAGAGCGGCAGGTTCCTGGATACTGGGAGGAAAGGGCAGCACTGAGAGCCAGCGCGCTTTGTGTCCCCCACTCATCACTCATTGCTCTCTAATGGTGTCACCAACTACTGGGAGGAGTTCAACCACTCCCTTCCGACAGCACGCCTGCCATAATGTGACTCCTATTTGGAGGAGAAGTGTGCTTGAAAGAGGTTACCTCTGGAGAGCGCCATGGCGTGCTGGTCCCCACATGCTATTTGAACAATATCTTGGTTTCCCAGTTCTTTCAACAGCCTGCAAAAATAAGGAAAAAAAATAATAATACCAAATCAAAATAGATAGATGCTGTGTTGTGACACAAAGTAAATGAAGAAGATCCTCTGCTCACCAAGTCCTAGCACATTTAGCAGGAATTACATGAAAAAATACACGTCACCTGTAAGCTGATTCACCCTCCTCTTATGCTAGCCTACTGCAGCTGGGCTGATTTGATTGGGGTTTGCACCACGGGAAGCTGGAAGAGAATCAGGCTGAGCCCCAGGCAAGTCAACAGAATATCTGTTGTGCCATTTTCAGATGATGGTTACCCTCACAGCTTCATCAGAAGGTGGCAAAGTTCAGATGTGCTTGGGTCTTTCACCTGCAGCTTTCCCAAGCCCCATGTGGTTTGCAAGTCATCTGCATTACTCTGGTATGTTACTGATCCTTACTAAGTTTGAAAGAAACCTGTCTCATGCATCCCGAGCAGCTCACGTCTGGTATTATCTTCAAAGTCAGTGCACTTCTTGCTGGGTAACAAAAGAAGTAAAGTTTTGGGTGCTAGGAAGGAATGTGTTCCAGTTCCCCTTCTACAACAGGAACACACCTCAGCCTCTTGGATGTTACCTTTAGGAAAAGTGGGCCACCTTCTCTGAACATTACCATCCATACCTCCACCCTGTGAAAGCTTCTTACCTTGTCTTAGGGCAGCTGGCTCGAGCTGTAGTCCAGTGTTCAGAAAGCTGACCATTAGGGGAGAGAACGAGCTTATGTGTTGCATTGTGGTTTGAACATTGCATCTTCTCATTCCTCTGTGACTGCGTGTGCTCTGCAGAACAAATACAGACAGGCATGACGGTCACGCTAAGGCAGCAGGCATCCTAACCATCTCAGCCCCCTCCCCCAGATCTCTGTGGGCTACTGCTTTCCCCAGGAGCTTTTGCTCCTCAGGAAGAAGCGAGACAAGTGTGCCTGACTTATTTTCTTAGGCCTTGGGGTTTCAGTGTCCTTCCCACTGCTTGGTTTCATGCCAGACAAGTCTCCTGGCTAGCACTAAAAGGCATTTCTCCATCTCTCAGGCTGCTGTGCCACCAGTTGCCAAGATGATCAGTGAAACATCAGCAGAGCAGACTGTTACTTTTGCACAGCTGTGGAGAGTGTCCATGGGAGATAAAGCACTTCATGAGGTATCTGACCGCCCCAGATTTGTCACAGCTTTGGCAATGGGATGCATTTAAGTCAGATGTTTTCCAAGACACTGGAGGAGCAAAGATGGACTATTAACAGACTGGCTATTTAAAGCAGAGGGAAGTCCCTTCTTGCCTGCAGGTGAGGGTCTGCAGGTGCTTTCCTGACCCTGAGGCACCATATCTATGCAGTTACTCGCGTGTGGCTCCTACTGCTGTGCAAGTGTCTGAGAGTCAGGATGCCCGAGCGTGAAAGGCGGTCATCAGCAAAGCCTTCCCTGATTTACCTAACACCTCTGCTCTGTTGGCAGACCCACTGTCCACCCTTCTCACACCTCCCCAGCTTAATCACAACATGTAACCAGAGAGGAAAATTCACGTCTCTTCCCCGGCATGGTCTCCCTCCCTCCAGCCTCCCCCCGATTGCTCGCACTGGGACATGTCTAAGCACCTCACGCAGGTTCGCCCTCCCCGAGAGGCGGCACCGCACATTACTGCCATTTTAGCCGTGTCGTGTCCACGGACCCGTCCCGAAGGGTCTCACCGCCGAGCGCACGGCCCCGGCGGCGGGTCCCCCCTGCTCCGGGAGGCTCCCAGCCCCGGCAGGGCTCTGGCTGCCCCCGCCGCCCTGCCCGACCACTCCGCTCCCTCCGGTGGGTACCTGCCGTGCCCCGCGGCCGCTGCGGGGTGCCGCTCCCCCGGACCCGCCGCCGCCGCCGTCCCGCCGCCATCCCCGCTCGCCGACCGACAGCTCGGAGGCAGGGCCGGGCACAGCGCCGGTGACAGCCCCGGGGACGCCCCGCCCCGGCGGGGAAACGGAAACCGAAACTCGGCGGATGCGGCGGCAGCGGGAGGAGGAGGGGGCGCGGACGGTTCCCGGCATCGCCGCCGTCGTAAGGTCCGGAGCTGACACAAACGCGGACCCGGGGAGCTGCGGGGCTTTGGGGAGCTCCCGTCTCCCTCCGGCGGCCGCTGCTCGGGGTGGGCGGAGAGGGGGAACCAGAAAGCGG
>VWZL01006032.1:423009-459952 GCA_013396915.1 Stercorarius parasiticus | reverse complement strand
CGCTGCGCCCCCGGCCTCGAGTGCGTGAAGAGCCGCCAGCGCCGCAAAGCCAAGGGCGGACCGGCGCCGGGACCCCCCTCCGCCGCCGGCCCTCCCGGTGTCTGCCTCTGCAAGAGCCGGTACCCAGTGTGCGGCAGCGACGGGCTCACCTACGGCAGCGGCTGCCAGCTCCGCGTCGCCAGCCTGCGCGCACAGAGCCGCGGCGAGGCCGCCATCAGCCAGCGCAGCAAGGGAGACCGCGAGCAAGGTGGCCGGGGGATGNGGTGCGCGGGGGATGCGCGGGGGATGCGCCGGGGATGCGCGGGGCGGCGGCGGCCCGGGAGGGAGCGGGGCGGAGCGGGCGGCGGGCGCTGGTGCGGGTCGGGGGGTGGAGGTGTCCGGCTGTGCCGTCCGACCTCACGGTGGAAAAGCTGGTCCCAAGCGCTCCTCGTGCCGGTTTATCCCATCGGGATGCTTCTTTGTGAAGCCAAGGCGATTTCAAAACCACCTTAAATGGAGCTGAGAGTCCCCGGCGGGTGGTGCTGCCTAAACTTGGAGTAAGGCTTTAGACCAGATCCAGAAATGCAGAGAAACTCAGACACTCTCACTTGGCTCCCCTCTGTGCTGGAACTACACCGCCCAGCTTCCCATTTGGGATGCTGTGACATGGGACAAAAGGGTTGAGCTATCCAGGGGAGGGCTCGGCAGAGAAAGATTGCCAGCAGTGAGAAAAGGAAATGATTAAATGGATGTGAAAGCCACAGAAATTTAAAGCCAACGTTCGCTGGCTTGCTTCGGTTCGAAATGAAAACAAGCAGCGACTTTCCTGTGAGCTGCTCATAGCAGTTTGCACTTGCAGCATTTCCAACCAGGAGCTTGATTCTTCCCAAACTTTTGCTTAGGGGTGGTGCTCAACGAGGAAATTGTTCTGCTGTGGAGCCTCTACTAGAAATCCTGGCTCCTGAGAGTGGGTTTTGCTGGGAGGGAGGGAGGGGTGGGATGCAGCACACAAGCCGTTTACTGAACGTCTCAAGGACAATATTGCAGCGCCAATGCCATTTTGGTGGAGGAGTGTTTTCATAAACACAGTATGTGTAGGGTCACAACCTCCACCTCCTCCTTCTCTTTCTTCCCAGAACTGAGGCCAAGTATGTCTTGCAAAAAAATGTTTCTGAAACTCCGGTGGAAAGAGTGAAGGGCTGTGTGAGGACCGGGTTATGCACTTTGATGTTGCCCATTAAATGCCCTGCGTGGCTTTTCACAAACCTAGTGCAAAACATCAGGCTTATATATTAGCCAGAAACACTGTGGTATGCTGATAACTCCTGGAGGGAAGGACCTTCAGCCCTCTGGCTAACGTGGGATGAGACAAGAACGGCCTCTGTCTGGGCCTCCGTCTAGCATTTGGAAGGAGCCTTTCCTGCCTAGCGGACTCAGAAGACGGTCACAGCAGTCCTAAAAGTACTTGCTGCTTCTTGGCCCTGCCAGTCCAGACCAAGTGAGCAGATGTGTTTGAAAGATGTCTGAGATCATGCTTCAGGTGCATACTTGAGAAGAGGGCTGCCTTCTCACTTGTCTTGCCCAAAGTCACCTGGGAGTTTGTGGCAAAGCAGGTATTGGTAGTCATACTGTAAGCTGCTGCCCCAGCCCCAGTCAGGCTTTGACCCTGACTATGGAGACAGAGTTTGATGAGGTCGATGCAAACACAAGCCACTAGGCAGCACAGTGGGAGGCCACTGACCCGCCAGCCTCAAACAGCTCCCACGAGACTTTCTCCGTCTCCTGGCCATCACAGTGGCAGCTTCTCTGAAGAGCGTCACAGCGTGGGACAACCATTCCATGCACAAACTGCATCCTTTCCTTGGAGAAGGTCCCTTCTAGTGTACGCATGTGCAGCGAGACACCTTTGCAGGCTGTTACCTGTTGTTTAAGAACTTCGCTGGAGCATGTAGTGCCGAACCACTGGCAAAATGTCCCCTCCTCTGTCACTCTGGGGAGCTGCTCTTCTTTTAGCTCCTGCTGCTGGGAGAACTCTGACCCAGCATCTCGGGGAAGGGAGCAGGAGGGACGTGGGCTGCTCAGCAGCGGTGTTGCAACTGACTCTTCTGAGACATTCCTGGACTGCATGAACCTTCCTTGTGCTGTGGACCTTCTTCTGGTGATACGTATCGCTCTGTGGCTTGCAGCTGATGCCGCAACTCAGCCCACACACATGGCAGACATCTGGAAGTATTTCTGTAGCCCTCAGGACGTCCTGGCAGTTAGGACTGTTGGGTGGGGAGGGAAGGTATAATCTCTACACGGATTTTGAAAGAAAGGCAGGAGAAGACATCCATCCCATCGGGCCCGCAGGGTAGGGCCTCTTTCATTATCTTTCCAGATAGAAGACAGCACTTTTCTGGGTTCCTAAAAGAACCTAAATGCTGTGGGAGTCGAAGAGTGGAAATTCTGGCTTTTGCCATTTCCCACCACAAAGAGATGTGCTCTCCTTAAGGCGCTGTCTAGGGTGGGATCCTGCACAGGAAGACCACAGACAGGCAGGATCCTGCCTGCGTCAGTCACTTGCGTGACAGCTTTTGCACAGAAAGAAGTCCTTGTGGGACACGGCACTTGGGCTTCCTGCTCATGACAGATGGGCTCTGAGGTGTCTGCGTGCGCTTGCTGGACTATCAGGATCGTGTCCTTGGGGTCCAAGACCGAGCAGCCTTTCAAGCCTGAGAAGAAATCCAGAAAAACATGTGTCCAGCAGCAGGTCCTAACTCTGTTTGATTGCTTGTTTTTTTCAAGTGGAGCTGGAGCGGGAGGACTTGTTTTGCACCTCCTATTTGAAAGCTGGTTCTTGGGAGGAGGAAGCATGGAGCTGTGACTGCCGTTGGCCTTTGCTGTCATCGGCAGGAAGGGCAGCAGCTGGAGATGGGGCATCCAGCAGAAGAAGGGAACGTGTCTGGGAATGGCTTCTTGTTAGGTGCTCCTCCTCACCCACCCTAGCACTACGGCATGCTGGGGGTGGCAGGGCAGGAGACAGGACACGGGCAGATGCAAATGGGGCAAATGCTGCCCATTTATCCCTTTCTTGATTCCTGCCACTGTTTGCTCAAACCTCCCCTCCCAGGCAAGGCGGGAATGAGCCTTCCACGGCTACCTCCTCTTCTGCCTTGAAATAACGTGCTTGAGCCACAGGGATCGGCCACAACCAATTCAAAGACTTGGGCAATTAAAATTCCTTGGTTAAGTGGGGTTGCATTTCATACCCTCTCCCTCACCTTGGCTCCCTCTCTGTCCCATATGTACCAGGTATTCAAAGGGTCTGGAGGGGGTATACCTGCTGGGAGGGACAGTCCTACTGATTTGGCATAGGCAACACCGTGTGGGCTTGAGTAAAGCCACCTGGAAACAAAGCACTCAGCTACATAAGGCTTAACATGCAACATACTCCTTGAGACATGCATCCTTTTCCATCGTAGATACACTTCCAAGGGGATAAAAGTTCAGTAAAAAGATATTTGACAGTTTTTGCTTACTAAGAGATACTATGCACCGACTGGGAACAACTTGGATGTTTCTTTGTTGTTCAATAGCAAAAAGAAGGAGCCAGTTCTTGGCCCTGCATAATTCGCCTTGACCTTGTCCTCGGGATTCTCTTTCTGATGTTTGTTTCCCAGACCTCTTGAATCTCATGCCTGTGTTCGTTGTACAAAAATAGTGAAGCCATGCAGAAAAAGGTATTTCCGTTGCAGCCAAAACTTCCCGCTGGAGGGCAAAAGAAGACACAGTTGAGAAGGGTTTGAAAAGATGGAGATAACTCTTGCTATACCCGCACTTGGCAGGTGCAGGGATCCAGCCAGTCCTTCCTGGATTGGGTTGCATGTGGGCAGGACCGTTGGGAACAGCTGGAAAAAGGCACCCTCCTTGATTCCCAGCTCCTCGAGGCTGCAGGGCTGCTCTCGGTGCTGTGTCAGCGGGGCACAGCAAAGCTGCCTGCCTTTGCTCTGGGGGGACCGTGCAGCGATGCCATGGGGTGAGCAGGCAGCGATGCCATGGTGCTCCCTCCCAGCTGGGACCAGGCAGCAATCACAGAATCACAGAATGGTAGGGGCTGGAAGGGACCTCTGGAGATCATCTAGTCCAACCTCCCTGCCAGAGCAGGGTCACCTAGAGCAGGTTGCACAGGAACACATCCAGGTGGGTTTTGAATGTCTCCAGAGAAGGAGACTCCACCACCTCTCTGGGCAGCCTGTTCCAGTGCTCTGCCACCCTCAAAATAAAGACGTTCCTCCTCATGTTGAGATGGAACTTCCTGTGTTCAAGTTTTTGCCCGTTACCCCTTGTCCTGTTGCCGGGCACCACTGAAAAGAGCCTGGTCCCATCCTCCTGACACCCAGCCTTTAAGTATTTATAAGCGTCGATGAGATCCCCCCTCAGTCGTCTTTTTTCCAGACTAAAAAGACTCAAATCACTCAGCCTTTCCTCATAAGAGAGGTGTTCCAGTCCCCTAATCATCTTGGTAGCCCTTTGCTGTACCCTCTCCAGCAGTTCCCTGTCCTTGAACCGGGGAGCCCAGATCTGGACAACAGCGATGCCGTGGTGCTCCCTCCCGGCTGGGCTCATGCTGTGCCCTCATGCTTGCGCTCACAGCTGGCTCGGGGTTTGCCCGGCTCCTTGCCACTAGCCACTAGCCTGTCTCTACACTTGTGCCCGGCAGCCTCTTTTGTAGCTAATCCTAGTACTGAGGCCAGGCAGGAGATGGATGCTGTGAAGTTTTCCAGCTGCATTCCAGCATTGCCTTTAAATGGATTGGCCCTTTGCTCTCTCCCTATGAATATGCATAGCTACGCTTAGGTCTGCTGCCAGCTCTTGCGGGCAGGGCAGGCCCGGATGCAAAGCAGGAACCTTATGTCTGGTACAGGTGGCCAGAGGTGCCACCACTGGTGGTCCCCTCGGCAGGAGGGGAGGCCACCATAACAGCCGGGGAGCTGCCCTCAGCCACTGCCGTCACCCAGCTGTGCACTGATGTTCAGAAGAGCCTCTTACGCAGTCGGCGCCTTCAGTAATTTAGGCTGAAATTCATTTTGCAGCGCATGCACTGAGGCTGTTCACAGCCAGCTGGGACCTGGGGCAGGAGGACCACGGTACCCACTGCCATGCAAAGCCAACTGGCATAAAGAATTAGGGTTGCGTGGCTCAGCTCAAGCCAGGCAGAAATACAGCCTCAAAGCACCAACCCCCATCAAAAAGCTGGAGGGATTTTTGGCATGATGAGCTCTCTGAGCTGAAAAATACCAGGCACGGACTTGTTGTCAGCCTGTGCAAGAAGGGACAAATACCCCCAAGTCTCTCTTATCATTAGCTACCAGCAAATACCTGCTTCGAGGGATGTGTCGTGACTGCTGGAGATACCGCTGAAGTTGCCTCATTACAGCCCAAAGGCCTTATTGTTTGAAGTCCCTGGTACTTGTCCCAGCAGAGTTGGGGTCTCCAGGTTGTTTTGCTGTTGTCAGTCAAGGCTTTGCCTTTCTTTTGTGCTCACTCTTCTCTTGGTGAAAGCCGAATGCTTGTTCTTGCCCAAACACAGGGTACCACAAAGCATCTCTCGGCAGACCTCTGAGGACAGCGTTTCACTCTTCAGGGAGCTCGTGCTGCTTTGTACCTACCTACAAAGACCTCCCAGAGGTAGAAACTCGGGGCTTCTCTCGGTGAAGGGTAGATTTGCTGGCTCGCCAAGCAGCCTGCTTTATTTCTATTGACCTGAACGTGGCTTAAATCTCTGTGGCTCCATGAAAGTATTTTCCCAGTGCTGGGAATGTGCAGGGGCTTGTCCTTTGGTGATGAGGGCTCAGCACCTTGCAGAATCCACCCCGCAGGCTGCAGAGCTTATGAACAGCAGGACCAGGAGAGAAACTCGTTTAAAGCTGACTGTAATCAGCACTAAAGGATGCCTGGTCTGGGGACATCCCAGTCACTGGAGCTGAGCTGTCCCCCCAGAGGGGTATCTTTTTGGCTTGCCAGAAGCCCAGACAGCATCCGCCCTAGAAGGGTTTTTTTGCTACTGTGACACTCACCAGCTCTGGGGCTCAGGGAAAGGTGGGTGCAAAGTTTCTTGGCTGTCCACAGGGCTTAAAAAATGGGCTGATGGATGTAGGATCGTGGCTGCCAGGCTCTTGTGGAGACTGACGGCCCCAGGGGCAAGTACACCCCCCCCAAAGTCCTGCCACTTTCCCCAGCGGTGGTTTTGCTTTGCTGGTGCCTCAGTGTCCCATAAAGCTGCACCTGCGCTCCAAATGAAGAGGCGCCGAGTTCCCACAGGTCAATTTTAAAAGAAGAAACATCAATCACATCTCTTGTCTCATTCCATCCAAATTCAGCTGTTGAGGCTTTGCCAGAAATGTTTTAGTTTGAGGGTGGTTTATTGTTTTTTTTAATCCACTGCCAGAGTAGATCAGAAACAGGGGATTTGGGGGGAAACTTTATGGGAGATGGAAGACTGCTGTTATCACTGACATTGGCTCCTCTTCTCCTGATACAGCTGCCTTAAATTCAAAGGCTCCCAATTCTTTTAGACACCAGAGAGCATAGTTCATATCCGATCATGTTTTGCAAGAAACTGTTCTGGATTTGTGCATTTTAGTTAACAAGTGGCTTAGGTTGCTTTAGTTCTTTCCTCCTGTTCTTCCTTTCCTGGATTTTAAGGGGCTTAAAAGAATATCCGCATTCTGTGCGTGCTTTCCTCTTTGCAGGGGAAAGAGAGATTTACATGAGTTTTTGCTAAGTCATATGCATTTGGAAATGAGCTGAATTCCCTAATTCTCCTGGGAAGCTGGCTTGGGTTTCTGCATTGTCTGGAAGTGGGGGTATTGCAGCAATGGCCTGCTACCTGCTTTCTCCCACTGCAGAGGAAAGGGATGCATTTTTGCAGGTGGATGTCGCCAGCATTTTTGTGCTGCCTGCAGAGAGTCGGTGGCAGAGCAGAGCGGAGCTGCAGAGGTGCACGCTGGGGTCCCACCTTTTGTTTTGTCCCGTGGGGTCCTTTCAGGTGGAGGGTGGTGCGGGGATGTGATCCAGCGTGGAGCTTGCTTTTCCAGCACACAGTGCATTGGGATTTTGAGACAGAGTTTCTGGGACTGAAGCTTTATGCTGCTATTGTTAAAATCCATCTGTAACTTTGGGGTTTTCCACTGTCGTAGGGTAGGCCATAAGTTCCTCTTTAAAAGGCATTTAGTTATGTGAGAAGGTTTTGGTTCACTGGAGCTTGAGTTTTTATGGTAACTGTGCTAAAATCTTAGTAGGGAAGCTGTTTAATACATTACTTGGTAGCTCAGAGTCTTGTAGAGCACCAGTGTGCCTGGGAACATGGAAACACCTCCACTACCCAAGAGGATCCCCGTATTTCACCTGCGTCTTCATTCTCAATCATCCTAGCATATTAAAACTCACTAGGAAGGAATGATTACAGATCAGCAAATTCCTCCCCGTGATTGTTTTTTCTGTTGCTGGAAAGGCATGCTGTGTTTAAAAAAATGTGTTTAATCCTTTGTTGGGCTGAGGTTGATTGAGGTTCACACTAAATAGGAGATTACCGCGTAACATGTCTAATCAGGTTGGACTTTTGGAAGCCCTACTTGCTTTGCCATGCATAAATGCTGCCATGCCTTGTTTCCGTGGCACCCACTGCAAGCTTTTCACATTCTTTCCAGGCTTTAGTTCACGGTCCTCCTTGTGCCATAATGACAGTTTTCTTAGTAAAACTGAGCCAAGGTCACACAAAGAGAAGAGGGGAGGTGGTGGCCTCTATCAAGTTTCTTGATAGAACTTGTCTGGGACAAGAAAAACCCAAATACACATCCAGATACGGCTGGGAAGCTGCAAGTGTGTTTGCAGAAAGCTACAGCCTGTTTGGCCCCAGGGACCGCATACTTCAGAGACTGGCAAAAGGAAGGGGAGGTGGGAAAAAAAGGCATGACGGGGGGAAAAGGCAGGAGAGAGGTTGGCTTGTAGCAGTCTGATAG
Organism: Stercorarius parasiticus; assembly: GCA_013396915.1. NCBI lineage: Eukaryota > Metazoa > Chordata > Aves > Charadriiformes > Stercorariidae > Stercorarius > Stercorarius parasiticus. Next base: position 451,970 of record VWZL01006032.1, on the reverse strand, counting down.
CAAGGGCAGTGTCATCTCCACTCAGAAGGCTTGGCTTTTCCCCATTTGGCTGTTTCTAGGGGCAAGTGTGGTTATAAGCTTGCAGCTGAGCTTCAGAGTGGCCTCAGCCATGTTGGCCTCCCCATCAGCCCAGCTTTGAGTCTGGGATTGCGTTGTGGACGCTGCGTCATGCGTCAGAGAGAGAAAGAGCTTGGGGTTTTGTTCTTTGCAGTGCCGCCCCGTCCTCCCTCCCAGCCCATAGGTGAACCCCACAGAGGACTGGTAAGTATCCACATAAAGGTCATGCACAATGTCTCTGAAGGCAGCAAGGGTGGGATTTCCAGTTGCACCAGTCTGATCTGTGCTGAGCCCGGTGGGGTGGGAAGCAGGAGGAGGTCCATGGCTGATAGATGGTGGCCAGAAGCCCTGCCTCATGCTATTACTGATTCAATCTCAAGTCTTCAGGGCTTGGGGCAAAGCTGCGTTTGCATTTGCAGCCTTTCCAGGGTCACTGGGCCGCTGAGGTCTGAGGGAAGGCATCCGAACAGGCTTAGCATCCATCATCTCCTTTGGTCTGGATGTCTTGGAGCCTCTTCTTGTAACTGCTTAGTCTCTTCAAGGCCAGGTTAAAGAAGGCGGAGAAATGCTTTCCGAAAGAGGTAAAGGGGGAGACCAGAAGCTGGTTACCCTTCCCATCTGCTGCTGCCTCTCTTGGAGCACTGACTTGGGAGGGAGCAGCTGAGGCTGTGCCAGCTAGAATGAGTAGATGCTGCTTATGGAAGGCTTCCCCTTCTCCATATAAAGTCATTTTGAAGAGAAAATACTTTCCCAGCAACTTAGGAGACTGGAGTGTGTCTATTTTCAGACTTGCAAGCACTTGTGAGGGTGGACAATGTCTAGCTTTTGCTTTCATTTGCTGTCTCACGGGGAGCATTCCCAGCCCATGTTTCAGCTGGGGCTGTGGCAGTGATGCAGGGCACAGGAGGGCTGGCTGGGAACCAGGCTGGCACACACGCGAGCTTCAGCGTGGGGGTACACAGCTTTGTGTGTTCGTGGTCGGGACTTCCCATGCACACCCAAGCACCAGGGCCCCCACATAAAGTACCCCACAGTGCTTAACGTTGCGCTTATTTCTGCCTTTAGTGACAAACCTGTAGCCCCCTTGATTTCAGCTAGAGTTACTTCTCTGCTTGCTGGAGCGTAATTTGTTTGTGTGTGTGTGTGGACACCAAAGAAAGATCAGGGAGGACCTGAGCTGTGGTAGACCACCCTGGTACCAGCGAGGGGCAGGTGGGTGGGCTGGGAGATGCCAGGTTCCTGCCTGCTGCGTCTGGGCAGAGGAGAAGTGCCCAGGGCGGGAGGGGTCTCGGGACCAAATGCCACATGATAGATAGCCTCATCCAGGAAGTCACGGGCTCTGCTGCACGCTGCTGCAGCAGAAAAGCGCCTGCAGTAACAGCAATGGGAACTCCTCTCTGGCTGCTGCTTTTGACATAACGCAGGCTGTCAGCTCTGTGATCTGCAGAAAAAAACAATCCCTGCGCTTTCAGGCTCCTCTCCCGGCGTGAATGAGCTCGCTGGCTCTGTAAATAAGCCCCTTCCCGGACCAGGGAGAGCCATTTGTCTGAGCAACAATGGGCAGAGTGGGGAGGAAATGCCTGAAGTGCCTGCAGAGAGCAGCTGATCTCCATCAACAGCCTGCAATGTCCTCTTGGCCAAGGAGCTCCTGTGCAGCCAGGGCAAGTACCGGCAGGGAGCGTCCTGTACATCCACGGTGCCCCTGGCTCTGTCCCCGGTGGGGAGCAGAGACCACTCAGACATGTTGATGCGGGAAGGATCTCTGGTCTTGGTGACCATTTCCATCAGCAGGTGCAACCTGCAAGCCCAAAGGAAGTGGAAGGAAAGCGTTCCCCGTTGAGGGCAGCGCTGCAAGTAGAGCAACAAGCCCTGTCAGATGCAGGCTGTAGGATGAGGGACACGGGGCTCCTTGCTGGCGGCAGTCAAGTCATCTGCTTGGTACAAGGTGGGCTTGTTTCCAGTCCTGGTGGCCTCGCTGCCTTCACAAGGACCCCTGAGGCAAGAGGGGTGACTTGCAGGAGAGAAGGTCCTCGCATCCTCTGAATTCCCCGCAAGACTCAGGCATCCCCTGCCTCTCCTGTTGTGCTGGGTCGCCGCGTCCCCTGCCCATCTCTGGCTGCTTCGGGGGACCATGGGGGAGAGTGTGAGTGGGACCAGCGCAGGCAGTGAGCAGGGTGGCTGCCATGAACCCGGGTGTCAGACGGCTGTGGTGGGAATCTAGCTACAGCTGTGGTTCGACTTTAAATCTGCTGACTTCTTGGCCTTTCTCATTTATTTTTAGTGGAGGAAGAAGCCCAGCTCTAGAGTTTTAGTTGTCTGGATTTAAGTCAAATATCCCGAGAGACCGCGCTGACTCTTCCCATGACACTGTTGCATCTTTCGGGATATGTATTCCCTCCCGGCCTCAGGGCTGTACTGGATGGAGGTGGAGGCCTGTGAATGCTCCCAGTTCCTTTTTGCAAAGTCAGTCTCTCACATTCCTCCTGGTTGGATCAGGATGTACATCCCGAGCTGGGGGTTGCCTCGTTATGGCCAGGCTCTTGCTGTGCTGTGCCAAGCCAAAAAGGCAGATGGAGCTTCGCTGTGAAGCTGTGCAGGCAATTCCCCTTTCCGGGGAAGATAAACAATTTCTCCTTGCCCAGGAGGAGGGTAGAAATTCCCTCTCGCTTTTCCCCTGCCAGTAGTTTCTGCAGAAAAATCCTCGTGTGACCTGGTCCTGGCAGGGCAAGCAAATGTCCAAGGGCAGAGCGTGTCCAGGCCCTTGGTACAGGGGGAAGCTCAGTGGCAGCCCAGACTGAGACACTGTGGGCAGTGGATTTAGTGCTGTGTTGAATGCTGCTGGTTCCCAACCAGGGGAGAATTAAGCCAGATCCTGGAAGAGCGTAATGCCTTAAAATCCACCTGGCTTTTAACTTAAGAATCAGGATCTCTCCTTTTCTGCGGTGGTCATTTTGGGGCAGCTGCATTTCTCCTGCCTCATGGAGAACCCCAGCAACCAGTGAGGAGGAGGACGGTGTCAACAGGGGCAAATGTGGCCCTGCCTCTTGGGGACAGCTCTGCCCGAGGAAGGGCACCTTGCCCATGGAGGGTTTCTCATGGCTGGAGAAGAAGGTGGTGGTAGCAGCAGGCTGTGCTGGGCGCACATCAGCTGGAGGTCCGTGCAGAGCGTGGGGTGAGCTGAGCAGCCTGGGGACATTCGGATCCCACTGGAGCTACCAAGTGCCCTATTGTTCAAGGGACACCAGAAAAAGGGGGCCAGGCAGTGCTTGGGTGCCAGCCCCATGGGTCACCCCCCTGTACTACACTACAGTGGTACTCAGGGGAACAACCTCCAGTGGGGTGTTGTGCAGTGCCTGGATGTACAGACCTGCTCTGGGCCACCTGGAGCAAGGACAACTCCAGCACCCTTCCATACGGGAAAGGGTGCTGTGACTCCGACACACCTCTCTCCTGGCCAGCGCACAGGAATCAGTCCAGGCAGCAATGCAACCAAGAACAGGATAAGCGATGTAATGAAATGCTGCTGAAATGCTTTTCTCAGCGGAGAGATTCAGTCCTGTGCAGATGAGGAGCACCTGGGTTGTGATGTCTGCCAGGAAACCAGCCCTACTGATCATTAGGTGTGGTTTTAACCATCGCCTGCGGCTACGCATAAAAACTCCCTGCTTCTACACAGCTGCCTTCTGTTAAAACCAGGACTGGGATAGCTCTGTAACACAGAATTTGGACACGCCTGGTCTCCTAGTGGCTTCCCACCAGCAGGTTGTGTACAGTCATTCCTGGAGAGGGAGGTCTCAGAAAAGAAGATCCCTGGGAGAGATCTCTGTGATCCCACCAGCTGCTCAGGAGTGGGGAGCCACCTCGGTATCCCTTGTGCTAAGACAGAGGCACGGCTGATGTCCTCTGGCTGGTGATACCAGTGTGAATCTGCCCCCAGATCCCAAGGAGGAAAAAAGACACCAGCTTTCTGCTGGAAGGTGTTTGTGCAGTGCGATGCACCCAAAACCTGCTCCCTGCTGCCTGCAAGAGGGCTGTAGGGCAGAGTGCACGTGCAGGGCTGGGGTCAGTCATGTTCAGGACCTCAGAAGGAGCAACAGGACCCAAATCTGCCCCTCTTTTATGGGGCTGGGAATGAGCCATGGTCTGTGAGCCAGCATACCCAGGGGCTTCAGTCGGGCTGGCTCTGGAGTACTTGTTCGCATAGGAAATGCCTTCTCCTGGCGGAGCCTAATGGGAGCTTCAGTTTCCTGTTACTGCCTGCATCTTCAGAGCAGAAGGGGAAAATCTGCTGTGTTCTTCAACTATCAATAAGTGGAAATAAACACTATGTGCTCCTTTGGTCTGCACTTCCTATTGTGGGGAATTAATAGCTGCATTTTGCAAAACAGCCCCACTAAAGAGAGATTGAACAGAAAAGGTCATTCTTCTGTTCCTGGGATATGGGTTACGTCTCCAACATTTCCCAGCCTGAGGGGTAAACAACTTTGCCAGATCTGCAAAACAGCTCTGTTCCCATCTGGCTTTGGAAACAACTCCCTGTTTAACCAGGGATTGGAGCTCTTTGGGGAAAATGGAGCTCTGCATTCACCTGGTCCCTTCCTGGACCACCCCCGACAAGGAGAGCTCTGCCACCCTCCAACCAGCCTCCTTTGGCTGGATATTGCACACAGGTAAAACAGGTAGCCATCTGCCACAGGCTCTGCTGCAAAATAAAATTGTGGTAGGAAAAAGGACACTGCAAAGCTGGCCAAGCTCCCCTGTGGCATGGGAGAGTGAGCGGGACCCAGCCTGTCTCCTAGGGGGTCCTTTCCTCCATGCCTGCTGAGTGTCAACCAGGCGCTTGGTGGCTGCATGGTGAGCAAAGGCAGCAATTCGTAACGTCCTTCTCCGTCCCTAAGAGAACAGAATACAAACTGTCCTGCCTCTAACCTCAGTCTTGCAAGTAGATGGACTGATCACCTGAACTGCTCAACACTTGAGTTTCCATTTGGGACAAGTGCCCATCAGCCTGAAGAGTTTAAGGTTGGATGCGTGTGTAGCTTTGGAGAGGGAAGTACCGTGATGTGGGATCAGTCCAATAAGCTTTGCTCCAAGCAGGGCCCCCCCTCTTCACCTTATCCTCCAAACCCATCAGAAGTAACTGGGTCCACTTAAAAGGCAAACACAGAGACTGGCTTGCAGTCACTTCGTGCTTAAAAGCATTTCTCCCCTTTTTGCAGGACCCTCCATTGTCACCCCTCCTAAGGACATCTGGAATGTGACAGGAGCACAGATCTACCTGAGCTGTGAAGTCATAGGCATCCCAACCCCTGTCCTCATCTGGAATAAGGTAAGGGCCCTGCTAGGAGCTCTTGGGAGATAGCAAACCTGAGGCAGCTGAAACTGCCTGGTAAGCATAAAGGCCATAGCAGATCCCTCCTTAGAAACACACATTTTTGATGTGCTCTCCCATCTGTGCAGTTCTGTCCAGCCCCAAACATCTGGCTGTGCTTAATCTTTGTCTAAACTCTTGTTGATCCTGAGGCAGAACGGGAATTTGTGTTTCTCTTGGTAGCGCCTGGTATTCAGAGCACGCAGGGAAAAAGTCCCTTGACCTGCTGTCGTGCTGCTGGCGGCGGTGACTCTGAGGTGGCTGGACGCAGGTCACCCACATGGAAACCCCATGGGGCAGTTCTCTCTGGTAGCGTGCTGATTTTGGCAGCGTCCTGGTAATGCCTGGCTTAGGGCTGAGAGGATCCTCGCCGTGGGGCTGAGAGCCACTGCATGGCCTCTGTAGCCTCTTCAGATGCCACAGGTTTGTGGATGCTTGGGTCTTAAAATTAAGCTGAAACAATACTAGATTAACGATAATACAGAGAAAAAAAATAGATTGGCCCAGAGATTGCTCTGTTCTGAGGCAGCAAACTCTGCTCATAAGGGTCCCAGAGCAAACTCTCGGGTAAGCATGCAATGTAGGCATGTTGACCCAGGCAGCATTTTTTGCTTGTTTACAAGCAGATGCTGTGTTTACACTGACTGTCAGTGCTGCTCTGCTTTTCCTGCCTCTTCCTCACAGCCGAGAGACAGCTTGACCTGGTGGTAACACGGGCTGAGCACCACTTATCCCATGCTGTCCTCGGTGCCCGGACACAAAGCGCTGGGGAAGGGCTGCGCTGCTGCTCTCCCATCGATGCTGTCCCCACCAGGAGGGACTGCCTCATTCGCTGCAGCTGAAACCTACAGGGCTGCTGGTGGCCTGTTGGGAAGAGGACAGGTCACGCAGGGAGAACCCATTCCAGGAGCAACATGCAGATGCTCGTTTCTCTGCTGCTGCCATGCGAAAAAGCCTGATCATCAGGAAAGTTGCAGGGGAACGTGTCCAAACGAGGACAACAGTCAGCTCCTGCTGTCCCAGCAGTCCCAAGCCAGAAGACAGCTGCTCCAGCCTGCTGACCTGGATTGATGTATGGCTACCAGCAGCTGCAGGCAGCCGAATCCTCCTCCTTGTTCAGCACAGGCATCATTTATTGGGCTAAACACACCTTTGGGAACAGGCACACGGGTTCTGTGAGACCAGGCCAGCGCAGGACATGTTTGCTCACCCCACTGCCCAGCACCGTCCACACCAGACAGCTGTGCTGCGCTCTCCTTTCCTGCCGAGGCAAGGGCAGTGCAGCCCCCCTGCAGGCGCTGAGGCGACGGGGTAGTGGTGCTGCAACACACAGAAGATAAGGTAGAATCCTGGCACTAGAAAAAGTACTGCTACTGCACAAAACACATTCATGTAAAAATAGCGCTGATGCTGTCTGTGTGCAGGTATGGTCCTAACAGCTCCAGCATAAATAAGCCCCAGCGTTCTCACATCTTTCTACTCTTCTGTTTAGATAATTCGGGGACAGTATGGCGTCCAGAGGATGGAGCTTCTGCCGGGGGATCGGGAAAACTTGGCCATCCAGACCCGAGGGGGCCCCGAGAAACACGAAGTGACTGGCTGGGTGCTTGTAAGTACTTTGTGTATGCACAGAGCAGTTTGCAAACAACTCATGAAGGAAGAGCTGTACAGAAGACACACAGCAACAGACAGGGCATTTAGAGGAAAACAACCTGTGTGAATTAGACACCAAGGGGAAGAGTGGCTGCTGTCTCCAGTCTTACCCATTGCAGTTTTTCACCTCTGTTTAGCATGCAGTAGAAGCATGCATTCTATGATCAGAGAAGGTGAGACTTTAGTAAAAGATCTCATTATGTTATTACTTTCCTGCTGCCATTAGTGGGAAGGATACCCTCTCCGTGTCTAGGAATCGATCAGTGCCAAGGCAAGGCATCCCTAAGAAAATCCCACAGCTGAGGAGCCCTTACAGATCTGGCAGAACTGTCCTTCCCTCAGTGAAGCACAGTACCTGCTCGAGAATAGCCCAGTGCAGAAGCCATCAGCTCTCGTGCCACAGACTTGCTGAGCTGCAGGAGTACCTGCAGGCTAATTGGTGATCACCACACGTGAGAGGGAGCTGCTGCGCCTCCCAGTAAGGGAATTGCAAGTATGATGGCTCCCAGATGCAGAGAAGTTGGCAGCAGGGGAGCACAGCTCAGGGTGTTGGTTCCTGCACCACTTGCAAAAGTAGAGGTGGAAAAAAGGAGAAGGAAAGGTTTGAGCAGCTGATTTTGCTGAACTGACTGACTGGATGCAGTATGTTGTAGGAAGGCTTTTTCTTCCTGCCTCCCTCCCCTTACCAAGCATGCAGTGCTCTGATACATCTCCAAACTAAGTAAACAATAAAGACAAGGAGGGAATGTTATAACACACTTCATTTGGCCCAGCAGAGAAGAAAGTTAGTCTGACCTACAGGAGTGGGTGCTTGTCTCCGTTACTGGAAAGAGCCACCGCAATCTGAACCAGACTGTTCAGAGCAGGTAGAAGAAATCACGCAGTCAGTGTGGTCCCTAAGGATTAACTGCTACTTCATGCACTCCATTAATCTCATTATGTCTCAAGCAATTAACAAGTTACATAAGGTACCTTATGCACAGGATACTTACTAGGGGATGGGGGGCTGTTTCTTCCCCTAGATATCTCCTCTGAGCAAAGAGGATGCTGGAGAGTATGAGTGTCATGCATCAAATGCCAAAGGAGAAGCAACAGCTTCTGCAAAAATCCACGTTGTGGAAACTCTGCATGAAATAGCCCTGACCAAAGGTAGGTAGTGTGGCTGAACACTCATCAGCTCTTTCCCCTAACAGCTTACTCAGTTATTTGATACAGAAGGACCACCTCTGTTTAATGCTTTCTGGAAAAAAAAAATGCACACTTGAAATATCAGTTAACATGCAGCTTTTACTGGGTTTGGCAAAACATTCCCAGCAAATCTCAGATGCTGGAGTTCTCAAAGGATTGTTAAATAACACCCCAAGTGCTGTGAAGTACTGGAGATTAAGATACCAAATGAAAAACACCTTTTGGGATTTTTTACAAAGCAACTTTCAGTGGTTTTCCAGCCCTAAATTTGTATCGTCCTTTCAGTGTTCTCTGGATGCTTCCAAACCTGCCCATCTCTCCTAGGAGCAGTATTGGCACAATCAGCACCAAGACAGAGGGGGAACTTCAACCACCTAAATGCCTGCCAAGTTCCTGCACCTCATTATTATTCCCCATCCTGGAAACATCCTAGTCCCTGCCATTCTCTCTGTATGCTGGAGTGTCAAACCGGGGAGGGGAAAGATACGCCACAGCAGGCCTTTAGGCAAGACCTGAAGCCTTTACCCTCCAGCCCTCAGCCAGTTTTCAAACCCAGGTCCTCTTTGCCCAGGCTGCATGCAAAGCTGATGGCAAACCAACCACCCTCATTCCAGCTGCGAAGAGGATGGCTTACTACCATGGCCACATGTGCTTTGGAATAAATACCGAGAGCTGTAATGGTAACCATAGCCATGCTAGTAGCAGAGGCACTGGGAACAAATCATTCAACTAGAGAATACTGTGCTGCCCAAACCCACTTTTCGACATAATCCTTAGTTTTAATCCCAGTAGCTTTATCCAAACTATATAGTCTTGACTTCCCTGAATAGCTGAAAGACTTCTTTTAGGAGAATATTAACAGCACCTGGCATTGAAATAAGAGCATAAAATGAATCCCAGTATCACTAATGCACAGGAACCTTGCTAAAGGTTTTTTAGGCTAGTCTCTAATCCCCTGCTTTTCAAACATCTTGTTTATAGATGTGAATGAAATTGAGTTTTACCTAGTTGTGCTATGAGCAGCACACTTATACCCCAGAATAGGAGATGTTCCCTCCCCCTCTCACAGTAACTCTACTGTGAGGTTGTAGTACTGCCTGTATTGCCTCATGGTTTATTTCCTAGATGCACATCACATCTTACAGCTGTTTCTTCTCAGCTGTAGGAAAGCTCTCAAGCTGGCGGTCCACAATTACTTAAAGTAAATTGATAACATTAATGGAACAAACTGTCAGATATAACAGGCTCCTCCATAACTACAATGCTACGCAGTTAGGGAGTGTGTTGTCCGTTGTCTAGATGATCTCAGCACAGAAAAATCCCATCTATTACCACCCCCCTGCTGCTGTAGTCCTGCAGTAGGGAAGGAAGGAAGGGAAGAAGGAAGGAGAGTCAGGACTGGGTTGTCAGGTCTTGCTCTCAGCATAGACTCAGAAAACTCACACACTGTACTACTGCCCAGGTTGTGATATTACCCCTTGGAACAGTACGGAGCGTAACATGTTTTTGTTTTTCCACAGATGATGGTGCAGAGCTGTGATGTGAGGACTTTCACTTATGCACAGTTTTAAATAAGTAACTTCTGGCTTTTTCTATCTCACTAATTGATCCCTGTTAACTCTCTTACTCTTTGATTACTGATTTGCTTGTGCACTTTCAGATATACAAATAAAGAGATTCACAAGTTTGATTACAAATTTTAATTCTATTTACAGGAAATAAACATACTTTTGAACAGCACATAGCAGATGAGTAAAACTGTATTTTAAATGCGACCTACACAAAATGAAACAAAACTTGAGCACTTCAGTCTCATCTTTTTTAAAAAAAAAAAAAAAGGCTACACACTCATCATACGAGGTGCAATACTCATAGACATCAGTTCTTGGAAGAGGAGTTTGCAGGCATAGGGCATCCGAACCAAAGATATCTGGAAAGAGATTTCAAAAGGCTTGTGATAAGCACTCTGAAAGCATCAGCTTCCACCACCCTCTACACAAATAACTTGCCAAGTTTTTTGCTCAAAAGTGAATCTGAAGTTATTAATGAAAGCATTTAACAAGAATTGCTCACAGACGGTAACAAAGCAAGAGGAAAGCCCAGACTGTCTGTAGAGGCTACACAGCAGCTATCTCAAAGACAATATTAATGATAAAACCTGCAGCCAAGTGATTTGATCTTAAACAAGAGCCATTTTTACAAGGGAACACATGCATAGTAAAGTGTGCCTGATATGCAGTAAATGCAGTTAAGATTTCCAGCACACAGCTCTTCAGTAACCCCAATGCCATTGTTAGAGTAGTTGCAGCAGTCAGTCCCTAGCACAAGAACAAGCCTGTTTAAGGCAACTATTTTTATCTCTGCTGCCACTCTCCTTTGACATAGCTCTGTAACCAAGCACACACTATAGAGCTTTTTTATTAAGAAAAAAAAAAAAAAGTGCAACACAAAAGACCTCCCATGGGGACCCAGCTCTGAAAGCACAAATATCTTCATGGGGACAGTCACAAGGGCAATGGCTCTCAATTCCTGTGATTCTGAGTTTTACTTCTAAAAATAAGCTCTCAAGCGTTTACTTTTAAAGCCTATGAAAACTCTGCACTGCAAAATCCTTGAACAGCATTTCCTGCCAAGCGACAAGGCAACACTGTAAAACTAATAAGGAAACATCCAAATTAACTAGGGCACTATAAACACTTATAACAGTTATGAAACTAAAATAGCAATTGCTCTGGTGCTTCTTTAAATATTTACTTCCCTATCCTCCTGTTCACCCGAGTAGCATTTCCTCTTACACACAAAGAGAAACACTGGCTGATGAAAGCCAGATGTACCTGTGTTTTATTACGGCATCCCCGGCATTCATAGGTGTGAGTCCTTGTGTTTGCAATCGCCATGATGCCACAGAGGTTACAGACATGGACTTGGTATGGGTCTGAAGCCTCAAATAATCTTTCTCTCAAGAACTGGGCTGCTCCATGAGCAATCTGGCAATCTCGTTCCATTTCTCCAAAACGAAGGCCACCATCACTGAAAAAAGGAAAAGAAAAAAGGAAAACACATAAATTTTGGAGTCCATTGGCAAAATACATCAGTTCTTCTTGGTGGAACAAGCAACTTAGCAGAAACACAACAGCAGTATTACAAGGTAGGAGTAAAGCTGTGCATTAATTCTCCTCTAACACCTCAGAATAAAACTATTAGGGAGAATGCGAACACAATAATTTCCAACTGCTGCTGAGCATTTCAAAAGCAGATCTCAGACAGCTAACAGCCATGGCACAACCGTATAGTAAAATGAGGTAAACAAATCATTCTCTACTTGTCTGTGGTGGGTTTAACCTTGGTTGGCTGCCAGATGCCCACCAAGCAGCTCTCTTCACTGCCCCACGTCGACAGGACAGTGGGAGAAAATAAGATGGAAAAGCTCGTGGGTCAAGATAAAAAGAGGGAGATCGCTTACCAATTACCATCATTGGCAAAAAAGACTCAGCATGGGGAAAATCAGTTTAATTTATTGCCCATTAAAAATGGGAGTAGGATGGTGAGAAAAAAGACAGAATTAAAAACATCTTCTCCCCTACCTTTGTCCCAGGCTCAACTTAACTCTTTCATTCCCAACTCTCCTCCCCTCCCTGTGGTCACAGAGGGAATGGGTGTTGCAGTCAGCATATAAGTTACTCTCTGTCACTCCTTCGTCCTCACACTTTTTCCCTGCTCCAATGTGCGGTCTCTCCCATGGGAGAGTCCTTCACAAACTGCTCCAGCATGGGCCCTTCCCACGGGGTACAACCCTTCAGGAACAGATTGCTGCAGCATGGTCCCCCACAGATCACATCTCCTGCCAGGAGCCTGCTCCAGTGTGGGCTTTCCACAGGCTGCAGTGTGGATATCTGCTCTACCATGGTCCTCCCTGGGCTGCAGGTAGACAAAACTGCTTCACCATGGTCTCTTCATGGGCTGCAGGTGGATCTCTGCTCCGGCACTTGGACCACCTCCTCCTCTGACCTGGGTTGTCTGCAGGGCTATTCCTCTCACATTTTCTCAGTTCTCTCTCAGCTGCTGCACAGCATTTTTTACCCTTTCTTAAATATGTTACCACCAGCATCACTGATGGGCTCAGTTTTGGCCAGCGGTGGGTCTGTTGGAGCCAGTGGTAAGTAGCTGCATCCAACACAGGGTGACCCCTGGTCCTTTCTCACAGAGGCCACCCCACCAGCACCTCCTGCTACCAAAATCTTGACACCTGCACCCAATACCTCATCTTAAGCCAAATACATGAAAATGTGTTGCTAAATGGGTGTGCTGAGTTCTAGCTGCAAAGTTGAGGCAGCTAATTTTTAGGGCTAAAAACTTCAAAGAAAAAGAAAACACTGTATAGAAACTAATAAACATCCTTACCGAGATCTACCTTCCATGGGCTGTCTGTTAAGTATCTGGATTGGCCCTCTTGCACGAGAATGGATTTTGTCATCTACCATGTGCTTCAACCGCTGATAATATGTAGGACCAATGAAGATCTGTGATGTGATTTTTCGACCAGTGAAGCCATTGTAGAGGACCTGAACAGTCAATGCAATCACTGAATCATAAGCTTTACTATCCGTCAAAGGTATATTAAAAAAATTACAGTGAATTCATATTTTTATTATACCTCATTTCCTCTTAGATGATAGCCATAATCTGATAAAAGATTGGAAATCTTCTGCACATTGACAGCATCATTAAAAGGTGTAGCATCACCAATTTCTCCCTTGTTTGCAGACACCTACAGAGAAGAGATTTGCAAAAGCTTGTAAGATTTCTGAAGAACTGGTCAGACAACATAAAGCTGTTTCAAACAGTTTTAACGCCAGAACTTGAGATTCCATGCACGTGAAGTACCCTATCTTGCTTTGTTTATCAGCTACACAGTGTACATTAACATTTTAAAAAAGACACAGTATCAACAATGTTGGTACTCGTTTTTCTAGGTCACATGAAATGTTTGGAATAAGAACAACAGAGGAAAGAGTACACTGTAGTCTGACTTAGTGGACAACATTTACAGAACTGTAGGTCTTCCCCAAGAAACCTGCTTTTGCTATCGAGTAACTGGAGAACAATCCTGATGTTTTAGTGGATTAACACCTACCAGGAAGTAGTATCTTTACCAAAAAGGGAAAAAAGGAAAATAAAATAAAAAAATTAATTCATATTGCTCAGACATGCAGCATAAAAGATTCTTCTTACCTTCCCTTGAAGACACTCAATCAAGTGACCAATGGTCATACGGGAAGGGATGGCATGGGGGTTGATAATTATATCAGGTGTGATTCCTTCACAGGTGAAGGGCATATCCTAGAGCAGGGAAACAGATAGTCAGTACTTCCCAGAGTATCAGCTTTATGAAAAGCAGGTCCGTGGATTCAAATTAAATCTTTTAAACCATTTCAAAGGCACTGAGGTACCACATAAGCAGCAGCTGTGTCCCTTTCTAAATATATTTTAACTAAATTTAAGTCAATATATTGTACCCTAGTAGATATTCCACAGACGACTCACTCACGCAGTTCCAATGCTAAGAAGATCAGAGATAAAATGTCAAGGAGGCCAGGGGGGAGGAATCAGTACCTCTTGCCTGTACTGGATACCACAGGTTCCTTTCTGACCATGTCTGCTGGCAAATTTATCTCCGATTTGTGGGATTCTTACAGACCGTACCTGTAAACCATAGGAAAACATTCAATTGGTAATTTAAATACAGAACAAAAACGATTAAAAGTAGAAAGCACACATGTCAGTGCTCACCCTAATCTTGCAGAACTTGTATCCTTCCTGGTTAAGGGTTACCATGACCTGATCTACAATACCAGTCTCGCTAGTTCGCAGAAAAGTGCTACAGTCTCTCTTTGTGAAACGTCTGTTAGTGCTTTCCAGTTCGTCTTCATTTTCTGGCAGCGTCACTGTTTTGCCAATGATGACATCATCCCCAGATACACGAACCCCAGGTGCTATCAAACCATCATCATCAAGTTTGTCATAGATTGCATGTCTCATACCTTGGGAAAAAGAAAAAAAAAAGTAGACTCCCAAATTTTTCAACATATTGACTTTGACTTTCTGTAGAAATTCAACAAGTCTGCTTGCAACTTCAGACTACTGCTGAAACATCTAAAGATAATTTTATGCAAATATCTCAACTGATGTATTTCGCTATTAATACAGGCATTTCTGCTATTTTATATATCCCAAAATAAAGATGGAATCAGTTCAACAACATTAACAACCTTGCCCACAAAAAATTAATTAAAAACTCAGTCTTCATACACTCCTATATCTTACCTTGGCAAGTTTCGCGCGTAGGCTTTTCAAAAACCTCCTCTTGGTCATACCCTTTTTTAGACTCTTGCTCTTTGTATGAGCGATAGAACACAGATCTGAAACAAAGTTATAAAGCCTTCTCCAGTGAAACCAGCATAGTTTTTCCTCATCTGGACATCTCAATTTCACTATAGTCATCCTTTTATCATATATTACGGCTACCATTACTAATGGCAACTAAAACATATAATGTTCATATGCCACACAACCTTTCCTCTAAAGTCTTGCAATCTGTCCCTCACTGAGGAAGGGAAAACAAAAACAAGAACCACCTCACCAAACAAACACAAACCAGTTTCAGATGGCATTTTGATGGTCACTTTTCAGATATTGCCAAAGTAGCTATAGATAACATGCTAATTTTTGATGAACTGCAGAGACCTTCAGATCTGCTTGACATCTCAAATGCAGCCGTTATTCCTAAAGATTATTCACATCATCATCACATCATTCTCATATTACTTTTCCCCTTACACCTGCCATTTTGCAAGCATTTTTAGGCTTCTACTGCTACCTTACAGTGCCGCACGCAGTGCCACAACTGAGCTGTAGGGGAAAACTTTCAATTTATATAGGCTTCTTTCTGGAGCTTTAGGGATTTTTTTTTTTTTTGCTACCTCATTTGCCAGCACACGAAAGCCACAGCCTTTCAGATAAATATTGTCCACATTTAATTACTCCCATGCAGACAGGAGATTCTATAAAAGCTTTACATAAGCCATAAAAGTCTAGTAGTCTCATTCTTAATTCTACATTGGAAGGCAGTAGATCCAAGATACCATGCACAGACTTCTTGGGCTCAACTTGGACAAAAGAAAATGAACAGAACTAGAAACGCATTGACCAGCTATGCAGCTAAGCACAGACATCTGAAAACTATAATGCACAAAGTCACATCAGTTGCCAGTTGTCCCAATAGCAGTTCCTACTAAGGAGAGGAAAATGCCAATGCTCACTGGTAGCAACTGTTATGCTACTAAAGACAAGACTATAGTACAAACACTATATATCGGCATTAAGGAGTTCATATAATTGGCAAGAGCTATATGAAAACATAACAGCAAAGAATCCAAATATTTTTTCACTTAACCACCATACAAAGAACAGTAAACGCAGCAAATAAAACCAAAATGGAGGAGTTGGGAAGAGAGAGTGGGAAGTCAGGTTACACAAAAGATGAACCATTAATCACTGTGTTTTGCTAAGATACACGTTCACCATTTTCACTGTGCTGCTCCCTCCACCCTCATTAAAAAAAAAAATAAAAGCTTCTCAGGTTGAAAAGATTTGGAGAATGGTGTCTTCCAGCATAAGATGACCTTTTTTTGAGCCTTTGGACAACTCAGTATACTTTTTTTTTTTCCTTCCAAACAGTTAAAAAATGTACAAAGCCTCACCGGAAAAAGCCTCTGTCAACAGCAGAACGATTCATGATGACAGAGTCTTCCTGGTTATAGCCTGTGTATGATGCAATGGCTACAATCGAGTTGATACCTATAATACACAGAGCAAACACTTTGAAAGAATGCACACATACCAGACAGGCATTACTTATAATTCAAAATAAGCTCCATTCTCTACAATGAAGCTGTTCTACCCTTTCTGAGATAAAATCTCCATGTCCCACACAGAAAAATCACGTGGTATCAGCAAATGCAACTTTAGGTAGAAAAGAGAGTCAAGAGTGACCCCTTGTGAAGAACCTAGCAAATACCAATACAGAAAATGCATTTTTACAGTTAGATTTTACCAGACTATACAGATAAAGTAGTTTCAGCTGCAACACTAGCAATGTAGTTTTTGCAGTCTAGGTGTCAAGCTACAAGTTAACATTTAACCTATAATTATTTTAGATTACACACATTTGCTAAATATTCAAGTATTATACACATGACATTTGTGACATAGTTTAAACAAAACAGTAGTATTTTTGTTTAATAAACATTAACAGACAACATACCTGCTGGTAACTCTCTAAATCGCAAGTACTCCATGGAGCGTGTTGTTACAAGGGGCTTCTGAGGATAATACAACACATGTGCCAGTGTATCCATACGAACATGAAAGTTTGTAATGTAAACTCCCATAGCCTGTTTACCCATAGCAGACTGGTATGTGTTCCTAGGAGACTAGACAGAGAAGGAAAAAATATTATGTATGAACATAAAGCTCTTTACACATACACCTGTGGGTTTTCTATCAATTTTAAAAGCAGGATGTCTTAAGTGATGCACTGACCTGGTTGTGATCAGGGAAAGGGATAATGGATGCACATACTCCCAGGATCATAGATGGGTGAATCTCACAGTGCGTGTATGTTGAGCAATATGCCACACCTTTCTCTTGCAAATCATCTGGAGTCATTGCCAGCATCACAGTCTCTTCTTCCAGTGTATCAATGTACTCTACTACACCACTGGCCACGAGATCCTGCCAACTGAATAACCAATACGTGAAATACTCGTCCAACAAATAAAATGGGTCTCTTCCACAGTAACAAGAATAAGGACTTCCCCTGGCTTATTGTTACTACAACTGTGTCAGTATGATAAAAAAATGAATTAAGCTACCAGGCAGAGAAAGCATCTTTGTGACACACAAAGCTTTAAACATTTCTCTCTCCAATTTATGGGTGGAAAGTTAGACATTCACTTGAATTTTAGGAACGTATCTCACCTGTAATTGTTATACTCTCGTTCCTTCAGTTGGTCAATATGCCTTTTCTTCAACAGCAACTTCTGTTTTTCCACAATTAAAAGGGGTCGACAAATTCTGCCTGCATCAGTATAGATGCGGATTTCTCGCTCACGAATATCTCTAATCATTGAGACCTGTAGAAGAAAGCAGACGCCATGAGTACAAAGTCTCAGCCTGGAATCAGAACTACCGAACACAAAATAGGATAACAAAGTTCCCTAAAGCAAAGACCTTACAGATGCTATCAAGCAGCACAGAACAAACATTAACACTCGTACAAACAGAAGCATTTCAAGAAACTGTTTTCAATGTTTTTTTAACTGGATCCTCTTTTTTTAAAAAAACAAAACAAAAAACAAAAACAAAACATACACCCCCCAACCAAACAACAAACCACACACAGCATCAAACACACACCTAAAAAACACCAAACCCCAGAAAACTCCCAGAACAAACAAAAAAAAACAAAAACCTCAAGCAATGTGAATATGTGAACTATGTTCAGAAGACTTGCAAATAATGCTATTCGGAGCTTGCAAAGTAGTCATGGCATTATTCTCTCTCATCTAAAAAGACACCCAAACTCTAGATGTAAAATTTATACCTCTGACACAATGATGTCCATCTGACGACGGAGCTTCCTTAGGGTATTCATGAGCTGCTCTGGATCTTTGTGTATTCCTACCCAGCAGCCGTTAACAAAGATCTTGGTAGCACTAGAAAGAGGGAAAAACAAAAAAATAATTAAAAAAAACCCCCAAACACCAAAACCTTCAAGTGTTGTGCAGGACAAAAAACTTAAGTATGTTTAAATAGTTTCATTTGCACATACTCAGCTATTGCTGCTGGAGATATTTCTTCCAGGTTTTCCATACTCCACTCTTCCAAGAATTCCAAAATGGGGGATGGCTGAGACCCCACAGAAATGTAAGCCATGAGGGCCAAGTTCTTCACAAGTCCTACTGCATGACCCTAGTAGAAACACAAAGTTAATTTGCATTTCCTAATCAAGAGATTCCCCCAAGAAGATCTGAGAACTTAAACTTTGAGTCCTCGAGGAACTGGACACCAAACTTGATATTTACTTTATTCATTTCTACTATTCAACTACAGAGTTAGCTATAAAACTAAGTATTCATGTCAGTATTTCAAAAAAGTGCAAGTGATCATCACAAGTGCCATAGAGAGAAAACAAATGGCAGATAAAAGCAGTCAGCCATGAGTAAAAGCTGACATAAATATTACTTTCATTACCTCTGGAGTCTCAGCAGGGCAAACCATTCCCCACAGCGTATTGTGCAGCTGCCTGGGCTTTGCTAGTTTACCATCTCTACCAATTGGAGAATTCAGGCGTCTCAGATGGGAAAGCGTAGATGCAAAAGTCAGACGGTTTAACACCTACACATAGTAAGGAATTCAGTTAGTCAAAGCTTCTTAAGTGTGTTGTTGACAGACATCATGATACATTAGAGCAAAGGATCAATGCCCTCTAGAAATTATGTACT
Organism: Stercorarius parasiticus; assembly: GCA_013396915.1. Classification (NCBI taxonomy): domain Eukaryota; kingdom Metazoa; phylum Chordata; class Aves; order Charadriiformes; family Stercorariidae; genus Stercorarius; species Stercorarius parasiticus. The sequence goes on along the minus strand of VWZL01006032.1, from coordinate 433,136 downwards.
TCAAAAGAACTAAAATAGCTCTGATATTTGTTAGCTACACTTTTTAGTACACCTCCATTAATCTCAGACTAAGTTTACCCTTAAAATCTGTTCTTTATAGTATATCTTACTCTGATCAAGTAACTAGAATAAGTGGTGCTTGTGAAAATACTTTTTAAGTTGCATTTTCACCAGGAGGGTTTGCCAGTACAATGACACAGAGATCTTTTCAAACTTAGTTTGAAAAACTAAGACAACCTAGTTATTAAGAGCAGATCAGCATTTATATTCTGTTCAGAGTCTTTTCAAGGATTCTGAAAAATTTAAGAAAATTTAACGTTACAGCCTGAAGCATGAGTTTATTTAAAAAGCAAACAAGCCCGTCATACACACACACCAACTACACACCATCCAGGGACAGTTACCATCTTCATCCCTTTCCTAACTTTGCTTTCCCCAAATTATGATCTCAGCAGGGCTCCAGACAAGAAAATGTGCTGGCATTCAAAAACTGTCACCTCTTTCCTGTTTCCACCTGTATGAGAAACAAGCTCAACTAAGCAGTGCTCTGGGCTAATAAAGTCAGTGCTCCTCATCATTAGCTGTGGAATACGTAACTGTTATATTACAAGGTATCACTCAAGTTTCTTTAACGACCTGTGAAACACTGGAAGTAATTAAGGGAAAGAAATCCATCGGCCCTAAAGATTCCCTGGGACTAGGACTTGACCAGACACACGAGCATATGCTCTAACACAAAAAGTCTTTATAAGAGTTACATCAACTGTTTAGCAGTGAACACAATAGCTAAAACAAAAAAACAAACAACAACAAAAAAAAAAATCAAACCCCACATCAGACTCTACTATTTGGATCTTCATCTGTTTCAGCTATGGACGTTTCCTTTTAAAAATGGTTCTATTCAACGTACAACATGCAAGGCTGCCAAGCAATGTTAAACTCTTCCACCACATAATTTTACTCTTATGTAAACCTGACAAATGCTACCGTGCCTTATTCAGCTATGGTACCTGAGATACTCCTGCTCTGGCCTGATGAGCTTTCTTCTGGTCACCCCAGTTTCCAGTTGCCAATGAATACTTCAAACCATCTGAAATAATTCTTGTTTTAATTGCCAGTTCCAAGTTGAAATCTTTCCCTCTGTCAATAAACTTTTGTGCATATATTCTCACTTCCTTCAGCAAATTCTTAAACATTCTGTAGAAGAAAATGCCAAGAAACATGATTAAACAGTACTGTAGCAATTCAGCCTACCCAGCACTATTTAGAAAAAAAAGTCACAGAAGCAAGTAATTTGTAACTGGGGTGGGGGTGTGGGGGGGAGGAGACACGACACGACCAAAACAAATTAACCTGTTTGTGAACATGCACAAAATATGCTTCAAAAAAAGCTGATGCTAGCCACCTACTATTAGAGGAAACTTACCCACTCCATGAAAAACTCATAATTAGATACAGGCTGTGTTGCCCAAGACCGGTTATCAGACACAACAGAATAGTTCGGTAGATAGAGCAGAGTAGATCTAGAAGCACTGATTTCACAATGCCTCTAACATTAATTCTCTCCAAAGAAAATGTACAAATTATAGTTACCCTCTGAACAGGAAAGCCAACAGTGGCCCAGCAAGATCCAGTCTTTTGTTGCCATAATGATCTCTGTCATCAAGCTCTCTTCTTCCCAGTGCTGCCAGCAACAATCTATGAACCATATACCTAAGCAAATAAGATAGCTTGTATTTTAAACTGACAGCAGACATTCAAAACAAAGACAACATGCTTTCATAGATAAATCAGTGAACTGTTTCCCAAAGGCTTTCCATTCTAGATCTTTAGGATACTACTATCCTAAAACAGACCTCTTCAGCTGTACGTCCTTAGAGGTGAATGACCCACTAAAAGTTCAGATAACTAGAGAGAAGTTAATATTTACATCATGATGGCAACGCGTCTTCTGCTACATGTCTGTCCTATATTTTAATATGGGTTATGTTTAAGCACATGGAATCAGGTGTAAAATGGTAAGTCTCCTGATGCTATAGTTCATCTGCATACTAATAAGCAGTGATCAAGAGGATGTACTAGTTTTAAAGAGTGGGATTACATTACAAACAGCTTATCAGTAGTTATCTACACATTAATTATCAACCTCTATCTGTTGTCCATGCAACAAATTGTCAAAAACAGTCATTTATCACTGTCATCACCTCTAACTTAAAATTCAGAATGTACTGGAGGGCTTGTTTAGTTTCCTTTTTTTTTTTCTTTCCTATTTTACCAACATTGGCGTTTTCTCAGTTATGAAAATATACCAGCATCCTGAAGTTTATCACTGAGTATCCAGAAGACTGAGGTTAAAAACAAACTTCCATTCAGTGCGTTCTTCCAATTATATAGATATATGTGAATAAAAACTGTATTCAAGGTCCATTTGCAGACGTGTGACAGAAAATACTGACTTACCCTAGAAAATAGGCTTTTTTTGTTTCACAGAAGTCACTGACACCAACATGCGGGAGCATTTCTTTCTGCAAGACTTCTTTAGCGTACTTGATTCTCTTTTCTTTGGTGACACCTGGCTTTGCACCTCTTGATCCAATGAAGTTTAGAGCCACATTTTGTTCCTGAATGACAAACGCTTCATCCAGAGAAGGTTTGACCTAATGCACAAAATACAGCAAAACCCTGTAGCATCCAATGCCTTTGGTTGAAGGAAACTACGCAGTAGTTTGCTGATGACTCTTTTCAGGAACTACTAGTTACTGATCCAGTTCTTTCTGTCTTTACTATAGTAGCTCTTTCAAGAGCGGCAGAAAACAGTAATGAAGCATGCAGCAAGTACACAAAAATAGTTTAGGCTTCAGAAAATAGTGATCATTCAAGTACATTTAGGCCTGTTGCTGCTTCCAGTATAAACTGGGATTTTACAATTAAAGTCAACTGCAGCAGGATAAGACCCTACCTTTCCAAATACATATTAACTCTTTACTATCTCTGTTGTAGTTTCTTCACTTAGAATACTCATTAGAATAGGTTTAGGCAGAGAACTTTTGACATTTCTAATAGACAACCCACAAAAATAAAGTAATAAATTACAATTGGAAAATGAACAATATTTTGAATGATGATTAGCCACAGGGACACATCACAAAATGTCACGCCAGGAAATAACTTATTTAACATATATTACCATTTCCATCATTTCTGGATCTTCAAAATCATATATGATGTGCTCTAAAATGTCCCTATCGGACACAAAGCCTAGTGCACGAAAGACAATTATGATGGGGACTTCTTGTTTGATATATGGCAAAGTTGCTACAATGCGCTGACCAATAGCACTTTTCTTCGCACCCTAAAAACACAGGGGGAAACATATATTAGTCTTAAATGATCTTGCCTTTAAATAAAATATCTCTCTGGATTTGGATGATACAGCATAAATACATTTACTCAAGCACTATGGGAAACCGTGACTTCTCAGCAGGCCAACTAAGGAGCTATTCTGAAACCTTACTCCAGCAGTGCCTTTTTTTATTTTAAAAGCATTTCTAACTTTAGAAGTCTGCAAAAACTTGGAAGGCTTTCGCTGATACAAAGGAATTTAAATATTATTCATACACTTGTATGCATCCTTTGTCTCCCCTTGTGTATTTGCAAAGGGCAATCCTATCCACCTTCAGCTTTCCTTCTGTCAGCTTAAGCCCAACTTTTCACTGCGTAAGACTCTCCATTCTCACAATTATTCAAGTAGCTGGTCCCCCCTCCCAGAAAGAAACAAACATTGTGGGATGCAGAGGGACCACCACTGAAGAGTGCTCCAGCCATCAGGAGTTAAGAGTGGCATAAGGCTTCCATTAGTTACTCTTTGAACACATTTGGGAATTTCCAAACATCGGTGCAATAGTAAATGAGTACCGATACCTTATGCTTTAGAAGTTATGAGTAGCACTTATTTCCCCTCACAGATGGCATAATTAGATGTCAAATATGAATTAATATGTGGTCTGCAAAACACATCCAAACACTAGCTTGGCCGTTAGCAAAAACAGGCTCCCTGCTCCTGTTCTTATCNAAAAAAAGGAAACTGACTGTTTGGATTTTCTAAAAACTCATTTACAATAATTCTAAAATGACTTTTTTAGCCTTGACCTACAACCTGCCACAAATTGAGTCTTCATTTCAGTCCTCACATTATTTGTTCCAGAGACAGTCATAATCTACGACAAACAGAATACATTTTGATTTAATTTAACTTTCTTCATAACTTAGCATCAGAAACAATTTCTTCTCAAAATCCCAAAAGTAAATGACACGAAGAGACAGAACAGTAACAAAACTACTAAAACAATGTAATGTTAACAAAAGCCCCAGGGCAGGGGTTATTACTGCTTAGGCATACCTGCCCACCTCTGGCCAGCATGCTAACCCATATAGTACTCGTTGGTCGAGAGGAGTTTTCCAGACAAGATCTACACTCTCCTGTGTAGGCATATTTTGAATCTTTCTTTGCAAACACATACACTGTGTTTGTAGCCATTTTCTCTTGAGCAATAAGAACCTGTGTTAGAAACAAGAACACTAGTAAACAACTGACAAAAGGGCATGCTGAAAGCAACAAGCACAGTGTGTTTCTACGATTCCTTCAGGTGCCTTAACTTTAAGAGCACTGCACAGCATGAAGTCAATTTGCCAAATGCAGATGGATTGTACTCTATATTTTAAAAATACAGATTAGGCAAAGCATAGACTTAGTTAAGATAGAACAACCAAAACAAAAGACTATGATGTACTTACAGCATCTGCTAGCTGTGATGAGACATTTCTGTTAGCTTTAGGCACAACACTGATACAGAAAGCATTTCATGATCTAGTTTCTAAGGCCAATGCATTACACAGGCATTTAAGTTTAAATGCCAGCTCCAACAGTCAAACCCAGATTATTTTTTTTTCCACAATAAGAAAAATACCATTCTAGCTCTTTCGCTGCATTTGCCCAGGTGTCAGTTACAAAAAACTGGCAGTTCCATTGGTGAGGCACAAGCATGGAGAAAATATGTTTTGCTAAAGCTGAATTCACAGCAATGGACAGAAGAACCTATGAGTATAATAAAATGCATCTATACAGCTGTGAACAAACTGGAGGACACTTGAAGTGAAGAAGTACCTCATTTTAGAGTGCATACTGCTCTGCGATGTTGAAAAGGGAAAGGAAAGCATGTAGAGTACTTAAGTGGCATTCAATGCAAAACAGTTTATGAAACGGAAGAAGGGCAACGTGCCTCAGAGAAGAAGAAAAGGTGGCTCAAGAAAGTCCTAACAGAGGACTAAAACTCCATCTTTCTACAAGTTCACGAGCGCCCGCAGTAACTGTGATACGCTGGAATAAAAGTGCTTATGTTTCTGGCAAAACATACAGAAACAAGTAATATAACTTTCAGCGTCTGTAAAGATGCCTGTGGAACATATAACACCTTACCTTTTCTGATCCATTAATGATAAAGTAGCCACCAGGATCAAGCGGGCATTCATTCAGTTCACAAAGATCACGGTCAGTTAAGCCGTTCAATAAACAGTATGTTGAACGTAACATAATAGGAATTTTTCCTATAAAAGTTTTCTGATGCTGTGTCTGTAACTGATCCTCCCCTTCTTTAATAACTGTTTTAGTTATATCCACGTACAAGGGGGCTGAATACCTAGAGAATAAAAACACCGTTGTGTTACCTGCCAGTTACTGCTCCAGACTGTACAGGATAATGAATGCACTCACTGGTAGTTATTAAGCATTATTAACAAGTCATCATCTGGATTTAACAACTAGATATTGAAATGTAAATAGAGCAGTAATTATTACATTTTCAATACACTACTAAATTAAAAAAGATTATCAATTAATAATGCAGAGCCAGTCCTTCCTTGTGTTTATCCACTACAGTGTTTGTTCTTACGTAAGGTTTCTCAGTCTGGCTTCATTGGGCATCATAGGTGAGGGTGCTCCATCTCTTTCCCAATGTGTAGGTTTGGAGAGATAGATTTGTTCAAACTTCAACAGATACCGGGGCTGGAAAACAAGATGACATTTACCTGTAATGGCAGAAACACCCACTTTGGTTGTTCAAGAGCGGCCCTAGAGCTTAATACCCAATGCTGCCGCATGTCCTCAGCTCAAGGTATGGAAACAATCCCTCTTCAGATGACTACATCAAAAAAACACTCAAGAACTTTCAATATTTTATAAACACCTCATTAATAAATAAATAAATAAATAAGCCAACAGAGGAAACTGAAGGGTCAAAACCATTGGTAAAAGAAGAATAAAGCACCCAAATAGGTCTTCTTCCTATAAAATAGCTAACAGATTCCAATTCTGCCAAGTCAGTGAATATATTAACAAATAGAATATGCCTTACTATGCCTACTTAGGTATTTATTGTTTACGTAACTTTAGATAAAACTATCGGGTTTATGATGCAAAAAGGTGAATCTGCTTCAACACATACAATGAGATAGTTGACGTACCAAAAAAGGTGTGAGTTTTTGTAAACCTTTGCTCCCATGCATAAAACATTAAATTTAATAACTTTGTTTTAGTTCCAGAGAAATCCTTTCACGTGTTACACCGAAACCACAGGCATAAAAGGACGGATATCATTCAGCAACAGAACAATTCTCAGTTTTAAAACAATACTCTTATCAAAGTGTGTTTGTGTGTCTGGTAGAGGGAGGGCCTCTACTCACAAAGCGTTCCTTCACAGACCAAAATCCAGGGAGGTAGAGAAACCTAAGCAAATCATCAGACCTGCACATATACAAGTGAACAGACTTGTTGCCTTACAACCTTTTCGTCAAGTAGCTATTTTCCACCATGTCTTTTAGCAGAACAGAAGCTAACACAAATAAACTACAGTGCTGCCACCCCAACTAACATATCTGCCTAGAAGCCAGCTGAGAATATCTATTAATAAAACAAAACTTTAATTCCATGCAGGCATTTTAGCGTATCTTAGCCATAAGCAAGAGCAAGCTCCAACGCAGAGAAAAAAAAGTCAGTTTATGGTTTAAGTCGCACGTGGTTTTAGCCTTTCTAAAATATTTTTTGAAGTCTTCATATTCAGTCCTTTCTCTGGACTCACCATTAAAGGCCAAGGTGAAAATTATCCATCCGGTACATTTTGTCTTACACAGAGCCACGGAAACCACCTTTTTAACATCTGTGCTAGGTGGTTTTGTTTCCTCTAGAGATTTAAATAGACTATTGCATCAATTTGTCAAAAAAACACAGCTTTCAGACAAGCAGTTTTGTTGCTGCTTTATCCATAAGATATACTAACAGCTAGCCTTCCATATTCAAGATATTCTTTCTTACTTATTACTAACCAAAACTGCTACTGGAGAAGGATAACCATTATCAATAACTGAAAACACAGCAAGTTGGGTAAAACCAGTTCCTAGGATGATTCTATGGGACCACTAAAGACAGTAAGACTTGAATTATCAGAAGAGAACCGAAAACAATATGATTTTAAAAAAGCACAAAAGCTTCCTGCAAAAGTAGGTGGCAGAACCTTGTTGGCAAACATCTTGTAGGTCAAAAAAATTCTCACTCAGTCTCCTTAAATTAATCCAGTATCTTCAAATGAGGCAAGAGGTTGCCTGCAAGTGACTCTGAAGGAAAAAGCACGTTTCCTTTTTCTCAGATTTAGACTTATTCCTAAAAAATTTAATTGATAAGTAAGAATAAGAAACTAATCTCTCTGATTTGAGGAAGTAAAATACCAGCTTTTGGACAAAAAGGAGCCCAGCACATACCATGCTTGCAATCTGAACTTTAACCACATACAGCATACACAGCAATGCAGAACTGTACAGCTAGAGATTTCAGCAATAATACACATAGAATAACAGAAGAAACATTAAGGAGAATTACAGCGACATAAATGTTTATGAACGGTTTGCCTAACAAAGAAATTAAAAGAAATCCCAGTTATTCTCTCTACAGCATAATTGTTTGCCTGCAAAGAAACGCAAAGGAACAGTCAAAACATGTAACAAATTCAATGCTCAGGTGTCCTAAAATTCCTTTAAATCTCTACAAGGAAGCAGTAAGGTAGTGACTGACAGCAGGGGAACAGATCATCACTCTTTGCACTTATGGAACTGAGAACACACCACATGAGGGACACGGATGAAAGCACCCCAGACACTGTAGAAGGTGCACACTCATTGTAGAAGTGCAGACCTTAGATAACTTGCTCTCCTTTGGAACATGGTGCCAATGGAACATGATGCGCAATGGCACCCTTGGAAAACCTGGACATAACTCCAGCCGAAGAAAGTTAACAAAGAACTTTTGAGCCATAAACTTTTCTTGCCATGGTAAAGCTACTGAAAACCAAATCCCACCAAAACAGTTTGCTTTTGGTTACCTGACTTGCTCTACTACATCGCTGTCAGTGCAGTTTCATACAATAACTGACAACATGAGCTGCAGCAGCCAACCGTTCTTGGTCATTTCTCAACTCAACCAACAACTTAACCAGCAGGACAGAGTAATTCGATAGGGGAGGGAAGTCCAGTTCCACAAATAACAAAGCTCTTGCATGTGTTTCTCAGCCATACACCTATCTGGAAACTTGGCCATGTACATCACAGACTCCAAAGAGTTCATACTTCTGTCCTATTGACTGCATAAGCAGTGTCACAACTCAGATGTATTTCCGTCTCTTGAGATGAGGGTTGAATAAAACACACTTAAAACCATTTGCATTGTTAAAACACATCGCCTCTGCTGGGGGTCTCCACTTACCGGCTCTTCCACTTCTCCTGTGGCATGCTGGGCTTCAGCCTGTAAATCAATTGGTGGAGCATCTTCAACAATTCTCTGCACAGACATCTGAATAAATTCATCAAAAGAATCCAACTGTTGCCTGACTAAACCCTTTTCATCAAAATAGGAACTAAAAAAAAAAAAAAAGGAAAAAAAAGAATGCATTAACGAACAAAGAGATCTTAATTTAAATCATGTACTTTATACATCAACAAGCTTCAAAAGCCATGAAATACAGTACAGAATCAAACACACTCACTTTTCTCGAGGCATGAGTTTCGAACATAGATGTTAAAAAATGCTAAAGAATTCTCTCTCAGTGTTTGAAGACACAGATGCTACAAAGTGACAGACCTGCTGCCACCTCCTGGCTAAGCCATGACTGTATGCACAGTTTACCTTAAATTAGAAAGGCAACATGACTTTAACCTCAGTAGAAGTGGCTTCAGCTAAAGTTTTCAACAATGCATGTAAATCACTTTGCTTTAACTAATTTTGCAAGCTGCAGTAAACTGAGTGCATGCTCCTAAGTCAAGGTAACAGTTCTCAGAACTTTTCTTAGCTTACATCCCCTCTGTTCCAACAACAGAGACTCCCAGCTTCACTCCTTCTCTGGATTTCCCCTAGCCTTTGTGTTACCTAGCTTCAGCCCAGCACAAACTAAGTGTAAAAATCAAAGCCTAAATTTGAAGCCTCACATCATAACTTCTAATGGGATGACCTAAACACGTCTGCTACATGAGTTAAATTCAAAGCCCAACATCCTAACTTTTAATGGGATGACCCAAACGTGTCTGCTGTATGAGCTCCTGCCGCAAGCTCCTCTACTTCACATTCCTGAAGCCACATTCCTTTCTGGGCAACCCGTGCCAGTGTTTGGTCACCCTCACAGTAAAAAAGTGTTTCCTCATACGGAGTGAGGTGCAGCCTTAGCTGAAGGACTTGCCTCAGTTATCTCTCACCTGACTGAAAACAAAGGTAGCACTCATCACTGGGCTGCAAAAGAAAGGACATCTTTCTGCCTTCAAAGTTTCTCACCTCTGCTCTACACCCAAGGTGCCTATGGGATCATCCCTACAGATCTAGCATTCTGTCTGCAACTACAGCTCTAAGACACCAGTCATGTACATTTTATGAATGACATAATTANTGAGTTTTAAAAAGTCACCTGATAACGATCCAGCAGGCTTCCTGCCACAAGTCGGGGGTGATCTCGTCATCATCTTCGTCATATTGCATATCTGCCGGGGAAGCACAACATTTCAGCCAGGCCCCGCTCACCTCAGTGTCCTCGGGGGGG
>VWZL01006032.1:387843-420321 GCA_013396915.1 Stercorarius parasiticus | reverse complement strand
GGCCCTGCGGCTGCGGCTGCCGCCCGAGCAGCACCGGGAGGTGGTGAGCGCCGCCCTGCGCCGCCCGCCGCGCCACGGCCGCGGCCCGCTCCTCCTCTACATCCTCGACCTGCTGGAGCTCCCCGACCCGGTGCTGCCCCAGCTGCCGGGGCTGCTGGGCCCCGACATCCCCGCCGCCGGGCTGCTGGTGGTGGGCAATAAGGTGGACCTGCTGCCCGCCGACGCCCCCGGGCACCTGGGGCGGCTGCGGCAACGGCTGGCGGCGGCCTGCACCCAGGCCGGCCTGCGGGGGACCCCGCTGGTGGATGTCCGGCTGGTGAGCGCCAAGACGGGCTTCGGGATGGAGGGGCTGGTCAGCCGACTGCAGCGCTCCTGGAAGTGCGCCGGAGACGTCTACCTGCTGGGCGCCACAAACTCCGGCAAGTCCACCCTCTTCAACAGCTTGCTGCACTCCGACTACTGCAAGTCCCGTGCCCCTGACGTCGTTGACAGGGCCACCGTCTCCCCGTGGCCAGGTCAGGAGATGTCACTCTGCCCATCGCGGCGGGTCACTCGGAGGCCAGCTAACTCCAGGCCTCCTGCAGGGCTGCCCTCTGCCATCCCTGGGGTGGGGAGACCTGTAACCAAGTGGGTGGCCGCCACCACAAAGCATCGCCATTTTGGGCAGCGAGCTCCAGTGCTGCGCCATGCTTCAAATCGTCACCTTCCTCAGGGTGGTAGGCACGCACAGAAGATGATGTGCGTCTCCCAACAGTAAGGGGGCTGGTAAACCAGAGCATTGCATGCTCCCCGGCAGTGGGGACAGTACCCAATCTGCGTGCCTTGCCATCTCCCTGTCAATTAGGGGTGCCCTCCAGCCTCGAGAGAGACCTGGAGGTGGACTGGTGAGCAGCTGTAAAACAATTGTAGGCCAAACCAAGATGCCTGAAGGCAGGACTTGACAGGGGTCTATTAAGTCAGTCTTGGCACCACTTGGCTTTGAGACCGTTTTCATCAAACCATGGGTGAGAGCAGATCTCAAGCAGATGGATACCTTGTTTCCATCTCCCTGGCTGCGGAGGCTAGTATTTTATGGAAGCAGCTGTAGTTCCCCCCCCAACTTTGTTACTCCAACCCAAAAGTTTTAGAAGCAATTTTTTTTTTCTTGTTCTGCAGAGCTTAAGTGTGCCTGGCAGTCAGAGGCCCAAACCTACCTTCTGTTTTTTTCCAGGAACAACACTGAACCTGTTGAAATTTCCAATTATTAATCCTACATGTGACAGGATATTCCGAAGGCAGGAGAGGCTGAAAGAGGAGGCAACAAAAACAGAAGATCAGCTAAGCAGTGAAGAAAAAAAGTACCTTAATCAACTTAAAAAGCAAGGTTACTTAGTGGGTGAGTATTGCCTGAGTAAAGGTGCCTCTGCCCTGATGAAAATACTGCATTACACAAAGGACTGTTAAATCCTTAATTTGCTGTACAATCCAGCTGGTTTTGGCAAGTTATTTCTTCCCACTCTGAAAGAACTCATTTCCATTTAATGATGGAAAGAACATGCTATCTGTAGTTGCAATAAAAAATTTCCAAACTTGCATTCAAAATAATGACCAGTTTTTGTTACCTGAATAATGGGTGCAAGACCTCTAGCTCCTCCATAAGTAACTTCATCAGTATTTCTTTTGAGTACTTGTTTTTTAGCTGTTGTAGTAGCATTGCAGTGCACCTCCCATCGGCATCTGCTAACCTAGTTCAGATGGCTTAGCAGTTTACAATGATATTGCATTAATAGGTAATCTCTCATTCCCAAAGAAAGAAAACAAGTTTCGTTTTTAAATAATCACATTTTGGCTGCAGGCCACAGTGGTTGTGCACCATTTTAGTAAGTATCCAAAAGAGGGAGGTGCCAGAAGATAGCTCTGATTTTCAAAAATTCCATGTTTTACAGTCTAAGGCACTGAAAAAAGGGCTTTACTGTAAAATGGAAATAATGGACTGTCTGCGGTCTGGTCCCTGCTAAGGTTTTGGGGTTTGAGGAGTGCTAAGCAAGAATTATAGGAGGGATTTCTTAGCATCTTGGCTTATGAATGCACAAATTTCTACCCACGTAGCATCTTTATCACCTTTATAGTACCAATGTGCATCTCTTTTAAGCAGAAAAAGGGACAGATGTCCAACTGAAGGAAAACCAAGTTAATAAATTAATTACCAGCAACCTTTCATTTTAATCCAGGAAGAGTTGGAAGAACATTTCAACAGCAGAAGTCTAGCCATGTGGTTGACTTTGACCCTGACATGCTCTCCTACAGCATAGATGAAGATCCCAGACATTCCCCTAAGAAGAATGAGGAAAGGGAGGAGTTCACATACAATGAAGTGAAGGATGCTCGCTGGTGTTTTGATACTCCAGGGATTGTAAAGGAAAACTGTGTAGGTACCCTGTGGTGCTGTGTTTTGGGTTGGACAGGGTTTGGGAGGACTGTTTGGCCTTAGCTGTGCATGTGGGAGAGTGTTTCTGCTGCAGTCCTGGGGTTAGGATTCTTTTGGTTTAGACAATTGTGTTAAAATGTGGTTTGTATTTACTTGTGAAGCGTTCATTGTTTTAACGCTGTTGCATTTCTGATTAGTGCATACTGTGATCTTTGCAAAGGAATTGTATGACTGCGTCATCAAATTTTCTTAACATCTAAATGAAGTGAAGTAAGGGAGAGTGCTGTAAGCAAGTTTATACCAGCATCACCCAATGAAAGTTGCACTTTTTTATCTCTACCAGCCTACTGGAAAAGGTGGAGCTTAGGAGGATAACCAGTGTTGCGTGACTGAACCAAATCTTTGAGAAAGTATTCTGAAGCTAACAGGATCTGCAGTGTTCCTGTTAATAGCTCCAATACATCAGGCCTACCTCAGACTTTCAGTAGAGCGGTGGCTCTGAAGTTGGTGTTGGTGTAGTGCACACATCCAAAAAAAGTAGTGTTTTGATTTTGGATCACTTTGATATCTATGCAGAGCTGGAGGTCGTCTTTTTGGGAAAGTTAAAAAGTGCAAGGAGATAGGAAAGTTTGGAAAAGAAGGAGGTGCAAGAACTGTACTGAGACTGCACAGCTCGAGTGTTGGTGCTTCTTTCATAAACGCTAGAAAACTACTGGTTTGCCGTATCTGATAGCTGGTTAGTGTCCAGTGTAAAGACAGTCATTAGCTTAGAGACCTGGTTTGGTAACAACTGGAGATTGGATATGTTCTTCCTCTCTTCTGAAGTTGAATAAATGTGGAAATAAGTGGTCTTTCCTGCATCCAGAAATACCTGCCGCCATTTCTGATTTTGATTACCCTTGCTGTGCCTTTGGAGAGCTACATGCCAAGTTTCAGATCAAATTTTGTTTCTGCAGTCAGTGTTCAATCTGGCTGGAGGCCAAGTAGTTGGTCTATGTCGCAGATTTTGGCAGGGGAGATTTCTAGTTACGAGCAGGTTTGTGTTTTGGTTTTTAGTTTGGAAGAAGAGGGAAGGAAAGTGGCTGTTAGCATATGATGGAATTACATTTTTGTTCTTACTCCTTGGAGGTTTGTTTTTAGCTGCATCCTCAGGACTCCTTCCAAAGCAAAACTTCTGGAAAGCAAGGAAAATGATTACTGATAACTCTGAGGTTTTGGGTTACGCATTTCCAAGCACATCAGCAAACCTGCAGCTAGCAGGGCAAAGCCTCGTTGTCTTTTAGAATTGGTGTTGAAGGCTGCCCTGACTTTCAAATAAAGATTGTCTGCTTGTGAACATAGGAAGAGCATTTGGGTCTCTGGTGGCACCGTAGCCCTTTTTAGCTTGGTCTTTTAATGCTGAATTGAGGTTAATCCTTATGGCCAGACTGCTACAAACTGGTATTTGCATGTCTGTGGCATGAGTGGGGGGGCAGAGTTGGAAGCATTTCCCCTGTCAGTTCCCTGTGTTTAGGAAAGAGACACCATCAATCTGGAGACTAGTTTTTTCCTTCAAGGCACTGCTTCCTGAACTTAGGTGCCTGCACATTGTTCCATAGCTGGGTTTTAACAGTGCTTCTTCAGGAAGTGATTGGACTGCTTTGGCTGCAGCACTGCTGGTTGAGTTGCTGGCTTTTCAGTAGTCTTTGGGGTGGATCATTTTACTGAAACAAGTTAGCACCTAAACAGATGAGCCAGTTAAGCCAGGAGATTGAAGGGAAGAGGGGAGGAGAGGAATACAAGCAGCAGGAGCATTTGGGAGCCCTCACAGATGGGAGAGCTTGTTTCACTGTGCCCAGGGTAGAGATCAACACTGTGGGGCAGGCTGGTCATCCTGCAGATTGAGTGGTTTCACAGTCCGATCCAGCACTTCTCTCTCAGTGAGATATTTGAGACTAGCTTTGCTGTTAGTATTGATTTGGCGCTTTGTGTTACTTCCTAAGTGGAATAACTCAAATGTTATAGCTGAAGGTGGTCTCCAGTTCATGGCACATGGCTGCACTCATGCTAAAGCGTAGTAAATCTTGTAAATCTTGCATGAGCTTGTTCCAGTCAGACCCAGGATCCCCGAATCCGTGGTCCAACAGGCTGCTGGCAGCTGTTTTACTTTGCTATGGACCCTGCATTGCTATGGAGATGGGTGACATCCCTGCCTCCTCACTTACTGTGTGGACCAGATTGAACTGTTCTGTTAGACATTCTTCACACTGCTCTACTTGATCGTTTTCCTCTAGTGATATAATACCAATATTAATTTCATTGTCCCCATTGAAACATCTGGAGTGAGTTGTGACAGTGCGATTTATTTTGTAGGTTTTAAATCTCCTGACAGAGAAAGAAGTAAAGCTGGTTTTGCCAACACATGCCATCATTCCACGCACCTTCATTCTCAAACCAGGAATGGTCTTGTTTTTAGCAGCTTTGGGACGTATAGACTACTTACAGGTAAGGGAAGAAAGGATTTTGTGAGCAGCTGCTTCATCTCTTGTTATAGTACCAGACAATAAAAGGCTTTCTGGGTAGCTTTCCCAGACCCTTTCTTTGCTGCTTTTGAGATCATTAATCTGTTAATGAAGCACTGCATAAAGGCAAAATGCCTTGGGATGGAGAGTTGCAGCTGATACTTGTTACCAGTGTGCAATATTTTATATTGTATATGAATGCTGACAAACACCTTCAGCTTGATGTGCTTCCTATAATATACAAAGACACAAGGCAGGGAGGGAGGGAAGAAGGAGAGTGCCAGAATTAACTTGGAAAATAGGTGGTTTCCTCCTTTCAGTGTTTCATGAAAGCTGTGTGACAAGAGAGAAAAGCATGGGTTTTTCTTTAGTTTTTCTTTACCGACACAGACCTCTCTGAAGAATTTGCCCAAGGAAGCAATTAAATGTACATGTATTTTAGTTTCTGTAAAAATATTTTTAAAAGGTGCTGTGTGTCGTCGTCCCCTGCCTATTTCTTCCATTTATTAGAAATCTCATGCCATACACCTTTATGGAGTTGTGTGGAGCTGACCTCCCGTGATGTTTCCTCTGGAAGGGGTGGTTTCTTCCAGATATGAGTCTAGCACTTATGATAATTCCTTTCTCAGTAGTTCCCCGCATTTTGGGAAGGGTGTGTGTGTGTATCGCTATTCCTTTGTTTCAGTCAGCTTCACCATAGAAATGTTGAATTGGTACTTTGCTGAGGACACTCTTGACCTGCTGGAAGAAAACCGGAAAGGTGAGGGGAACAGGGTTCTGTAAGTAATAGTGTACCAGGGTGGCAGGAGAGTTCCATCATAGTTAAGGTGAGAATCCAGAGCCCCAGCTCAAAAAAGAGCTTGTAGTACAGAGGAGTAATACCTCACTCAGGAAAAAATGCTGTTTGTGAGGAGAGCAACCCAGCAGAAAAAAAAACCCCTGTCTTTATCCATATGGCCTTGGGCAAAGCACTTGGAAAAGAACTAGGTGTGTTGTTTAAGCGCTATCAGGAACTCAAGAAAGCACCTGGATTTGCATCCCTGACAAAGTAGGACAGCGACAGGTGATGACATCTTGCTGGCAGTAAACACCCTGTGCAGAAACACTGCAAGATCAGGCCAGCCTGTGAGCGTGGACAAGGCCTCTCACGTGATGAAGAGGATAGGGCAGGCAGTCCGACTACAGGGCAGCCTGGGGGGTAGTTTTGTCATGAGGGATGATTTTTGTTCTTGGGAGTTGTGGAGGATGCGGATGATGTTGGCAGCCTGGGGAACCTGAGGCCAGGGTAAAATAGTGTCACACCACCTCTTGATGAGAACAGGCTCAGAGACGTGTCCAGTGCAGCAGGGCTGGCAGTTAGGCTTCGTGCTAAAAGCCTATTGTCCACGTAGTGGTGCTCCTAGCAAGCTCAGCTGTGCACATGTAGGACCTCAGGGATTCTCAGTATCTGTCTCAGCCCATTGCTGTATCTGCCATGCCTATCTTCATCCTCCAGAGACCCTGAAGGAACACAGTTGTGCTCAGACCGCGACAGAGGAGCCCCTGCTTCAGATTAGATCTGTGAGAAACTTGGAGGAATTGCTGCACTTGGGTTTCCTTATTTCAAGCTGCTAGCAGTTTGTAGATGTCTTTTCCCTCTGTAACCTTGTTTGCTTTAACTGTAAAAGTGACAAGAGTGCCTGCTGAAATTGCTCCACATTCAGTCTTTGCATAGCTTGAGAGCAGCTTGGAACCAAGTATGGTTTGATGAGAGATACATGTTAGAAGTGTAAAGTGATAGGAGAAAAAGCACCCAATAGGAGACATCCATCACTTCTCATGTTAAATAACCACACTGAGTTTGTTCTTGGGAATTAAACTTGAGCAAAGGTATCCCTTGGATGATTTCCCTGAGCTGAGCAGGTGTGATAGCAGGGAGTATGGTATTGGGGGTGCTTTGAGGCAGGATGGTGAAGCCATGGGTGCTTCTCTCCTGGAAGCTTAGCTCCCCTCTTTATAAAAACCCTGGCTGCTCTGCAGTGACAGAGGCAAGGACTCCTCCTTGGACAAGGAAGGGACATCAGTCAAATGGGTTTTCAACATGCAGGAAAGAAACTGAGCAGGAGAGTGCAATTCAGGGCTGCTTTTCTCTTATAATAAGTAACATCCTCCTCTTGTTACTTATTTCAGGGAGAAAAGCCTGCCTGGTTTTCTGTTGTAGCTTCTAATCTGTTGCCAGTCCACATTTCTACCCTAAGTAATGCAGATGCCCTCTACGAGAAGTATGGTGGACAAGAGTTTCTAAAGGTAAGAGGAGGTGTTGTCATGGGCTCTTGGTTGCAGACAGGCAGGCTGTCCTGCCTGGTGAAGCGCCCTGGCTGGGCCACAATTGACAGGGAAAACCAGCACATGTCAGGAGTTTGGGACTTCTGCAGTGGGAGAATGGAGATCTGCGGTGTGTAACAGCTTTGCACAGGCTGCATGGCTGCAGCTGTGTTAGGAGAGAGCATCTGAGATGATGTGTTTCATCAGAGCTTCTGTTCCAAGTGATAAGATTGGCAGTCCTGTGCTCTGATGCTTGGCTTTTCTTGAACAGCCTTAAAGTGAAGGCAGCAATGTGGTTATTTTCAATGGCAAACTTCAGACCGGGGTTTCAGAAGAGATTGCAGTTGAAAAATGTGCCTTTCTTATTCTTTCCCCCCTAGATCCTCTGCACATCCCTGCGTATTTTGGTGGTCTGACTTTTTCCCTGGTATTGCCACATACTGTGTAGGGCTTGCAGATTGATGGGGGACGAGGTGAGGTGTCCTTGTGCTGGCAGCTGAATTCCTGTGCATGTCGAGAACAAGTTCTGTCACTCACATCAAGGTGGCTGGCTTGACCTACCAGCAGGGTCCTGTAGTGGACACTCCATCTTTGCTCACCCCCCAGTGATGTAATCCTGATTCTGCTCTTGGCAAACTACAAGTAACTCCTGTAGGGTATTCAAGCCAGCTCTTATTTGGCTAACAATGGTCTAATATCTTTATTGGCACTTGGGCTGTGCTGTTATGGTTTGAGGAACCTACAACAGTTTATTGTCATTTAGACAATTACTGTATCACCCAATGATTCCTTCCCACCCAGGAAGGGGAATCAGGAAAAACAAGGAAACCCAAGGATTTAAATACAAACAGATTTAATAGAATAAGACTAGATAATTAACATTAGTAACGCTAAAGAACCAATATTGATACCAATATAAAATATACAAGGTTTATACTCAGCCCATTCTATCAGCAGGAAGCTGTGCACTCCCAGCAGTGGTCAGCAAATGTCGGACACTGTGAGCACTACAGCTTCGGGAGGAAGGGAAGGACTCAGGGGTCCAGCACCAGGGCAAGAAGTTCTCAGGATTGCAGCCATCATAGGAAGAGAGAGAACTTCTCAGCAAACTTTCTAATTTATATTGAATGTGACCTCCATGGTATGAAATAATCCTGTTGGCCAGCTTGGGTCAAGTGCCCGGGTCTCATTTCTCATCCCTGCACCTGGCGAGATTGAAAACACTGAGACCTTGAAACCCACATCCCATAGCTGGCTATAAAGTAAATATTTTCACAAATTCAGACACTAGAGTCTTCTAAAAGTGCACTTTTACCAAGTTTTAGAAGATAATTTAGTCCTGTGTCGCTCAAATCGGGACGCGTGCTTGCCAGTTTAAGGTAGGAGTGCTGAAGCATCTCTTGACTGTTAAATTTTTTTCTCCATGTTTTGATGTTAGGTTCCCATGGGTGGGGAAGAGCGAATGAGAGAGTTCCCCCCGCTTGTCCCTCAGGACATTACACTGAAAGGAATTGGTACCACTGAGGCAGTCGCAGATATCAAGCTTTCCTCTGCAGGTAATTTAATATTTCTTCATTAGTTTGCTTTGCAGGGTCTGCATCCTAGAAACATTGATGGGAAGAGGCCTCTGAAGGGGTGAAGCTGTATTTCCTGCACAGAGCAGGACTGTCACCAGCACAAAATGGGGGCAGCCATGACTTTGTCTGGCTGAGGCTTGGCAACCTCCAAGAATGGAGATTGACAACCATGCTTGTACAGGATGACCACAGTGGAATACTTTATGCTCTGGCTGCCATACAAGTTCCACAGCATCAGGAATGGATGTGACACTGTCTGCTGTCCAGGTGAGAGGAGAAGGGCCATGGATTGGAAAGCTTTATTATTGTGGTTTTGGTCATTCACACCCTCTCTCTGAAGTTCACCAGGAAAGAGGTGTATCTGGGGAGAGGAAGATGTGGATTTAGGTGCTGCCTTCTATTGGGAAAAGGCTGGATATTACCTTTGAGCTTGGTTTCTCAAATAAATCACACCTGGATAGCTCAGGTTCTCAGCCAGTACAGGAGGCACTGAGTTTGCATCAGAATCCTCATTCTGGTACTAGTGGCTCATCGTGCTGACTGTCTGTATTTTCTTTGGCTGTGCAGGCTGGGTGGCAGTGACGGCTCACGCAGAAGAGAAACTGCTGCTCCGAGCCTATACTCCCAAGGGCACCGCTTTGGTGGTGCGGGAGCCTCCCCTTTTGCCATACATCAGTACCATCAGAGGAGCCCGGATCCCAGGAACTGCTGCCTATAGGACCAAAAAGCCTCCTTCCCTGGTGGAAAACCTGAAAACCACGGAGAAGAGATAGCACTTCTTATCCTCTGAGCAAGGTAGAAGACAGAACAGCCTCTGGAGAACCTTGTTGCTTATTGGTATTTGGGAGAGCTTGGACTCTCTTTTTAAAAGCAGAGAGTCACGTTTTTGGAAGCAGGCCTGGGGGGGAAGTAAAGTGCCTGCTTCAGTGTTCCACAAGCCCTGATCCAGCTATTGACCTGCAGGCATTTTGAATGAGCTGGGTGGCTGGTACCTTACTGTGAGAGGTGAAACAGCTTCTCCCTGTGACCTGACAGTGTCTATGAGCAAATCCCTTTATGTGTTCCCTTTTGAATAAAAGACGGACACTCACCTGCCTGCCTGGGCTGCCTTTGCTGCTCATAAAGTAGGTCTTCTGTTGCAGACATGCTCCCGTGGGTCAGAAACTGTCACCTTGTTCCCGGAGGCTTTATGGTGTTTCCAGAGCTGGAGTGGGAAGGAGCAGGGAATGCTCCA
The DNA here is from genome assembly GCA_013396915.1 of Stercorarius parasiticus. Lineage (NCBI taxonomy): Eukaryota > Metazoa > Chordata > Aves > Charadriiformes > Stercorariidae > Stercorarius > Stercorarius parasiticus. The sequence goes on along the minus strand of VWZL01006032.1, from coordinate 410,298 downwards.
GTGTGGGTATGACCCTCCTAGTGGCTGACTGTAGTTCAACATCGACCAAAAATCGGGTCCTTTCAGTCCTTCAATATCTGGGGCAGATGAGGGAGTGCAGCACCTTGCTTTTGGACACAAGGAAGGTAAATTCATGAAAAGCAGGGTGTTCGTATGCCTGGAGAGGAAACTTTTGCAACTCGCTGCTTTGATTTGGTTTCTGTAGCTTGTGTAAAGGTTTCTGAAAGCGAGGGCGTAGAATAAAGCTTTTTCAAAGGCACTTACTCCTTTGTATCCTTTTCTAATTGCTGACAGCACACTCTTGTGTGGGCATAAGCATCCTGCTAACTACACACAAGTTCCAGCAGATAGTCTAGTGTTAGAGGAAAAAGTATCATGCCAGGTCTGACAGCTGAAGAGAGGTGAGGCTGCTGCAGCTCTCTCCTGCCACTAGTGAAGCTGAAGATGTGTTCCCAGTAGGCGCAGAGCACACATACACACCACGTACACACACACGCGTGTACACAGATCACAGGCAGACACACAGCACTTGAGAACACAGACGGCACCAACAGCCGGTGTATACACACGCGCGCAGTGGATCCCTCCAGCTGCTGGGCTCAGACACTCAATCTGCCCAGAAACTGCTGGCTCCTGGATGCCATTCTCCTCCTTTCTGATACCTGGAGATGTGAGCCACTGAGGCTGCAGCCCCACTCCGGTTGCTGGTACAGCCAACCTTGCACACAGACACAACTGGCCGGGACTCCCCTGGTGCCATAGCCTTATGCTCTCCTGCAGCCATCCAGGTGCTCTGACACCCTGAGCTGCCCCTTGGAGACTCCCACACCCCTTTTCTGCCTGGCCATTTCACCCATTTTCCAGCTAGTCCAGCTTGATCTTCACTAAAAGTAGCACACCTGTTCCCACTTCAGTTGCTGCACCATGGACACACAGCTCCTACAACCCACAGTCTGACTCCAGTTGCTGTCCTCGCATCCCCATGTGCACGCATGGACACGCAATACAGAGCCCTCACCCAGGAAAATTAGAAAGGAATTTAGTAAGGACATAGGACAGATTGTGCGGGGCACGGCCAGACAAAGGTACTGACTAGCCAACTATTTACACAAAATGAGCCCTCTTTATCCCCTTACCCCTCTATTTCCCACACTTGTTCCCCAAATTACCTAAATTCCCCCCTTTTCCCACTTTTGATTCCTCCCCTGAAAAAGTCCTCAAAATGTCTTTCCCCTGCATCCCATGATGTGCCCCACACCCCTAGATAGCAATCCCACTTAGCCCAAAAGGTGACCTGGACTTAGGTAATGACACAGGCTTAGAGAGAGCATGGTTGAGGTTGAAGTGACCTCTGGGCCAAACCCCTGCTGAAGCAGGGCCACCTAGATAGAGCCAGTTGCCCAGTACTGTTTCAAGATATTTTTTTTACTATCTCCAAGGATGGGAAACTCCACAACCTCTCTGGGCAACCTGTGCCAGCACTTGGTCACCCTCAAGGTAAAAAAGTGTTTCCTGATGCTCTGGTGGCACCTCCTATGTTTCAGTTTGTGCCCATTGCTTCTGGTCCTGTCACTGTGCACCACTGAAAAGTTCCTGGCTTCATCCTCTTTGCACTCTCCCTTCAGGTGTTTATATACATTGATGAGATCTGCCCAAGACAAAGACTTAGGTGATGGGTTTCACCCCTGGACAGAGGGGCTGATGGCTCTGCAAACACAGCCCTTGAAAGGGGCCCCAGATGAGGTGTTCACTCCTCATGTGTCCTTCAGTTGGATTCTGTCTGCCAGTGTGCCCCTGTGTAGCGCTAGGCTTGTGCAGGTGGGCCTTTGCTGGGCTGATGGCCCTGATGGTGGGCCTGGGAGTAGCCTGGCAGGGCATTATTTGGGCTTCCCCTCCCACCACTGTCTCTGTGTGCTCCTTTGTGGGTGTGGAGCCTGGGCTGGAGAAATTGCTTTAGTCTGGATGATGCTTAAAGATGCCTCTTCACCGGCCTGCAGTGCAGCCATGCTGAGACAGCTCAACAGGGCCAGCCTGTAGAATCCCGGCACTAGCCCCATCTTGCTGCCAAAAATGACATTTCCAGCCAGAGCTAACCACAGACATCGGTTTTTACTTACCCTGTCACACAGATACACAATATTTGTGCCTTGAGGAGAACCTGTCTTGTGCCGTTAACACGCTTGATTGAACAGGGGGGTGGGGGGCATGGGAGAAAACAGAAAACACTGGAAAGCAGAAGCTTGGACCTCCTCATTTGTTGGGGTTGTGCGGGGCAGCCTTAGGAAAGGAGGCACAGAAAGAGGCACGGCACTCTCAGCTAAACTGGGAGGCAGGAAAAGGGTCTGGCTGCGGTCTGCTCAAGCTAGCTTGACAAATCCAAACCAGGCATCCCCTATAACATTCCTGCGCCGCTGTATGTCTGGGAAAGACATGGCATGAAAGGCAAACGGCTCCGCACGCAGAATGAGTAACTGGAAGACCTGCCTCTGTTACAGCAGTGGTCCTCAGCCCAGGGGCTGAGTGGGATCAGGGGGTGCTGGAGATGTACCGAAGAGAAAAGGCTTGCATGATTCCCGTGCCCAGCATCCTTTTGTGCCCAAGCCGTAGGTGCAAGCGGGGAGCTGGGGCAGCGCAGGGGCTCGGCGTTGGGCAGGTGTTGGAGGGCTTTCGCAAAAGCTGCGCCATGCCATGAGAGCAGCATCAAGCCAGCAGCAGCCCCAGCTGGGAACAAACGTCGATGCTCTGGACAGATGCTAAACCTCAGCATGTAGGAGGTTGTAATGTGGAAGCAATTAGTGCCTCATTGAAAGCATAGACACGCCTTTTATGAGCTCCCAGGGCTGAATTACACCAGAGCTGAAGACCAGCTTGGAAATGCTTCTCAAAGGGAGGGTTCATGTCTGGTTTATGTCAGACAGCCTGAAAGGTAAGACAATTTTTGCCATGCCGGTGGACAACGGCTAATTTCATTTTAGAACAGGAGCCAAAAGCAAAGGTCGTTTGTGTCTGTGCACAAAACTGAGGCGTAAGGAAAGGGCTGGGAAGGTCCAGCCCCCTTGGAAGGTCTGCTCTTCATGGGTGCCCCAGTGCGCACCAGCGGGGTGCAACCACTTGTAGCTGCTCCAGAAGAGTGTAATGAGGCAGCACTGCTCCGTATGTTGGAGAACTGCACAAAAAAACAGCTCATGGCTTAGGATGGGGTAGTTAAAATACAGGTAAAATCCTACAGAAGGACAGATTTGAACGTCTAACAGCTACAGCTGGCTGGCAACGCCTTTGAGCCAGCGGGAGCAGGGGGATGTTGCAGGGTGGTGTTTGTGTACCTGGAAGGGGGGATGCTCCCCAGCTTCCTGGCCAAATGCAGAGCTGGGCTGGAGCGGGGCAGCGTGGCATGCAGAACCGGGCTAGGCAAGGGAGAGCTGCACCTCCCCACTGCGCTGCAAGCAGGGACGTGCCGCCGCAGCTGGGAGCCCGTGGGTTGGTTTGCTTTGGCAGGCATCCCATGTGGCACCAGCTCACCCCCCAAAAAAAACCCAAACTAAAAAAAAAAAGCGTCTTCCTTTCCCTGCCCAGTGGATATTCTCTTTTTGGAGATGCTCATGGCAGGGGACTCCCAGCCTGGGGAAATGGTGTCTGTTTTTCATGGCAAGAGCAGAACAACTCCCATGTAAATTCTAAAATTTTGCCCACTGTTAACACTCCCAAAATAGGTGAGAGGTGCATTGGGCCGTGAGCCTAATGGACCAGAAGTTTTGAGCATCTGCTTCCTGCTGAGCTTCCTGTGATTCACAGCTTTTAATTGCCCATAAACTCCCCTCACCAGCAACTGTCTTCACTGGTCTTCTAGCTAAACTGCTGGGGGTTGCCCAACATGACTGGTGCTGGAGGAGAAACTTGATGGTGGGGCCGTGTCTTGGTGGTGCATTGACCTGACCTGTCCCAGCAGTTCCTCTGGTGGCAGAGGAGACTTGTGTCCGTGCAGGTCAGCTAGCAGCGTCCTGAAACACTGGGGCGAATTCTTGGTGAGCTGCTGTTGAAGATGAGTTGGTGGTTACATCCCATGCCACATATTGGGTGCCACAGTGTGGCTGTGGCCGCATCTTTGAGTTATTCTGTGCCTCAGATCTCCAGTCCAGCCTCACCAGGCAGCACCAAATCAAGAAAGAGGAGAAAAAGAAGAAAAAGAAAAAAAAGCCCTCAAACAATCAGGGTTATTCTGGCCAACTCTGAGCAGACCTATGGCTTAGTGCCTTTTGGAAGGACTAGAGCAGCATGTGTGACCTTTATTAAAATCAGGACACCCATCACAGCGATGGGAAGGGAGCTCAGCTTTCTTTGTGTTTTTTTTCCCATGATTGCAGGGCTCAGGGATGCTGAAAAAAAAAGAGTGCAAACATCCAGGCCGGATCAGAGGGCAGGCGAGCATCTGCTGCGCTGCCCGTGTGTTGGCCAGGGAGCGTGCCTGAGCACGGGGTGCGTGCCTGCACAGCCCCAGCTGCCTGTTTGGTGCAATGCTGCAAGCGTGCACTCCTGAAATCTCCACTTAAAAATTTAAGACTGTCCCTTGGCAGTTTCCCCTCCTGAGTCCCTGTTGAAGGCAGCAGGCACCTGCGCCAGCCCTCGGGAGGTGGTCCTGCCGCTTTGCAACCAGCCAGGGCACTGCCGATGTCCCTGTCCCCTGCATCCCCACCAAGGGACCGGTCACCATCTTCCCACTCAACTTTCTGCCCCAACTTGCCTTGATCTGTTTGTGATGGAAACAAACCCAGCCACAAACCTCATCTGTCCCCTCACCTCCAGCATGGCTTCTGCTGCAGATGACAGCAGTTTGAGTGCTCTGACCTCTACAGAACGAAAGGAGACTAAGGATGGCCCCTTCCGCCAGCCCATGGGCAAGGGACAGGTTCAGCCGCCTGGCTCGAGCCCGAGGGTGCCAGAGCACTGCCAGGGCATTGCCTTGCTGCAAGTCTGCTGCTTCCAGCAAAGGAGGAAGATGCAGGGAACTGAATTTACCGAGCTTAAAAATACAACCTGGCCAAGGGAAGGGTTTTGCCCTTCTAGAATTACCTTTTCCTATGTATAGGTTATACATGAACAAGGTAAAGCCACTTGTGTCAGCATAGCTAAGCTTTAAAAACAAACAAACAAAACCCAACCACCAAACCAAAATCAGGAAACTAGTGTTCGTGCTCCTTCAGAGCACCAGCAAAGCCCGAGTAAGGCAGCTGAATTAAGACATGAGCTTGCTCTGTCCCCATACAAATGGCCAGCAGGAAGCTAAGTCATCCCCCACTTGGGCTAACTCACCTTTTGGGCATCTCGGTATGTGGGCAGGAGCTCACGCTGGCCTGCAAGGTACCACGGAGCCATGCACTTGTGCTCTGCTACCCAGTTCTGTAAAAAAACAACTTAGCATAAAGCAGCTTCTAAGGAATTTTTTCAGCCTAGCAGGTTTTATCATGGTTTTCTAGCAGGAAAAACTAGCAAGTTTTTCCACCAAGGTGCAAGGAGCTAGTCAAAGATAAGGATGACCTGACTGCAGGTTTAAGGGAAAATGGTTTCTCACATTGCCAACCCACTCATGTTCTCTCTTTTCAGCTACCTTGTCCCCAGGACACCTTCCCGGGGGTGGGGGGCAGCACTAGCTGGTGGTACAAAGGGCAGGGCCTCCTCTATCGATCCCCTTTGAAATCATTAACTCACACAGCACAGGCAGAGGCACACAGGTGCCCAGATCCTGCCGGCTCCATGCCACGCTCCCAGAGCATCCCCCTTGCAGCCTCTGGGCAGGCTCGGGTAGCACTCCTGTTCCTGCTCCTTACACTGGCGTTACCACAAACTGCGTACACGCTGGCTACAAGACTTTGAGGGCAGCAAGCCCAAACCTGCCCCTTACCCAGAGGATGCCAGCCCCTGCCACGCCGCAGCCCTCCAAGGCTATGTCCCATGGTAGCAGTGCGGCCTGCTCTTTGCTGCTGGACTACTAACCGCTCAGCTCAGGAGCCTAAATTCCCACCGACAGACTCAGATGACTCTTGAGGGACATCATTTATGAGAAAACATTTAATTGGAGAAGACAAAAGTTCGGTTCTTATGCTTCGAGGAGCATCCCAAATTGTTCAAAGCCGCAGCAGCTGCATATACAATTAATCCCACAAGTTCATCAAATGTCATTTGCCTTGATCCCTTGGCAAAAAGGAATTGTTCTACGTTAGTAGGAGGTAAGAATGACCAAGGCCTAGAAGGCAGGTTAGCATCATGGGCTTATCCAGCTCAGGTTTTCAAGAAGGGCCAGGCTGGCAGAGAGACGGAAAGTCACCCTTGCAGGCCATACTAGACTCCACAGCCCTCAAGACATTTCCAATAACCATATAGTCAGTATCATAGCCACAGGGATGATGGGTGACTGTCAGTTCCCCAAATGAGACAGCACCAGAGACCTGTATGGAATGCAGGAGGAATTGCCACCTGTATTATCTCTGATACTCAAATTTAAAATTCGCAGCTTCCATCAAGTTGCATTTCTTCTCTCGTGGCAGGGAATATGTCTTCCAGGCCCATTGGGCCTGTCCTGCCAAGTTAGAGGCAGGTCCAGCGTTAAGTTTGAACCTCCTCTGTATGCGTGCATCTCCCACCTTGTGCCCTGTCCCCACTGAAGAGGGCAGGGAATTGAATATGAGTATGTCGAAATGGAAAAAGAACGTATTTTCTGGTGCCGTTGTCCCTGGTGGCTTGAGGTCGTGAAGAGCTCTGTTGACGGTGCTTGCACTGCTCCTGCCTTTCGTTACAAATGGCTTTCATAGCCATTAATAACTGGGAGATAGAAGCTGCAAGTTCCTTAATAAAGTTTATTTAATCATAACTATGCTTAGGAAAATACACTTGTAAGGGTTAATATAATGCAATTTAGTTTAACTTTATACTACATTTTGGACAAAAGACTTCTTATACATGTTTTAGGTAAAAACAGGATGTATGATCTGGCTTGTATTACATCTATTACAAACGTAGAAAAGACTGTCATGCACTACAGTAGAGAGAGCATGAAAAAAAAAAATTACCTTTGGTTTAATTCAGAGAATACAAGTATTGCACTGTAAAAAGCATCAAACATGGTGCAACTAAACATCATAAACATGTTTCCATGCCAGCTCACAAAAGTTTGTTAGCTAGTGTAATTTTAGAGGGGGAAAAACATATGTACACATAAAACAATTCCATTAGCTATTTGGATTCTGTTAATATTGTATGCACGCCACATATCTACACAACTGACATTCAAGAAAACTCTTGAATTTGATTTAATACCTTTCAGCTACATTTAATCTGTTGAAATCCATTAAATCTGTTGAAATCAATGACGTTACCATATCTTAACTGGCCTGTCAGTTGTTAAACATTCTTCTTCTTTAAACGACTAAAGTTCCAGTCTAGATCATCAAAATCCAGAAACAGCAATTCCAACACCATGGATTATTAATGCCTAGCTACCCACTTCGAGTTCATTCCTCAGGGCAGTTACTTTGAGCGCATAGATTCATACAGCAAAAGCCCAAAACATCATATTGCTCAACCAAGGGCTGGCAGTGTAGGGGTATCATTGTGCTAATCCTTCCAACCTCCCATCAGAGGCTGAACACTCGTACAGGTATTATTGCCAAGAAACACAAAAAATGCTAGCATTGGCAAAACCAACACAAAATAATTTAAGAATATTGAAAACAACAACAAAAAAAAACCAAACCAAACCCACAACGCATTGTTTAAAGGGACATACAGCAATGTACGACCACCGTATATGGTGGGTTACCTGACCTGCATCCCTCCTCAAACACTCCATATTAGCAATGTTTAACATTTTAGGAACACGTAATGCATTACATCCTTGCTGCTTTACCGTAACATACTCCCAAACCTTGGTCTTAACCAAGCAGAGAATTCCAACACAGTTCTGCACCCACATTAGGTATTTCGGGACATTGTTGATGGGTCTCAGAAAGAAAGAATCAACTTTTCTTCTTCTTAATGTGTTAATAATTTATTTTCAGTTTCTAATGTGGTGGTAAGAAACAGTGCCAAACAGGAGCCGACTGTCGTCTTCAAAGAGTTCTTGTCAGATTGAGCATTGAAACCTTGACCACTTCCCAGAAATGTGCAGCAGAGTATCGCAGAGAACCACATCTTTGTTTTTATCTCAGAGAGAGATTTAAAGTCAGTCAACACCTTTACTTTCATTTAGAAACAAACCAGAAAAATTATCAGGCCAGTCCATAGATTTATTTATCCACATAGCTAAAGTCCTTGAAGTCTCTCACAAGATGGCAAAGGCTCTTCGCAAGGATATGAAGGGAGCTATAAAACCTCTACACAGTACTGGAATTCCCAGTATCTGCTTACATCGCTCACAAACGGTGGCAACATTTATATATAAAGGAAACACTATTATGAAGAAAAAAAAAATACATCTAAGACTATTACAACTGGTTCTTTAGGAAAACAGTTCAACTAGGTTTATTTTCTTAATGTTTAACATAAATATAGTTGCAACTTGATCTTCAGTTGACAATGATTGTCGCAGCCAAGGTAAGGATTGAACACTATCTAAGCAAACAAAAACTCACTATACATTATACAATTTATTTCTGCCACGAGGGATGCCTTCCCTCTCAAATCTTTGGCCTCCTATTACCAATCTCTCCCAAAAGCAGAAGCAACGTAGCATTGTTGCTCTCTATTCATTCAAGGCAGTGGGTTTATTTGGAGGGCAAGATGATGCGGGGACACGCAGAGAAGAGCAGGGTTTATTCCAGAGCTTACATTGAGAGTCTTCGCCATGAAGTGCTCTGACAAATACTGTCCGAGCTCCTCAACTCCACTCTCCAAACAGCACTTACCTCCTCATTTGCTTCTTTGGAGGTGACAACCACAAAAGCTGCCCCCACCTGCTGCCACTGAACAGGCAGCTAATGACAGTCAGAAGAGTGCAGAGATGGGACCAGAGGGTTTTGCTTTGTCCCTGCTGGCTTGGACTTTGTTTAGATTTTGCCACTGGTTGGCTTCAAGCAGTGCGTATGCAGTCTCTCTGGTGTTTGTGCCAGAAATTAAATCTCGTCAGAATTAAAAACTCTTGGTATGACATGTAGACCTGAGATGATAATCTGATCACTTATGTGTTTCTCTCTGCATGGAAGCAGGATGGTTTTATTAAATGCAACTTGAATGAATAAGGAGCAGGAATTCCTACAGTTTTTAATGCCAGGTTTGTTGCTTACCAGTTGGCGTATTTTTATTTGTTTTTTTTTTTTTGTGTGTGGGAGATGTTAGACTTTGATGAACCATACTTCTATCAGTGCTACCATTTTATTTTTTTTAAGATCATGAAGTTAGACTGAAATGAAAAGGGGAGGAAAAAAAGAAATCATCTGGACTTGCAGAATCTGCAGACCATTTCCATTGAGAGTGAGTATTTTCCTGTCTGGTGATTCCAAATTATAAATTAGCATTTATTACTCTGTATGTGTATTCAAAATAGCAGAAGTGGCATTTCCATCACAAAAAAATCCTATAAAATAGTGTTTTGAAATTGCATTGGTACCCTTTTGCTCAAGAACAATACAATTTTAAAGCCAGTCAAAAATATATAGCCAAGCACTTCATAATTTCAGCAACTTCATGCACAAGTAATAATACCTCAGGAAAACAAGAAAAATCTGTGGTAAAGAGCATCACAGGAAACTGTAACAGGAAACTTCCCATGGTAAGCAACAAATCTGAATGTTTCCAAATAAAAAAACAACTTACACAAACAAAACCAAACATGCATATATAAAGTGTACATGTACTGCACAAGCGCTATTCCTACAGGATTAAACTGCATAGGTAAAAATCAAAAACAATGTGCAATATTTCAAGCCCTTAAAGCACAATCAAAAAAACCAACCAGAAATTAAAAATAACAAACTTGCTCCCCCACAACAAAGCCAATTACGTATCATAGTCATTAAGATATTAATCAAGACAGAGGTTCTCCAATCAAAAGTTGGAAGGACTACTCCTAAATTTTGGCTCACCATTCACGCTTAGGGGATCTGAAATGTACGTTCACAATTATAATTACCTTAAACAGTTACGTTCATCACTAGCCAACTTTGATTTGTTTTACAAAGTGCTCTTTTATGTAATAGAAGCTATCTTCCTGGTAGAAAAACCATCAAGTAGTTTAACACTTTGAACATCAAGACATATTGAGAAGAACAAAAAAAAAAGGGGGGGGGGAACAGGGGGAAGGAAGAGGGGAGAGAGAGGAAGAGTTGGCTGCTAGAACAAAAAGCAACTAATGCCAATGGCTCTAATAACATCCAACTTGTGTATTGGTAGCTACACTCTTGCTCCTAAAAATATATAACATAAGCTAATAGACTAGAAGCTTACACTGACTTTACAGGACACAGCCTCATACACCCTACCTGCCTTCTCTAATGAAGAGATCCAATAGTGAATGAGTTCACCATTACACAAAAAGTCAAAAAATATTTTCAACTTAAAAAAAAAAGACAAACCAATGCAGACACTAAAGCAAACCGTGCTTTAAAAAAAAAAAATAAATCTACAATATCTGTACATAAGCTGTATAAGATCTTACAAAAAAAAGATTCCCCCAAACCACAGCTATTTCTACTCCTGCCCTTTTGTCGCCTTCTCCAGATAATACACGTTGACTAAGTGGCGATTGAGGTGCTTGCTGTATTCACCTTCCTTTTTAAACGAGCGGTCACAAAAAATGCACACATAGTTCTCCCTGGCCACTGTGGTGTTTGCAGCCCCTTGTGACGTCTTTGGACTTGTTTCCTCTTGTACGGAGCGAGTGCCGTTTAACCCCGAGTCATCACTTCCTTCTGATATGTTGTCACTTATGTCGCTGCCTTCGTGGCTGTGGATGCCCTCATCCTCCTCCATTTCCTGAGATTCATTCACTGCAGTGTTATCTGGAGATGATAAGGCCAGAGCTACTTTAGGGCTTTGCGTACACCTTTCTGGGGGCGCAGGTGCCGGCACGGCATCTCCTGTTGGCCCTGTCGCTGGCAGGCACGTTTTAGTCAGGTCCATTGGCTCTGAGTTACTCTCAGTTTCTGCCACACAGGTTTTCTCTGGCTCCTTCTCAGGCGCCAGATCTGGTATCACATCCATGGGCACATCCAAGTTTTTTTCAGAAGACACTGCATGGGGGCAAGCGTCTTCCCCTCTGTCTGCCTTTCTCTCCTCCTTTTCACCAACAGTGTCTTCACTGTCTCCTGCTGCAGCAGGCATTTCTTGGTCCTCTACCTCAGCTTCTGTGTTTGCATCCTGAGCCAGCAGACAAAGCTGCCCTGGGTCTTGTATGCAGCTTCCTTTGGGCTCGGCGCTCTCCCCCTTGAGAGCATGGCCACCATCATTGCTTAATGCTGCTGTGTCAGTGGGATCTTGCTTCTTCTGGCTGCTGCTCTCAGCATCAGGCTTCACACATCCATCCTCTTCTGTGACAGGACACTCATCTGGCATCTCCTCATCCTCGATCTTCTCCTGATCGAGTTTACTGCTTTTCTTACTATGCTTATTTTTCAGAGCTTTCTTTTTTCTGTTTTTCTTGAGACAAGAATTTTGCTTTTTAGGCTCCTCCTCTGGTACAACATCACTTTTCTGAGCTTCCTGGCAGTCTCTGGGTTTAGTTTCCACTTTCTTTTTCTTTTTCGTTGCTGCTGAGGTATCATTTGCAGACTCTTGCTTTGAGGAAGTTACTTCAGCCTCTGCCTTTCTTTTGATCTTCTTTGTTTTACATGTTTTCTCAGTATTTTTCTCAGTTTTAATATCCACCTCCTTGTTTTCCGAAGCTGATTTCCGACTTCTGGTTGTCACCTGGCCTGCAGAAACATTGCTCGCTGGCTTCTTTTCCTTTGCCAAATTATCTTTTTTCTCCACTTTCACAATTTTCTCAGTTTTCTTTGCAGCTGAATCCCCTTTTGTTTGTTCCTTCTCCGCCTTGTCGTTAATGCTTTCAGAAAAGTCAGCTTCGCTCTTTTTTGTCCGTAGCTTCACCTTTGAAACATCCATGGTGATGTCAGAACAATCGGGATGCCTGGATTTGATGTGATACTGCAGGTTACATTTTTTAGACGCTGCGTAATCACAAACAGGACAGAGGAACTGGCGCGGATTGACGTGGAGCTCAACGTGCTTTTTGAAATTGCTGCGGTCAGCTGTTTTGTAGTCACAGTGTGGGCAAGTCAGAGGCTTTGGCCCATTGTGAACCTGCCTTGCGTGACGAGTTACTTCATGCTGGTTTGAGGCCACATAGCTGCACTGATCACATTTGAATGGCTTCTCACCTAAGGAAGGAAGGGCGGAAGGCAATGATGGTGATTATTAAGCATGGGGGGTCGGGGGTGGGGGGGAATCGCTTCCCGCTAATACAGATACAGAAATATGAAACTCAAAAAGAAAAAGAAAGAATTATCCATGCGCCTTTAAAATTAAGTAAAATCAACATAAGAAATCCACAAGTCACAAACACATTCACAAGACACCAAAAACAAAATACAAAAAAAAAAAAAAGAGAGAGAAGGGGCAAGGGCTGGGAGGAAGGGGATCCAAAACCAAACAAGCAGTAACAACGTCACAGGTTCTGGCTATGCATACATACCGGCAGAGATCTCTCTACAGTAATATTAGCAAATGGAATCCATACCCAACTGGTCCATTGAATGCATTGTAGAAAAATGGAAATGTTAACATGTGATGAATAGGAGTTTCACACAAACGTTTCAAAAAAGTCCAACTTTACAGATTTAGCATACTTCATGTTTGCATTGAACAGGAAATGAGGGGGGGAAAAAAGCTAGCAAAACCCAAAGCACGTGAAAGGGACACACTGCTCAGATGATCTTTACCTCTCATAATTCACTTCACTCTTACGGTGTCTCAAACACATGACGTACTGGCTGCAGGTTACTCTTGCCAAGCCAACCAGCTGCAGTCCAAAGCCATCATGTTGCTACTGAAATCTGCATTTACAGTTTTGCAATGACTTTTGCAGAAGTGTTCCTGAAACGTTCTACTTAGTGCATGCTACTGCAGCAGAAGTGGCTTCCCATTTACGCATCAAAGCAAATAGGAAAAACACTTCTAGCGCAACAACTCAAGTCCAGAAATACTTTGAGAACATCGGTGCATGTGCAAATTCAGCTGAGGAACTTGGGATGCTGCCGAGCTCTGAACCAGCATCTCAAAACTGACCTGCAAAACTAATGCATGCCACTTCCTAAATACATTGAAAATCCACTCCAGCACCTTCTGCTCACGGTACAATAGTACTTCTCCCATCCCTGCCCATATTCACGCTGCTCCTCTGCAGCACGACTCAGGAGCCCGGAGCAGTCCGCACTGAAGATGAAGTCACTGTGACTGTGGTGTCTGTTTGTGTGTTAGCCACGTGGCTGATGTGCAATGCTCTCACAAGCTTTATAAAAGCTGTGCTTCCTCCCTGGCAGTAAGGTTGGGGACACTTCTTTAAGTCTCCAGATGATTTCATGTCTGCCTGCAGCATTTTTTCATTATTTAAAGAAGGGTTAGTTTAATTCCCTATCATCTTCAGACTGTCTTCTTTCCTTTTTCCCTTCACTTCCTGGGGATATTTTGCACAAGTTTAAGCTTGATGTGCTTCACTGGTCATCCTTCTCGCAAGTATGGACTTTTATTGCCTACACTTCAAGAACAGTTCCATGTTACATAGACAAGAACAGCCTCTCTCTTACATGCACTTGAACAAGCAGAGTGCTCAGAGGTGGCTGCAACGGGGTAACTCAAAGGTTTTGCGTGAAGAATTTTGTGTTCATCACCACCTTTTAATCCAGGGCTTTTGTTGCACAAGTGGAAAGGACACGTATCAAGATGGCTAACAACACAGCTGCAGTTGTGAAGTCGGCTCTAAACCACTGTTGTTCACTGTCTGACATTTGAAGAAAGCTCCAGCTCCAGTTTGCCTTAAAAGGCCAGCCTGTAAACTACAGGAGTCCAGAAATTGCCACAGAAAAGGTTCAGCTGCTGGGGCAATGTGGCAAGACATGCAATAGAAGCTATGAGAGCTATTAATAAAACACCCCTGATAGCAAGAGTCCCATGTGCACTCCCACTTCTGTCAGCACAGCTCGCGCCCTCCCTCCTAGATCTCTAAGGGCCAAGGACAGATCCTACTCCTCACCTCCTTTGGATTGGTGACTTCCTTGTACAGACAAGGGGAGATTTAAGATATTAATGAAATGGTTTCCAAGGCTCAGTACTGACCAAAACACTTGCAAATTCACATTTAGCCCAGAGATTCAGCCAAAAATTATTTTTGTTTCTGAAAGTGGAATATTTCATTCACAGTATTCTGAAACCAAAACACTGGCATATCATTTTAAAGCTGGCTATTTTTAATGGGTCCAACCCCCCCCCTCCACTACAGGTAAAACTGCCAGCTTTCTGGTTTCACTTAAAAGCCTCATATATTGAAACTGAAAGAATTACCGTTCAGGAGACTTTCACTACTGTTTGCTAGGATTAGGAATTCATCTAGGTCTGGTCAATTCAGATTATTAGTGAACCAAAAGCATAGGCTGACATCAACCTGAGGTCCCCTAGGAGAGTCACAAACGATAACTGTGCTTGTGTTAGCATGCCTATGCTGTTACAACTCACAAAAATGCTATTAAACCATTCAAAAAGAGATCTGCAAGAGAAAGAGAGCAGGATATGTTTGTAACACCACAGCTTATGACCAGTAATGGGAAATAAAGGCTAGCAAAAATTGCTAATTTGGCTTTTAGTGTCACAAGACCAAGTTGCTTGTGAACCCCCTGAGTTTGCTCTTTTCTCCTCTGTGTCTCCTTGCCATAAGCAGACACTATTTTGCATCTTTCTGTAATACTAAGCAAAAGCTACGTTTCCCTCAGAGCCCCTGGATGAGATGAGATCGCAGACATCACAGGGAAGACTCTCAGCTGCTCAACATTTTTCCAGCTTTGTTGATTTGAACTGAGTTATGGCAGCAGACAGAAGATAAGAATTTGCTCCTGTATCATCACAATGTTGTATTTGCTACTACGTTACTAGGACTACTAGAGCAGACCTGTGAACCTCAGAATACATCTCAGAGAGTAAAAGGGAGAGAAAGAGATAGATTCCCCTGTTATCACTTTTATTAATGACACTTAGCACTTCCTTAGCAGGTAAAGACAATCTGTTAAATAGGAGTTCAGGCTGTCCCGGATGAGATGACACCTCATGCAGAACTGGGCAGCCTGCAATAAGTGGCCCTGCTTGAGCAGTGGGGCTGAAACAGATGACCTCCAGGGGTCCCTTCCAACCTCAACCATGCCGTGATTTTGTGAACCACCCCCTTTTCCTGAGTCATGCTGCTGCCGCCCCGTACCAACCTGAGTGGGTGCGCATGTGCCTGGTTAAATGGGTCTTCTGAGAGCTGGAATAAGGACACATAGCACATTGATAGGGTCGCTCTCCTGCAAAAACAAACAGCAAATTAGTTACCAAAACACAGCTGATTCCCAAACTTGGTTACTGAGCCATACACGCGAGGCTGTCCCAGATCCCCGAGTTGTACTTGAGGGCACATTATCTCTCAGCAAAGGGATACAGTGAGAAGCGTATACCTGCGTTGGACCAGTGCAATGTGTCATGCCTTATGAACAAGGGTAGTGAAGGGGCAGAATATGAGAGAGGCACATCCTCATGTCCATCTGGGGTCAGACGGTAACCTCAGGCAAAAGGTGATGATGACAGCCACCTTTAGGAAGCCCTAAGCCACCAGAGCCAACTTTCCTACAGTATTTTGTCCCACCACTCAGAGGACACACAAAAGATACAGACCCTGTAAGAAACCAGGTATGTTCTTGCTTCACTTAACACCTTACCTGAAACCTCCATGTTTAATTTGGATTAAGATGGGGAACAACCATCCATTCAGCATGGACCTGCATTTGCCGGAACACAAGTGCAGATAGAGACAGGGTCTCTAGTTCCAAAGTTTTATTGGCAACCTGAAACTAGCTTGGAGCATGAAAAAGCATGATGCCCTGCTCAGTAAAACTATGCTGCTAGCAAAAGCTCAAGCGTAGCAGCAACATTTATTTTGAAGACCTAAATCCCTCTGCCTGCAGAGTTACTGTTTCTGGAGAACTAATGGAAACTAACCTGTCATAAATTAGGTCTCCACAAGGGACAGTTAGCTTGTGTAACTAGCAGTACAATGACACTTGAAAATCCTTTTCAAGTGAAGATGAGCCCCAAATAAAGGCAGTTAGTTTTAGAATTAACTTCTGTTAGGCAGGTCCAGATAACTACCAGGGATGTTTGCCTCAAACTGCTAGCACAGCTGAGAGATCGAGGCTGCCTTGTCTCCACTACAAGTTGTAAAAGCACTGTTTAGTCTCAGGTGGATACTCCCAACAGAAGAGGGGAACGAAGCTGGGAAGAGAAAAGTAAGTTACTTGGTTGTAGCATTTATTGAGGTCATAGTCAGAACGACACTACAGCATTTTGCTACATCAGTTGAAGCGCACAACCAACGTGCTCTCCCAGTCACTGAGACCTGGACCTCAGCAAACGCCCTGCATACAGGCTGTTTGTTCACTTTCAGAGGCACAGCTCTACCTGCAGCAGCAAAGGCCTTCATCTGCCAGTATGTGATGAGAGGCTCCGCTGCAGGCCTTTGCCAAAATAGCAGTAGAAGCAGTCTTTGTAATGCAGACTAATCCCACATTTCTTCCTCCCATCAAACATTTAGACTGTCATTCTTTATTAGATCAGCAGTTTAAAGGTAAATTCACCCTAACAACCATATCGACTCCCTTTCCAGTTAAAACAAGGTAGGAGATTGGTGCAATACACACAATAAGATTAAGTCATGTACAAGGGAGGGGTAGGCCTTTTGTTAACGATAAAGAAATGGTTTTGTTTTTAAATGACTCCTTACAATCTGCAAACGTGGCCAAAGGTCCTGGAATATTCAGTCATGTCTTCTTCCCATTACCTCACATTTCATATATTTAAAGTTGCCTACAATTTTAGGAATGTGAAAAAGGCTTTCTTCTAGGTATTTTATATAAGGTACAGCAACAAAACACTACTAGATTCAAAGTATGATGAATGCTGCTCGTTTATAATGTGTTATTGCCACTTGAGAATTAAATGCCTGGCTACCATTATAAGGACTGTTTTATAAAATGCTATTCCCCAAAGGATTTTTATTGTAATTTTACAGACTCATTATATGCAAACAAGGCACCAAAAAAATCTCTCTCCACAAGACACTTAAAGAATAAGCCCCGACCTAGCAAAACCTTAAGGAGGCACTTAACTCTATGTAAATGAACAGGCAGACTGATATCAGTGAACGAGTTTAAGACCATCTCTTTATAAAGCTTTTCTTGTAATTCTGTTAAAAGTTCTGTCTGCTTGAAATGAAACTGCTTCCGTCAAACTTCCAACACAGTGGCAAGCAAGAAAGATCCCCTATGACAACCAAAATAAATAAATAAAAATGACAGCCCAAAGCTAGGCACTGAACACCGGGACTGCCTGAAGTAGATGTCTTATTTATATAGCCTTGCAGATTATTTTCAATTAAGTTTTCTAGAAATTGCTTCTAACAAGTTAAATGGAAGAAATTGAGAACAATGCTGCATTGTCTTGCATGTAGTATGGTTCCAGGATCAGCAGTGTGGATAGTTGATGGGATAAATCAAGTCAAAACTTGGTCTAACACGTCTAACGAACACAATCGAGTCCAGGTAGGTCTGTCCCTGACACAAAGGTTTCTTTCTGCCCCATCAGCAAAGGAAGGGATGGGCCTGAATATCTCCATCCACCCCCTCCTGGGCAGCAGAGAGGCTCCTCCAGATGTAGCTCTCCCCAAGCTTATGACCATCTGCAGGGTCCTTAGACCACCCCTCTGCCAGAGGTCTCCCACATTTGTCAGCAACCTGGCACACAAGCACTGTCATAAGCTGCAAGGTTATCTACCAGTACAGGGCAGGTTCATGGACACCTGCTTTCCAACACGGACGCAAGCAAGCGGCAGGCAGATAGATAAACCTCTGCTGGCCTCCCTGCGGTCCCCAAACATGGCGAGGATCAGTCTTTCTCCCACCATGCAAGGTACTAGCAGGCAGCCCCCCTTCCCTGCTCCTGGACGTGTGCTCTGGCATTTTTATGTGTCCTTAGGAAGTTGATTCAGTTCACTAACCAGCAGAAAACCAACCTGGGGAAGAGGAAAGGAATATTTTACTGCCATTTTAGTGAGCTGAATCAATCAGTCCCAGGACAGGGGGAGAAAACTGAGACTACCTTTCTCCAGCAGCACATTTGATCCTATGAAAACTGCACTCTGTATAGAGTCAGTGTTTCAGAAAACTGGATGATGGCTCAGACACAGCAGAATCCAATTATCTGCAAGGAGGCATTTCCCACACAGAAAAAAAAATAAGCAGGTGAAGTACAAAAAACAGTAGAGAGAAGAAAGTATCTATCCAAAATTATTTAACCTATTAGCAATCAGGAAACTAAAGAAACAATTCCAACTTCCTTCTTAACATTCTGAACCCATAAAATAGGAAGAAAATGCAGTATGTATGTGTATCCCTCTCATCTTTTTTCCAACAAATATTTTTCTTAAGTTTTAAATGAAAACTATAATCTGCAGATATTTTAGTATTATTCAGAGAGTTTTTACTGAATTCAGTGCCGTTATGTTAACAGCCTGCAAATACTCTGACTACAAAACATCTGTGGGTGTTTTTTCTAGTTTTTGGGGGGGTGGGTTCGTTGGTTGTTTGGGGGTGGGTTTTTTGTGCGTTGTGGTTCTGTTTGTATTTTTTTAAGGCAACTGATTACACATTAATACCAGCAGAAACGTTTAGCCTCGTGTAGAAATATATCTGCCAGTAGCTTATTCATTCTTCTGATGATACTCTTCCTTTAGACTTAACACTCTCCCCCACAAAAATCAATGTTACTGGAAACAAGGCACGTTCCTAAATGAGTCTACTAACATATTTGAAAGATTTTTATCAAGTGAGAACTGGCTAAAAGATCTTAACTTTTAAGTAAGAGCTAGCAAAGAAACAACTACCAGGGTGGACTAAGAAATGCTGAAATCATAATCACTCATTTCAGCTTAATTAAAATAATGAAAAGACATGGCAAACCAAAGAACCAGAAACCTTGATTGCACCACTATTTTTAAAGGAGAAAAGAGGAACTGGACAATACCCTACATAGTTTAACATGCTTGATTTTTTTAAATTTTAATACAGTTCACTTGTTAAATTGGTCAAACGCAGCAACAACAGAGCACTTCCTCAGCAAACATCCTTTCATGGTTAGCTCCTGTAAAACTCAACGAGAGCTTTCAGAGATCAGAGGGGGGACCTAATGTCATGTACAAACACAAGCAGGGATGAATTTAAAGTCGAGACAAATGTAAAACAGACCAGCACCACAGCATGGGTTCACATTTGGCCATGAGTTCCTCAGATGATTTATTTAGTTTTCTCCTATTATTTTGTCTTTTTTTTACCTGGTCTCTTTCCTGTTATCTCCCACGATACACACAAAGAAAACAAACTGGAGGATAAACCACACCATTTTCCTAACACCTCTCACAATAATCTTTGTTTACTTGTTTAGGAAAAAAAATATTTAGACAGGACTGATTTTTAAACTGATGGTATTCTCTAAACAGCAGCACGTGGCTATTGTTAAGAGAAGAATATGTCTTAACATAGTAAAAATCCCAGCAGACCCTCCCAACCCCGTCAAAGCACATCCTGAAGCATGCTAAAGAACACAAACTTCTGCACACTTGAGCTCAAGCCCAGCCCCGAGGCCGCTGGAGTCCAGCCCTCCCCTTCCAGACAGCTGCAGACAACTCAACTGAAGCCTCCAAACCATTCATGTCACTGCTGTGACAAAACATGACTTCAAAGGAGAAATTCCCCAGTGTTTTGGTCAGCCAGCACAGCCTACAATAAAGGAGAACCGAGTCAGGTCAGCAGAGTAGAAGATGGCTAGCCAGCCTGCCCCCTCCTCAGAAAGCTTTGACAAGGGGGAAATAAAAGCTTCTGAGAAGCTGCAGGGAAGGTCTGAACTGCCCTCCTGCTTCCACCAAAGGGATCAGGAGGCAAAGCAACTGTACCTCACTGCCCGAAGAGGCGACGTGGCTGCAACCTCCCCTTGCCGGTTTTGGCCTTGGGTTGGAAAAGAGCCTCCAGTTTGGGTATGCTTCAGGACTCCCCATGGGAGAGACTGGCAAGGCTCTGATACAAAGCAAGGCGTTTCCTAAACCACCTGCAGCCCCAGCTCGCAGGACACCAGCGACGCCAAAGGTCCTCTGATTCCACTTGGTATAAACCAGAGTAGAAAGGGGCCTCACACTTTTCCTTGAGGTTACAAACCAAGGTTAGGAGAAGACAGGAAATCAGGCCAAAGACTCCCTCGAGGGCTTCCTATAGGCCAACAGAAGTATGTGGCTACTTCTGGCTACTGCAGTGATGCAGATCTCACAAAAAACGAGGCCCCTGTATATTAAGAGGAATCAATTCACTAGGAACACTACTCAACTCTTATTCTGACTTAGTAGATGCTGGAGGGCTCCTTCACATGTGTGTATCAGCTCCCTCTTCTCTGTAATTACCACTTAGTCAAGTTTCATCTCAGTCTGAACATACCATTTTCAAAACTACCTATGGGATTTAGGCACCTTTTGTCAACACGCTTGTTTTGTTTTTACAGTACATCAGGCTTTCGTGTTGTAGACCCTGACAATCATCACAGGCACATTTTGTCATGCCCTCTTCAAAAAATTAGCTTAAAATTACTAAACAGGATGCTCTTCATCTCCTTTTGGGCCCCGGATATTGAGATATTTTCTCAGTCCTCTAGGACTGCAGACCAGAGCTCAAACCAAATCCACACTTCCATGAGGCTACAACCTGGTAGCACCAAGATGAGAGAGCGCAGAGCTTTATAGGGGTGGAATGAACTTTGCAAATAGAAGACTCTCGGCTTGCTTCATTCATCACAGTTTCCCAGTATTCTTACCACACTTAAATCAAAACAGATGAAAGACTTACCTGTGTGAGTTCGAATATGTTGAATATAATTATTCTTCCTGTCTGAAAAATAGGAGCACTGTGAGCAGGTATACACTTTCCTGGGAAAATGATTTCTTAGGTGTTTCTTCCAGTGATATTCACTGACGGTAGTATAAGTGCATATGGTACACTTGTAGACTCTCTCATTTTCCCCTGCTTTGTTGTGGTGCTTCAAGTGAGCCAGATAGTGATCGTATCTGTTAGTGTTATAGCCACAACGATCACAACGGATTGGGCCCTTAGAGAAATCCACCTCTTCCGCAGTGCAAGAATCAGACTCCTTCACCTGGGCTTGCTTTTCTGCATTTTCTTCCACAAAGAATTTCTTAGCACTGTGAACCCTGATATGATGCACAAACTCCTCTTCAGACTCTGCCTCGTACTGGCAAGGCTTACAACGGAATGGCTTGCTCTTCAAGCTCTTACACTTGTCCTCTGTGCTTTCTGGAGTACCCGGTGCTTCCAATGAAACATCTTTGTCCACACTGGGAGTCTTAGGAGGGGGGCAAGCAGCTGCACCTTGGGTTTCTGCACTAGGAACTTCAAGAGAGCTTAATTCCACATTTTCAGGTGCCTCATGGTCGCTCTCCGCAGCCTGGGTATCTTCCATACCCTCTCCATCACTGTCGGAGAAGTTGCTGTCCCCCACTGTTGTCAGTTCTGCCATTTGCCTCTCTTCTCCAACCAGGTAATCACAGCAGTTGCCATTAACTTCTCCCGTCAAGGCCACATTGGCCAACATAATGAGCTGAGGAGCTGCCAGCTCAGCTTTAGAAAGGTCATGTAAGTCATACATGTCATTGGACAACGCCATACTGATATTCGCACTGCCAGGAAAGAGGCTGTTCCCACCAGACTGTCCCAGCACTTGGGTTGCCATGGCAGTAGTTCTGTTGGAACAGAAAAAGAACACCTGTAAGCACCCAACTCGTGGAACAGCCTCCTCTGTGCTGTCCCAGCAGCCCCCCCAGATCACACCACAGGATCAAACCCCTTCAGGCGGCAGAACCCAGGGTGAGGGGCCTTCCCACTTCCAGAGACCACGCTCGGCCTCGGGGGGTGGCCGGGGGTCCTCCTCCCCCTCCCCAAAGGGCTGGTCGGTTCCATCCTACGTGGGGTGCAGGATTCCCACCGTGAGAAGGCCAGGCGGGGCGGGGCTGACAGCGGGGTCCCACGACCCCGGTCCCGGCCCGGGCCGCGGCGCTGCCCGCTCCCACGGGGGATGCCGGGACCCACCCGCTCCCGAGGCCCGCCATGTCAGGCACCGGGG
>VWZL01006032.1:363181-387066 GCA_013396915.1 Stercorarius parasiticus | reverse complement strand
GCATGGCCCGGGCCCCGCCCGCCCCTCCACCCCCCGGGGAGCGGAACCGGCAGCCCGGGGCTTTGGGGATTTGTGGCCGCCTTTGTGGCGTTAGGGGCAGGGGGAAGCTCCGTGGGGCTGTCCGTGGCGCCGGCCTCACCGTGCGGCGCCGGGCCGCGGGGCAGGCGGCGGAGCGTGGTCCCCGCGGTGGCCGTGGAATGTACAGCGCCTCCAGGACCCCAGAGTCCCACAGCGATTCCCCCTGACAGGCTCATGGAATCATTTGGGTTGGAAGAGACCTTTAAGATCACCAAGTCCAACTGCTAACCCAGCACTGCCAACCCACTGCTGAACCGTGTCCCTCAGCGCCACGCCTGCCCGTCTTTTAAATACCTCCAGGGATGGCGACTCCACCACTTCCCTGGGCAGCCTGTTGCAATGCTTGACAACCCTTTCGGTGAAGAAATTTTTCCTAATATCCAGTCTAAACCTCCCCTGGCACAACGTGAGGCCATTTCCTCTCATCCTATCGCCTGTTACTTGGAAGAAGAGACCGACCCCCACCTCTCTACAACCTCCTTTCAGGTAGTTGTAGAGAGTGATAAGGTCTCTCCTCAGCCACCTTTTCTCCAGGCTGAAAAACCCCGGTTCCCTCAGCCGCTCCAAAACTAGGGAAAAAAATACCCAACCAGTTGCCATTGTGGAGCCGGGCCCTACTCCCTCGCTGCGTCAGGTCGCTACAACCGAGAGCGCAGGAGCAGCAGCCGGTCCTGACTGCATCAGCTGTCGATTCCCATTCTACGTGAGGAACCCAAACTCTTCCCAGCGGTTCTTTCTGCTCTTGGTCGCTTGACGTCAATATCTGAAAAGTCACCTTGGGCCTGAAATTCTGCAGGTTGAGCTGACTGGGAAATCGCAAACCTTTCAGTGGAAGCTGACTTATTGCCTTAATTAGCTGACATCACTGGGAGGCTGCAAAAAAGCCCCTCGCCCTGTTTCATCGGGCCAATGTCAAAGCGAGCTTTGCTGCACCACCAGGTGCAGAGACAGGTGCAGCAACCCTGGCTGGCAAAGCCAAAACTTCTCCGCGACCGAGAAAAGCAAATGGGGTACAGAAATAACTGTGGAATTCACACTACATCAGGAACTGTTGTAAAGATACTTTGTCATATATTCTGTTGGATATCAAAATGGGGTGTCTACTGAGCATCCCTGATCTGTTCCTGTTTCATCTGTATCGCAACAAGAGTTTCACCTCCGCTGAGCCCAGCTGGTGCCGATGCTCCCGAGCCACATTTCAAGTCGTGGAACATTTCGAAGCTTTTCGCCAGATGGCTGAGGGGTTTTATACAGCTTTTCCTTCCCTGGGACTTGAAAGCTGTGGTTTTATTCGAACTGTTGTCAGTAGAGGCTCTGATTGAACCAGTCCCCCAAAGGTGTTAAAGCAGGGTAGGGGTGTTGGCTTCAAAGAAACTGTACAGTATTTAATTTAATCAAATAACACAGGTGCTGGAGTACTGGACGGCGGGATGCAGACCGCAGTCCGGTGACTCCTCCAGAGGTGCTCGCATCTGTCTTTGTCAGAATCCAAGCCCACATTGATTTACTTAAATCGACATTCAGATAAACACCAAGATTTTAGGACTCGCCCCGAGGTGTGATGGTGACTAACACCCTTCCCAGCCAGCACAGCAGAGGGTTGGTTGGCGTGGCCATCTGGCCACCCTCCTTGCCAATGTCCCTGCCACAGCCATGTGCCGTTACTCTTTGGTGTAACACACCACCACTGCCCGGTCAGGAGCTGGCTCTTCTTCACTCAGTTGGCTGGGTTAGGGTTGTTCAGCCTGGAGAAGAGAAGGCTCCAGGGAGAACTTATAGCCCCTTCCAGCACCTAAAGGGGGCCTTACAGGAAAGGTGGTGAGGGACTCTTTATCAGGGAGTGGAGCAATAGGACGAGGGGTAACGGTTTAAAACTGAAAAAGGGCAGATTTAGATTAGATATCAGGAAGAAATTATTTACTCTGAGGGTGGTGAGGCACTGGAACAGGTTGCCCAGAGAAGCTGTGGATGCCCCATCCCTGGAAGTGTTGAAGGCCAGGCTGGATGGGGCTTTGAGCAACCTGGTCTAGTGGGAGGTGTCCCTGCCCATGGCAGGGGGGTCGGAACTAGATGATCTTTAAAAGTCCCTTCCAACCCGAAGCGTTCTATGATTCTATGATCATTTTTTCAGTGTCTGATGAAGATCCATGGTGATTTGGTGTTTATGCTGGAGGTTGTGGGTTTTTTTCAGGAAAGTATAAAAGTGGACTCTTGTACCACTTCAGTGCTTTTTTAACTGTGACGTTGTGCTTCTAGCTTTCGGAAAGCTTCTGAGTAAAACTTAGCAAAGCACATAAATAACCTAAGACGCTAACTTTCTTTCAATAAGGCTTCATTTTTCTAAGTAATTTTAAAGGAATTTTGATGTTTCCCACCTCTTTAGAAAAATTTTTAAATGCCTTTTACAATTTACATTTCTAGAAGAGTTTCTTCATTGTATAATTTTTTTTTTTAAGAATCATTCATTAGCAATTACAGAAATGCCAACTGCAGTTGGAAATCTTCCCAACTGCCCTTACTCAGGTATTTCTGTTTTCCGAGTGCATGCTCCTTTCTCCAACCCCCGTATCTGCTTGCCTGCCTTTTTCTTCATCCAGAAGAGGACTTCTGTAAAACAGGTTTGTTATGTTATGGATTTATATATATTGTTATGGATTTATTTGTTATGGAAGTTGCCCTAAATTCTTAACCTTAGGTTCCTTGCCAAAGCATCATGCTCTTGCAACCTCCATGAGTCTTTTCTCCTGCTCTGATGATAATTTCCCCCCGTTAGGAGCAGGATGCCTGGACCACAGCCGTGCTCTGGTATTAGCACAGGCTGCAGCTCTGAGCTGGCAGAGAAACCTGAGCGCACAGGAGGCCGGGCTCACATCAGAGCTTTGCCTTTCCAAAAGGTACAGATGCGACTGGCACAGACCACTTGGGTCCGAAAAATCTGACCCAAACTTCTAGTCCAGCTTCTGTAAGTGGTTTCGACATCACTGTTGCCTACCTCTCTTCCTGAAGAACTGGCCTTATTCGCAGACAGCTCTTTGCTCAATGCTCTCCTTATCCCAGCCCAACACAAAAGATGCCTTCCCTGGTGAAAAGCTCCTTTGAGCTCGAGGTTGAACATTGCCCCTTAGTCAAGCCTGAGCCATTCACAAACCCCCTTAACTCTGGTGGCTGCCCCATCAGATTTATAGGTTAAAACTCAAGTTACACCCCTCCTTAGCTGTGCCAGCAGTCAAGTGCTGTTAGTTCTCCAGTGCTTTACAAAAAATCCTACATGTGCACCCCAAGAAATCTTGGAAGTGGCTACAGCAATTATTTTGTGGTCGGGATGCTTTCGAGCAGCTTGACTGTAGATAATTCTGCAATGAATATGTATCCTGAAAGAAGTGATCCACATCAAAGCCTGTAATGCCTGCAAAAAAATGCAATAGTAAATAAAAACTTCTGCCAAAATAAGGAACTTGACGTTAATGCTAAGATGGATTGTTTCCATTCTGGATCAGCTGGGGAGCAGGGACTCGAAACTGGGTTTGTAATAGAAAGCATATTAACACCCATCTGTTATGAAAATAAAGGCGCTGCATTTATAACTGTTAAAGCATTTTACATGACTCGAGGTTCCTAAGGGAACTTAGGTTCTTTCCTTGGTGTATAATTTCACAATTGGACTTGACATAAGTGCCCTTTAAGGTTCGTCCCCTGGAAGTGTTTTTTTTTCCACCGTCTGGTTTTCCTCCTCTGTTTTGTTTTGTTGTTTCTTTTTTTGAGTGACCAAATTGCTTAGGCTTCTCTGAAAGCACCACTATTAATGTTATCTTAATAGTATTTTAATGTTTATCACTTCAGTAGAGATCTCTTTCCCCTTTCAGAAACCAGTCTGACCAGATTTCTCAGCTTTTGTACTCTGCAAGTACAAGTACGCCAATTTGCTCTAACTGTCTACTTTAATGTTGTAAAAATGTGTTTATGGTTCCAGTGTTGTAAAAAACTTCTATATTAATTGCTTCACTGCCAGGAAAATAGACCCTACAAGCACTTGCTTTAAAAACACAATGTGGGCTCTAATGAACTTCTAAAAAGCTATTCAGAGCATCACAGGATCTATGCCTTTGCAGTATTGTGCTCTGAGAGGACTCTCTTTTGGTGCTAGAGGAGAAAAAGCATTGTTGCCTGGGTTAAAAAAGGTCTCCATTTGTTTAGTTTTGCATCATTTGCTCCTCATAACAAATCTCGTGTTTGAAGGTCAGACCGGGACAAAATTTTAAGCCCTACGCAGCATCACTTGCATTTTAGAAATTCTTGCTGTAATAATTTTGAAAAAGCTTTCAGGATATGCAGGTCTCATGATGACAGGAACCGAATACATTACTTTTTTCAAGTACTAAAATTTTCCATCTCATAACTATTCCACTGGTGCATCTCCTCCCTCCTTCCAACATGAAGCTTTCTGCATCTCTGTGGTGAACAGGATCAGGAAAGCAACACCTATTAAAGCAGCCTCTCCAAAAAGCTCCTCTTTGGTCAGCAGTGCTGGCTTATCCCACCTCAAAGGGTCAGTGGAAACGCCACGTTTGCTCTTCTGCCTAAAAATGAATGTAATGCAGGGCCAGTTTGTGGGAATACCAGTTTACAGATGGTTATCCAGGCTTAGCTACTTGTTCTTAGTCCTTTCAGAAAAGCGTGCAGAACAGATTGCTTTTGTTACAGTTTTGCTACCTGCTTGGATAGCCGTGGGTACTGGGAAGGGGCAAACTTCAGTGAAGCCATAATTTCATAAAGTGCAAAATATCATGCTCAAATAAGGCAAAGATTCTTCGGGTAAGTACTTACTGAAAGTTATTTTTCTACTGACAGGGCATTTCTCTACAAGCAATAAGTCAGGCTCAAGATTTCTACCTATTTTTACATAGCCTTTTCAAAACATCTTTTGGCTCCTAACGTATGCCTGTTACTGACTGCTGTGGCTGTGATTTTACCGAGCAGTAAATCCAGCATTCTGGCTGCCGCTGCCAGACCTAACCCACCACAGCCGTCTGACTCAAAGCACCAACCTGGCACAAACGCGTTCCTGTCACGTCCCATTCATTTTGAGATGCTCTGAATGGTTAATTTCCTGCCATCGGACTTTACACAGCTCCCATTTACGCGGTTGGGTTTCCAAATTATTTCAGGCCAGGGAAGGGAGAGCTGGTAGGTACTGAGTGCTGTGGAAAACCTGCTCTCGAGTTTGCAGCTGGATGCCATGGCTGGGCACACAGCACCTAATCCTCTGCAGCCATTCCTGGCTTCTAAACCAGACACATAAAGTTGCCCGAGTAACTGTTTGGAGGGGAGGGCAATGTTGTCCTTGGAGTTACAGTGCCACAGCCAAATCAGAGGTGCAGCTGCAACACATAAAACTGTTTTTAAAAGCCTTTCTCCCACAGGAGCAGAGGAATTTGCACTGGTGTAACCGGATTTGGAGTGGTACATCTTTTGTCTTGGGTGATGGCAGGGCAGGGAATGGTGCCTGGTGTTTGACAACAGTTCTCCGGGGGAGCAGTTGTTTCTGAAGCAACAGACCAACTGGCTAATTGACAGCGACAGTGATTATGTGGAGAGGAGAGAGGATGTAATGGGCAATTAATGGGTAAGAGGAAGAATAAGGGAGGAGGAAGGCCCTCTTCAGAAAGAACATGCGGCTGTGCAGCGCTGCTGAGCTGACTATGGGTCCTCTCCCTTGGTTTCCCCTTCATTCCCAGCAAGTCCAACTCCACGCTGCGCGGCTGCTCTCAGTAACTCTCCTGCTGGGAAGAGACTGGCTTATTCACCTCGGGTTCAGAAATCCTGCCTAACTTTCCTGAACACCTCTGGGTTTGACCCATGATCTTCTCATTCCTTCTTCTCAGCAGGCGTCCTGTGCCCGCTGGCTTGGAAGTGTTACTCAGCCAAAGCCATTCGGGATGCTCACCCCATCTTTAATTGAGGGCTTTCTTCCTCTGTTCCCTCCATCACCGAGTTGTCGCCGCACCTTCCCCAGCACAGGAGCCGCTGCCTGCTGTCCCCCCTGCTGCAGCACAAGCTCACTCTCTGACAACCAGGCACTATTCAACCCTGAGTTTGAGACCCTGGAAGAGCTGTACTTTTCCAGTACCAGGGACAAAAGAGGTGAGAGACTGGACAGTAGTGAGGGGAGGGTACCCTAAATCATGCAGTAAGACTGAAATACATCCAGTGTTAGATGCAGAGATGTAGCAAAAGCATCTTTGCCACTTGTGCACTTCTTTTTTTTTCCAGAAGCCATGAGGATGCAATCTCATTGTAGCAAGTCACTTCACTCCAGCTCAGCTCTCCAGCCTTTGCTGTTTGTACCAGCACAACTATACGGGGGGGTGGGAAGGAATGAAAACGTAGCCTAAATAAACATATAAACTATGTGTCCTTTCCACTTCGCCTCCAGTAATTGTTCAGTCAACAGAAACACTGTTTCACCAGCCTGAAATAATCCCTAGGAGTCAGTGAAGTGTATGAGCATTTTCCCAAGCACACTTTCCACGCACTTCCCCGGAGTTTTACAGGCTTTTCCAAATGCTGAACTCTTGGTGATGCCATGGCTTCCAGCTCTGGGAAAGCCGCACAGGGCAGGACACCCGGTTACCGGGTGGACAA
Organism: Stercorarius parasiticus; assembly: GCA_013396915.1. Taxonomy (NCBI): domain Eukaryota; kingdom Metazoa; phylum Chordata; class Aves; order Charadriiformes; family Stercorariidae; genus Stercorarius; species Stercorarius parasiticus. The sequence continues at coordinate 380,346 of VWZL01006032.1, read as the reverse complement.
AGCCCCCAAGGGTGGTTTTTGCCTTTCTGTTCCCAGGGTAAGCTGTGGGGTTGCAGCAAAGTTTCAAGAGAGGTTTCACTCATGTAGCCACACCAGTACAATACTGGCTAACGCCTAGATTTACGCGAGGCCTAACATTTCTTTTTAAGTATGGAAAATTCAATGCTCTGTGCAGAGAAATGTCTTTTCTATTGTCNTTTTTTTTTGAATGGGAAGCCAGAAAAAAAACCCCAAGCCCCACACTACCCACACTAATAGCTCTGGGTAACAGCTGCCACTTCACCGATTGACAAAGATGAGCAGTTCAGCCTCAACCCCCAGTTACAAATGTGTCCCTTTTCACTCTTTTTCTTTTGAGTATCTCTGCAGCTCATCTTGCACTAACAAAACTCTGCCCACAAGGTAAGAAAGGAACTGGAAAAACCGCATCCCACCTATCCCTGCAGGGTGATCCCTGCCCCAGCCATTTGTCTGGGGGCCCAGTGGGATTGTGTCTTACTGAGGGTGGGGGGTGCAGTGCCCAATATGATCAGTTTCCTCTCCCAGTCTTGCCTGGGGCCCTCAGGCACTACTGCAGGATAGGAAAATCATGCCTGTCCTGTTAACTCTCCCTTTGCCAGCCAGCCCGCTTGGTGACCTCCTTTGGGACAGATGCAGTTGTCATCTGAACTCAGTGGGCTTCACTAGCATGGTAAGTTGCTAAGGAAAAATAAGCTGAAATAGCTTATTGAAGAAAAATAGCAAAGGAAAAATAGCAAAGCAAAATTCAAGCTCTGTTTCATGCTAATCAAAGATATTTCTTCTCCCCACAGTTCTCACCTGGCTTATAAAAGTAGGCTGCTATGGCTAAAAGAGGCTCCTGCAACAGCCCTGTCTCAGGTGGAAACGCCGACTCGTGCACCGAGATTTTATTTGTTATGATCTATGAGACCTTAAGATCTGTCTTCCGTAGATTTGGATGTTATGTGATCACTGTAATATAGCACACATGCTGTAATATAGCACAGGCTACTGCTCCACCTCTTGAAATGCAAATGAAGGATTTAATAATTGGCTTTTTGTTTATTTAAGATGTTCAGTAAAAATGGCACAGTTGCCCAAAATGCTGACAATGCCTTTTCTCCTGATTTCAGCAGGAAATCAGACCACTTACTGAGATGGAAGGATGTGGCTTTTATTTCATCATCAAAATCTTAACACTAATGTTTCACGCACAAACTTTCCTGGAAGACAGGTAATAAATAACGTTACCTGCCCTCGTGTGGCACTTTGAAAAATTAACACTTGGTTAGCAGCCTTGTCTGGAAAGCGTGAAGGTGTCTGAATGCAGTAAGGGTAACTTATTATTCAAATCTGACAGAAATGCTGAATTAGGGGGTGCCAACTATTGTAACCTTGATATTAAGTTTGGTCTACGTTTAAATTTTCTGCCAAGAATGCGTATTGGGACAGGAATGCAAAATACCCATGCTCTTCTCTCCTTCCACCGACGTCAGCAAAAGCTCTAGCGCAATTACAGGTGTGCTGTTTGCAGAATTCCAGTAAACTGTACTGGAAAAAGTGCTTTTCAGCTAGCGTTACCTTGCTGTACGAGGAGGCTGTGCCAGGAGACTCCTCACAGATAAGAATGTAAAAGCTGTCATACTGCCTTGGAGCAAAGCTCCCTCTGCCCCGGTACCCCAACTCTGATGGAGGCCATTAACACCTTCTGCTTCTGGAATTCATGATCTAGGGCTTTTTGAGCCAGAAGTCACATAAGGGCTCAGTGGCTGTTGTGTTTACCTTCCTGAGAAATGGCCTAATCCTTTCCATCTCATCTTTGGTTTTGGCTTTTACAGCGTGCTGCGGTGAGGAGTTTCATAAACCAGAGGGCCTGGATTTTGAGGTGCACCTATCTCTGAGCTGGCAAGATTGTGAAAATGTATGTTTAGGCCATATATTTGGGAGGAGAGGAAGAGAACGTCAGGGCCAGCTTGACCCAACAGACGAATGTATACGGTGTCCTTATAAGCCACATGCAGACTGGGGGATGCAGCTCCTTTAGAGTGTACAGAGCACAAGGACACCCTCCCGTATGTTGACTGACTTTACCAGAGCATCCTACATCGTTTTTCAAAGATCTCTCTTGCTGACCATTCCTTGCCCTTGCTTCATTTGTTATTCCAGGGCATGAAACGTTCCTGTAGCTCAGCTGTCTTTCTGAGCCTCTCCTGACACACTGTCCAAAGGTCATCAAATGCAGCCTTCCCTAACCCATCGCCTCTCAGCTTGGAGGTCCGCCAAGCTGAGGTTAAGTGGTAGCACTCCACGAGGCATCTCAGGTGCTTAAGCAAACAAAGACTGGAGAGGAACAGATGCCTCAGTAGCAGGTTCAGGCTAGAAACACTCACCGGTTCCTGTCTGGGACTCCTTGCTCTCCCCCTGCTCTTCTGAGGTTGAATACTGTTGGAGATGGTTCACGTTGTGTTTCTCTCTCAGCTGCTGTTTCTCAGTTATGCCCAAAGCAGCTTTACAATGTAAAACCCCCAAAATGTCCAAACCCTAATTTCTCTTTAGCAGCTGCATCAGCTGAGCTAAAGGGAACGTATTAGTATCTTGGGCAAAACTGGGTTACTTGCTTTGAGTGTGACCTCCCTCTTATCACTTTCGTTTGCACTGTTTCAGCTCTATACGCATTGACTTAGCTACAGTCTAATCCCCAGCTCCTTGTGAAAAAGGAAATAAATCCTTCCACCTGTTATGAAGGAGAGCACGTAGGGTTAACCAGTCAAGCTTGCCAAGAGAAAATCAAACTGCACTGTGACCCAGGGTGCCTGGCTGGTTTGCTAATAGTCGTGATGAGGACATGGGATTTGCCTACCTAAGGAAAACTGCACTTCACTGCTGACAGTAGGTGTCAGCAGTGCATGACAGTCGGTGCTGAACAGGATCTCCTTGGCTTGAAAGCAAAGATGGGAACAACTTTATGAGCTGTTTCAGCCTACTTTGAGCCTGATTTTGACCTCAATTTCAGAAACAGCACAGATTAGTTTGTTTCTGTCCATGCTACAGCCACATGGAAATTCTACACTGATCTAATGTCACTTGTTACTGCTACCACTATCAAACCACAATGAGCCCCAAACAGGTCTGACTTTACTGAACACCAAACCTGTTACAGTTCTTAGTCTCCCACTCTTGCTGGAGTGGTGCAGAAATCACTGGTGGTATTATTCAAATCCACAGCAATAATAAAGTACTCCTCTTCCTCCTGGAAAAAGAATGCTGATAAAGTATTCCCAGTGTGAAGGTCAGCTCTGCAAAGTTGTTCCACCTCAACATTTTATCTGCGTTCATTACACTTTTTTTTTTTCTCTTTTCCCCTCAACCATAACTGTTTTCTGTCCATTAAAGCAGATGTGATACATTGACAGCTGCTAAATGACAAGAAAACGACTACAGGAGTTGACTGGGAGATGAATAACTCCCATTACTCAGCAGCAGCAAAAGGTATTTTTGGATTGCTGATAATCCCAGTGCTGCCTCAATAAATACATTCCCACATGCTGATTACAAGGGCACAGGAGGCCTATAGAAGTTGGCCAGCAGGGACTGTGATCTCAAGGCCAAATCTCAGAGGATCCTGTACAATGACACCAGAATACAGCTGTAGAGCAAAGACTGCACGAGAGTCTCAGTGCTAGTGAGAGGCAAATCCAGTAAATGAGGAAAAATTCTCCATGTGATAACTCTGAGAACCTGATCTTTAAGCAGATGGTGATTTGTCTCCACCAAAGAAGACAACTGAATTGGGCTATATCTGAGACAGCACTGGTATTGCCCTTAGGACTTCTTTAGGTATGCAGGATGAAACTTTCAAGGCCAGCAAAATAATCCTGATACAATTGCTATTAGAGCTGCCTAAGATTTCCTGCTGTTGCACGAGAAGAGCGAGCAGACAGGACATACCAGGGCCAAGGCTCCACCTGGCAAGCCTGGCTTTGGCTAGTGCAGGTGTAAACTTGCTACCCTGCATCATGCTTGCCTGCTACCCTTTTCATTTCTGGCCGCCTCAGTTCATTCCAAGACACACTGCAGTATGAAAGAAACATAGACGCAGAGCCAAGTCCCCTTTCTTGTGCTTGGCACTAGCACTGTGGCATTTTCAGAAGAATCTGATACCTTTAAACATGCATCTGCCTACCGGATTTGCAATGGCATGTCCGTGGAGTGGCTGAGCTAGCACATCCTAGTCCAGCTTCCTGGTTATACTAATACAAGTCTTCATCATTCCTAAGGTAGGATGGAGAGGGTGTTTTCAGGTCTTCTCCATGCTGCCAGTTCACTGGTTCTTAATCCGCTCTGGCCACCAATGCTGTACCCTTGACAAAAATCCTTTTCTGACAGAAGGCTGAAAAAAAGTTCTTTTCACAGACTTACTGTCCACAAAGGCCAATTCACAGTCTGACAGTTTGCTCCGTTGACTTCATCTCCATCTACTCCAGCCACTCCCAGCTCAATGTCCTTATTGCAAGTGTTTGTCACTTCCTCACTGAAGAAACATTGACACTCAGCAGGAACAGAGGGAACTATAAGATGGAAGACAGCGGGAGTTAAGAAATACAGGCCACAAAGGGAGTCTGCTGATTATTTTCATTAGCACTGGCAAAACACAGCTGCAATAGAAAAGGAGAGGTCAGAAAGCAAAAACTACTGTAGCTGGACACGATATTGGGAAAGCAAGAGAATCGGCTGCAGAAGGTTTCAACAAAATATGCTGAGGGATATGGAGGCTCTCCCAAGCAGAGCTTCACCCTGAACTGCCCCAGTAGGTATGGGAGGAGAACAAGGGACCTGACAATACGTTTCATTACACATGAGACAACAGCATCGTCTGTTGGTATGGACTGTTATCTCCATGAGAGGGTCTTTTTTTTTTTTTTTTTAACTGTTTTTGTGGGTTTGCTCACATACTTTAGTTTGGAGGCAGATGGACTGTTTCTGTACCAGAATCACTGGTTGATAGGTACTCTGAAAATATTAAGAGCTAATACTAATGTGCTTTACTAAGGTGGGAAAAACACAACGCTTGTAATTGGTGCTAAGTGAACAGTCCAAGCACAAATACTGCACTTTCAGCTTTTAGATGGCTGGGCAGGCCAGTATTGCTTGCTACTTTATTCCAGCAATTTATCTCCTAGTGCTTGAAATTTTGCCACCTGGCTTAATTTCCCTTTTGGAACTTAATGATGTAAAGTGATGATCACGGAAGATTTTTTATTTTTTAGAAAAACAACACAGCGCCTTCCCTTGCTGATAAGTCTAACACACACCTTGCACCCAGAGAAAAGGGCAAGCTGTATAGCACGACAGTCTGCAGAACTAGCCAAGATCTGACCTGGGAGCTGAGTCACAAGACAGAGTGGCACAGAGAAAGCTTATCTCTGTGCATCTTTTTTTTTTTTCCTTTCATCACATGCTTCAGGGGAATTCATCTGTAAAACCAACCAGGAGTTTCGTTCCTGTAATGAGCTTTAGCTTTGTGTGAGGGTGTAAGCCATGTCAGAGTAGGAGCAGAACTAGTCCCAGGTGCCAAGTAGAACTGCAATTACCCTACAACAGCATTTAACAGTTCAAGCATTTGCATATGCCTTGCAACTATGAAGCTGCTGTGAAGACGCTGCCAGAACCCTGTCCAGGAGCAGAAGGAAGACTAGGACTTTCCAGATCAGATATTCAGGAAGGAAGCTCAGGGTCTCTCAACAAGTACGAGCTCTAAGCTGCCTTCCACAAGTTCTTTTCATTAAGGAGCCTCACCAACATCCTTGATCTTTGATCAAGGAAACTTTGACACCAGAATTTGCAGGTCTCTGTTTAACCTTACATTACTACTGCCAAGAAGTCGAACTGCCTCTCTCTGTAGGCCGTGCCTCTGTTCAGCAGTGACACATTCTCGGTATAAGCACCAGATCCATCAGCTGCTGTCCCAGTGTAGAATTCTGCTATATCCACAACTGGGAACAGCAGCAGTGATTGTAATTTCTTTCGAAAGGTTCAGCTAATCACCTTGTAAAACTGGGAACTCACCAACATAATGGAGCTTTTCCGCAGACTCAGCTGCTAAACCTTAATTTAGAAGAAATCCTTTGTTTCCTCACATGGTTCAAAATTTTGTTATTGAAAATCCAATCTATAAAACAACTCTATTCCCAGTATTGTTTTATGTTGTTGAAACAACATACAGCTCACCAGCTCTGTGTCTGGAGGTAAAGGATGTTATTACACCACCTGTGAAGTTGATGATGAGACACAGACAACCCTGAAAAACAGACAGAGCCATCCCTGCAGGCCCCAAGACAGTACTTTAAAGACAGAAATACTCCTTATTCCCTTAATTCATTACTTTATCAAAGGGACGGGCAAAAATATCCTACAAACAGATTTAGAAACGGTGGTAATTCATCAGGTTTATGCATCAAAACACATTTCATGCAGAAACTATAAATACAAATGAAAACATTGTCTAAAACATTTCATAACACATCATAATTTGAGACCAACCTTCAGCTTCAAACTACCCAGTTAGGAAAATTCCAGTTTCATTGTTATGCAATTAGTTGGCAGAAAGAGTATTGACTGTGACAAGTTTCAACCTGAACTTAAGAAATAAGTAAGAACTCCACATTTAAAACACATTATTTTGCTATATTTGGTCAAAAAGACAAAGATTTGTCATGTACTTTTCCTCATAAAAGGTAAAATTTTCTAATAGGCCAACAATAAGGTCTCTGATGTTTTCCTGCTTTCTAGGTTGATAGAGCAGGCTGTTAATGAGGGTATTTTTTCCCCCAGTCCCCAGGCAGCTCTGAGTAGCAAACCACTATTTTATTCTCAGGTTATCAATTTTATCAAGATTTTCACATTTTCAGCGCAAGCTCTAACACTTTTTTGTAGCTTCTGTCAACATCTTAAATATTTCCATGGGTTTTTTTTTTTTTGTTGCTTAAGCCAGACATTGAACTCTGGCATTTGAGCCAATTATTTCTGCACTCATAAATGGACATAGTTGCTTTTTGATGAGTAATGCTGAAGTCGCCTTCCTAGACTAACCATACCTGCCAAATCTCCTTGTGGAGATGCAGCTGGTATCAGCAAAACAGTGCTTTGCTTTTGCTGTAACAGTTTTAATCAATTCCCAGACACAGTATTTTCACAAGGATGAAAGCTTTGCTTCTCAGACTGCTGCCAGCACACAAGAGCTGTGGACACACACTGCTAAACTGTATTAGAACAGCCTCTGGAGAAGACCTGGTGGTCAAGCAGCTCATTTTTCACTCTTCCTCCCACCCAAGTCCGTGAAATTTCTGTTTTTTTTTTTTCTAGCAATGCCTCTCCCAAGACACAGTCAATCACACAAGAACTATAAGACACTTTTCAGAGCCCCAAAGTATCAATCACAGAACAAAGCAAGGCCTCTCTGCTTCCCACTGTTTGACAGCACTTTGTTTTTAAAAAGTACATTTGGGAAAGTTTACACCCTACAAGACATTCAATTTCCTTTCTTTGCTTAGTCTCAACGCCTACTATGTTCCAGAGGTACCACCATCTTTGGATTAAGAGTGCTCCCTTCCCTTTTGCATGAACACCTTTGGTTTACTGTGTTCTGGACAGGTCATCTAGCAGGACAGACAGGGGCGGAGATATAAGCCAGTTCACATCAGAAGTTTCCATAGCATTGCTAACATCCACCATAAAAAGAAAAGTTTGGAGCCTCAATGCGGGCAAAGTATCTGTAGCCACCTGAATTTAAATGACCCCAGTCTTCCAGAAAAACATCCAAATTAGAGAAGGACCATCTTGTCTCATTTCAGGTTATTTTATTTTTTTTAAACATAATTTATACACAAAGTTCCACAGGTTTGCACAGCCACTTGGATAGACCCTAAAACGTGGAGTGCTCTCGAATATGCCAATTTTGGCTCCAACAGTCACGTAGCACAGATAAAAAAACATTGTATTAATGTTTGTCTGTCTGTCTCTCTCTAGTTTTGCTCTTTTCCATTCAGGAAAAACCCCAACACCCATCCAAGTAGCTGATTGCACTCACAGTAATGTTCACATGAATCTTACAAAGACAAACAATAGCAGCTTCAAAGAGCAGCACCCCTTAGATATTAGGTGGATATCACCTAGACATCACTAGGCCTTTCAGACACTGGACCACCAAGAAAAAGAAAAACTCAGAAAATTCTGAATTAAATGAAATTAAGTCCAGAACATGAGTAAGCTACTTGCTTTGAAAATCTGGTAAGGCTTCCATTGCCATAATCCCTCAAGAACAGACAGATATATAGGCACTGTAACGTGATTCTTCTTAACTTGGATGAGTTTATTTTGCATCTTATGAGAGGAATTATTTGCCTAGTCCCTCACACCTCTTCTCATATCCACTTCTGAAGCCTACTACTACAAAAAAGTGCTAGCACACAGGAAGGTTTAGTTCAATCACTCAGATGTAATAACGTCAAGGATTTCATCTTCGTTTTGTGCCCCCAAAACCTGCAAAGGAGGAAAAAAAAAAAAAGTGTCAGCCCCACCACAGCCTTTCCACTGGGCTCTCTAGTTCTAATAAGGCTAAAGATGGTAAGTAAGCAAGATGAGTTAAACTTATTCTCATATAGTAGAACAGCAAGCAACTGTGGGCTGACTAGCCTGAAAAAGATTCTATTCTTGCAGACTCGACAACCTGCTTTCTATGAAGAAATCATGTTAGTACATGTTTGCTAGAGAAGGACACAATAAAAGGGGAAAGCCTTAAATTAATGCACCTTGTAGGTGAAGACAAACCCTGTGCTGGTGTTACCATGCCCATTGTAGGCCTGTGGGGAGTTTCATACGCCACAAGGCTTCCCTACTTCCATAGGAAACAGAAATAAGGGACATTGTTATATGCCCACCTGTACCAACTGGTAAAATAAAACAAAGAATGCTTGCTGAACCTCAACTAACAACTGTGTAACCATGATAGGTCAAAGTCTCTCAAGCTTCAAGAGATGAAAAGGTCTTTTGCCTTACCAGAAGCAGTTCTTGTTCCTGAACGGCTACCTTCTGTAGAATTGCTTGACTGCCCATTCATTGGCGGTGCCGCTGTGGGATCTGTCCACATACTGTAATATGGGGAACGTGGCTGTGCTCTGATGAAAAACAGAGTAGAATGAAGGCTTCATTAGTGACCTTATGAAAAATTAAGAAGTTACCATTCCAAACAAGAGGACTGCATCTCTGAGGGAAAACTGTAAGCAGGCAGTTGTTTCAAAGCTGGAAATCCTCCTATTTAATGTAATTAACACGTTCAGAGCAAGGATATCCAGTGTTGTCACAATAACCTCTGTAGCCTTTCAACAGTAAATGAGAAGATAAGCAATTCTAACAATTGCAAACAAGGAAATTTTTCCCTCTGAAATTCTGACCTTCGATTCTGTTGAACAAGAAAGCAGCTCTGACATTTGAAGATTGAACGTATTTTGGCAACACCTACGTCCCAGCCATGTAAGACAAAAAAACCCCATCCCTCTGTTCTGTTAACTATTTTGAAAAGGTTGTATCAGTAAGATCATCATGACCTTTGGCTCACTGATTTAAATAACTTGCTTCTACGGATACAGAATTTCCTGCTGTTGAAATTTACAAATAGCTATCTCACACTTTCTGGCACCAGCATTTTCCGGCACATCATTTCAAACTGGAAAAAAAAAATAAATGGACCAAAGACTGTTTTAAAAGAAAACAAGCCCAAGTTAGGAAGCTTGTTCATGTATTTGGACTTAAATATTCAGTTAGGCCTCTAATCTTGAACAATAAGAGGTGGCTGCTGAAATGGGGGATGTGTGTGGAAATTAAGGAACAACCTGCGTGTTGATAATACGTAAATATAATGCTTAAACACAAGAGTCATGTGTTTAAGGCTTAAGAAATACCAAGTCAATAAGACCTTTAACACATTATACATTTTAAGAATTCTTAGCAGGGTTAATATACTAAAACAAGATCATAGAAGCGTAGAATCATTGTGGTTGGAAAACACCTTTAAAATCATTGAATCCAAGGCATGACCTTTCAACCTCTAAAGCTCTACTCAAAGTGAATTTAGAAACAATTTCTACTGTTGATGGCATCACCATCCCAGTTTCACCTTACTTGACTCTATGCGATCAAGAATGCACATTGGACATTTTAGAAATTCTCTTATGTCCCAAGTTTTTACTTACTTAATAAACAAGCAATCCTGATAAGGCTTCTGTCATTACAAAAAAATCCAACTTTACAATGAAGGAAGATGTTTTAACACACTCCTGTCCACACGATCTTACTTCCAAACTTTCAATATAAAAAAATGTATGTGGTTATTTTTAATCTGTTATATTACTGCATTCCTACAGGATTAGACTTGATACCCATGCTGTTACTGATAAACAGAGGAAACTGCTCAGGTTCTGAAGATTCCCTGCAGGAGCCACATATTTTCTCTAGTGAAGCCTAAAGTGGCAGCAATTGCTCCCTTTAAACTATTTATCTGAAACTGATGGATTTTCAGCGTTTAAAAGCGTTTAGCAAATATGACCAGCAGATGTTTACTCCAGCACTGAAACTGCTTTTGAATGCTGTTTGTGTTGTTTTTCCAAAATACAACTTACATATGAACCAGAAATCCTTTGGAAAAAGACACCTATTGGATTTCCGTACATGGGCCATTGGATTTCCCATACACAGGACTGTAGACTAAAGGCTGTTTAATTTGACCACCCCGAGTATCACAGAAGAGCAGCTGCCATCCAGACTGCTTTAGGAAAGATGACACTGATACCAGAGACCTATCTACAGATGGTTTTATGCTTAAAATTATTATCTGTGTTTTAAGGCAGTCTGTAGATGGATGTTTAAATGATCATTATAAATTTGCAGGCCATCATGCCAGGTCAGAGTAATCAGCTAAAGCAGAATGAAGCACCTCAGGCCTCCCAATTCTTCTTGCCCAGAAACACGTTTAAAATGTCTCTGCTGCTGGAGTTATGGATTGCTCTTCAAAATTGTTCTAGGCATAGGATTTTACAGCTTGAACAATACAGGCCTGAAAGCTTAGAAACAATGTAAACATAGTAAATGGCATACCCCCTGAAAGCTTAAATACTTAAAATCTGATAGTATGCATATTTTACCTGTGACTGCCAGCCAAGTAGCCTAACAAGCCTCCTGCTCCTAATCCAGTCCAAAATCCTGGTCCTGAATTGGTTTCATAACTGGAATGAGTCCCAAAGCTGTTGCCCTCTTGAACAAAAAGAAAATGGAAAACATCAGTTAGCGGCACCTAATTCTCAGGCCAGCTGTTGCAACAAGACTCTCCCCTGTTAAAAATAATGAAAAATTAAGACAATAAACTCCTGATTTCAGTAGATTCTTGACCAAGCTTAGCTTGAGAGGCCTCACAATTTGGAAAGCAGGAAAAAACATTGAAACGAACACTAATGTAAAGAGCTTTACATTAAAAATCAGCTTTCACTCAATCTCACAGCCCTAATGTTTGCAAAACATGGCAAGGAGTCCCTGCCTGCAGATTTACAATCAGACAAGTTAGACTAAAAAATAGAAAAGGAAATGAAGAAAGAATAATCTGCTCAAGGTCACACACCAGACCAGAAGCAAATGCAGGAACACAAATCGAGTACATTAAACCAAACAGTGAACTAACCACTAAGACTCACTGCTTCTAATCTCACTCAGAACTGCTGCACATTTTGAGTAACAGTGGCTCAGTCTAACGCCTAACATTACTTTTTATTGTTTCTGGTAATCCTAGTCTGGTATTTGTTCAAAAGACATGCTAACTCCAATCACATTGCGAAGTTTTTATTATGCATGAGTCACCAAGCTTGACAAATACCTTGATGAAACTGTAAGCGGGTTGTCTGGGGAGAAGAGTCACAAATTTTTCACGTGACCTGCATAACATGAGGTTCTGACTCGGAACCAAATGTCTTCCATTTAGAAATAAAAAGAGAAGATGCAAAACCAAAGTAGAATAATTTTCTGGCCTGGAGAAAAACACCTATGTAAGAATAAGCTCAATCTCAGGTTTAATACGTAGGGAAGTGTAAAAGGCAAGGACTAAATAGAGTATCAGTCACCCTGAAATATGTTCACCTAAACAAGCAGACCAGAGATTTTTCTATGTGAAAGTTATACAGGGCCTGGTTTGTCCTCAAACTGGTGTGGATTGTTTGAAGTAACTGAAGATAAAAAACCAGTTCAAATAATCAGTTTAAGTCTACATTGGATTTGATGATGAATTTCATTTTGAATGCACTGGAAGAAAGATAGACTCTCATTGGGATAGTATACCCATTAAACTATGCTGATTTGGAACAAAAAGTAGTACTTAATTTACTGTAAAAATGATGTAAACCAGGGAGATGAACAAACTTATTTGTTCAAAAGCACCATGGCTGAACACTGACTCAGAAAACTGAGTAATTTTTTGTTGAAATATCTAAAATAAACATTAAGGATCATGTCAAAACACTAACAGAAAAAAGTAGAATTTAATTAAGATAGGCTAGCTAAACAAGTTTCACAGGATGCATTCTGCATGTTAAGGGGATTTAAAATGAGGCTAAATATTAACAGCAATAAGTGAACAACACTGCTTTTCATTACCATCCAGATTTTTCAAAGACTAATATATTCCTGGAACACATGGACATCCACAGTCAGAGATGTGTTTTTGCTCTGCTGACAAAATTTAGTGCCCCATGGCTGCTGCTGAGTGTTGGCCGAGAACAATACTCTGTTCCAAGTATATGCACTGAAAGCTTACAGGCAAAATGACATGAGGGCTCTACAAAGGTATCTCTGCAATTCTTAAATAAAGCTGACAAGTTAAACTTAAGAGTTAAGCTTATCTTGTGAGGTGGTGTTAGATTTCTCCTTGAAATCCAAGGAAAAATCATTGACACTCGTTATTAAAAGTGCCATAAGTTAAACCTTATGTGTATGGCTCCCAGCGTGAATTTTAAGTGTATCAATTTTCAGTAATCATCAAGAAAACATATTTTCAAGGCCCTACCCTTATTAGACTCCTGCAATGAAAAATGCATTGGTGAAATTAATTGCAAGGAACAGGACAGAAAATGAGAAAGTAACTCTTCGCTCTCTTTTGCTTTTGCCTAGTACGACAGAGCCCTGTCTTATGACCAGGGCTCTTAGTAACTACCACAATAATGCCAGTAGGAAGAGGTCACGGATGCACACGCAGCATAGACAGACTGTCTGAAGTCTGAAATAACTACATGAAAACCAATTTGCAAAGCCACTGGTAATACAGAAGCAGAACCCCTTTAATTTTCTGTTGCACGTGCCCTGCACAAGGGCATCCAGAAGAGTTATACTGGCACCCTCTGTTGGCCGAGTGGATTGAGCAAACCCAGAAGAAAGCATTAACAAGCATTATTAAAATATAAGCTTTTGACTAAGTAAACTTAATCCTTGCTATTTATTTACTTGATCGAACCCCTTCTCTATCTCACAAAAAAACCCAGAAGAGATGGAGATGATACAACTTGTCAGAGTATAATTTGATTTCCAATGCTGTGACCATCTCACATGTTCACAGGATTAAATGAGTTGGTCAGACACCAGATCAATAATGTTTATTTCCCTTAGGTACTATGATCATCTAAGGCAGACCATTTACTAAGCGACAAAAGTCACCAGTTTTCTGGGAAAAGAGCGAGCGCATCTTTTCCTAGCAGCAGCCTTGTCACTGCTTATACAATTTTCAACTTCAAATGAAAGGCAGCTCTAATGATAGTTCACAGACATCGTTGTCTGCTCTGGGAACCAAATCTTTCAACCACTGGGACTGCACTGCAGCACCTGTTAAACAGAGGCCTGCTACATGATACTCAACTCCAACTGTTTTGTCAATGAAATCAGGGGTCTGGCAGCCCAACAGCTGAAAGACCCTTCTGTAAAGTTTCAAAGTGCTTCTTTCGCATGAGTTTGTTCCTGCCTGCGTGAGATTATTCTCTCTTCCAGATTACTTACGAAAATTATTCTTCCCTGTCACAATCCTCATATTTCACAGAGTATGAAGAGAATGCTTGCAGAGCGTGGGGAGATGGATTTTCAAAGGTTCAAAGGGCAGCTTGCTGCCCAGCCTGCCCTGAAAGCCTGTGGGAAACCAAGTTCTTATTTTCACTTTTGAACAAAGAACAGAAAGCAAAGCTGACTGCGGGCTCTGCAGCCAGCTCAGCAGTCAACTGCCAATGCATTGGTTTCAAGTCTATCCCACTTGCACTTACTGAAGACAAAATAGTATGATCTTGCTTGCTCTTTTGAGTACTATAAATGGCTCAGAAACGTACCTGTGAAGCTGGACTTAAAACCAGGAGGAGGAGGTGCCTGCTGACTCTGCCAGAAAGGCCTAGTGAATCCATCACTGTCACCAAAACCCTCCTGAGGCTGCGGGTTACTGAGGAAGAGCTTGTATACTCCAAAAGCAAGAACCAGAAGAACAATTATAACAATCGCTCCAGCACCAGAATCAGAAGAATCCTTCCTTGACTGATAATAGCCAGAGCCAAAGCTTCCAGAGCTCTTCACTTTCCTTTCACCTTCCTTAGTCAGCTCTAGCTTGAATAGCAAACTACAGGAGCCTCTTAAGATGTAAGGATCATCTGGATAATCGTAGCCTTCGCAGCTCACTTCAATCTGTCCAAAACGGTAGGTATTTTCCAAGTCTGCTTTGCACTGCCACTGAAAAAATAAACACAATACAAAGTAAAATCTGTTGCTCCAGAGATGAAAATGTCTCTCTGCTTCCCCAAATATGCTCTGAAATAAAGCTGTAATTGCTAACAAATCATGTGAAAGGCCACAGGGTAAGAAATTTCTGAGCGCTGTTTTGAAGAGGACTAGGAATTTGAAATTAACTAAGAATGTTTTTTAAAATCCTAAAAAGTTAAAAAAATCTGATCTTTCAGAACACAGAAGAGTTACAACTCTCACAGATTCTGTTTTTCTATGCTGAACATGTTTTTCAAGTATCCCTTCTTTCGGTACAAGAATACTTCTAAAAATAACCTGTACCCTGTGCAACAGTTACTTACTAAATTCCTGTCCAATGTAAAATGGATGGCAGCTACAAAAATATAATATGAAAGCCTGAAATCCAGTGCACCTGACTGCCTTTGTGTCCACATAAAAATCAAAAGAAATTGGGACAGACATCATTAGGGATTCATATGCCACACTTAAGAATCAGATTGTGATTCTGCAGTTGAACACACGGAGATTGCTCAGTCTAACATTTTCTTGAAGTATCTGAACTTAGGTATCACCTCTAACTGCAAGTGACACATATTTTGGAAAGAAAAAAAAAGTAGCTTCTAAAATGATCATTCAGGACGGCATTATCAGCTGCCAATTCAAATTCGATTATACTTTTGTAATACTGTATTAGCTTTAACCATTATCCGAAGCTTTGATTCCTGGTTAGTCAATTGGCGGAAGTCTAGGTAATAGCTAACAAACCATAAATACGTGTCTGTCTATTGAAATACCTGACTGAAATACTAACATGCAAGAGGAAGTCACAGAAGTCTGAACTTTTAGTTTTTAGAAGATAGAGCTGAAGTGATGCAAATACTTATAGCCCTTTCTACTCTAAAAATTGGAAATCCACGCAGCAATACCAAAGACCATCCTCAAGGGTTAACAAGAGTTTGATTTTTATAAACTTGAGCAACATTTTAGTTAAAAGCAACCAAGGTGCATTATGCAGTGTTTTTACATTACAGCCTTCAGGAATACGTCAAAGATATAACTACAGTAGTTATAGAAAATCCAAACCCAGAAAGCATTTAGGTTAAGCTTTAGTTGTCAAAGGCCACCTAACAAAAAGCAAACTGAATCATAGAATAGTTCGGGTTGGAAAGGACTTTTAAAGATCATCTAGTTCCAACCCCCCTAGACCAGGCACCCACAACCTCCCTGGGCAACCTGTTCCAGTGCCTCACCACTCTCACAGTAAAGAATTTCTTCCTAATACCCAAACTGAATCTACCCTCTTTCAGTTTGAAACCATTACCCCTCATCCTATCACTACATTCCTACCATTACACAGATAAAGAGTCCCTCCCCATCTTTCCTGTAGGCCCCCTTTAGGTACTGGAAGGCTGCTGTAAGTTCTCCCTGGAGCCTTCTTTTCTGCAGGCTGAACAACCTCAACTCTCTCAGCCTGTCAACTGAACTGGCACCCTAGCTCATTACTCTTTTCTCCTTCAGAAGTTAACAAGTCTGGGGGAGAATAACTTCATTAAATATTTAACAAGTTTTAAACAGTTACCTGTACATCATAGCCATCCCAACCTTTGTTGTAACACTGAACAACCTCAGGGACATGGGAACATCCAGCACTGCCTCCCGTGCACTGTAACTGAGGAACTGCAGCTGTCCGCCGGGATGTCGTGTACTGACCTCTGCGGAGAGTGAGGGCCTGCACCTCCCTCAGCAGGACTCTCCCTGAAACAGGTAGCACAAAGGTCAACGTTTGCCAAGATGCGTTCCTCTTAGCCACAAGGGCCTCCTCCCAGGAAAAGTCTGACAATACAAAAGACGCAACAGTGTGAAACTTTGAGAAGCCTCAGACGCCGAGAGAGGAACGTGGCAGTACTTCCCACTTCCTTCAGAGGGGGCTCGGGATTAGTCCTCTCAGAGCACATAACCGCCTCTATGGAATTATCACTGCGGCACAAGCCGATTTAAAGGGAGCCCAAACCCAAAAGCACTCCTGGCGCAGGCCCCGGACCGCCCTCTCCCCCGCCCCAGGCCGCCGCTAACCCGGCAGCGCTGCGCAGCGCTAAGGCCCGAGAACCTCCGCGCCGCCGCCGCGGTGACGGGAGAGGCGCAAGAGGCAGCCGGGAGGGCTTCGAGGAGGCGCACCCAGCCCCCCCGGCTCTCACCCGGCTGGTCCCAGCCCCAGGCGGGACCGGCGTCAGCGTAGAGAAGGAGCAAGAACAGCGCAGCGGACGCCATGACAGCCCTGAGGTAAGTCAACCCTGGATCCTGCCGGAAGGGGCGGGGCCTGAGGAGGAGAGCGCGCGCGCAGCGCCCTCAATCCCCGCCCCATC
>VWZL01006032.1:339072-362405 GCA_013396915.1 Stercorarius parasiticus | reverse complement strand
TGTGCAGAAGGGTTTTTGTTTTGTTTTGCCTTTTTTTTTTCCCCAAAAGATTGGGGTGGGGAAAAAAGACCATCTGTTATGGTTTGAGGAACCCACAACATTGTCGTTCAGACAATTATTCTCTTACCTAATGACCCCTCTCCACCCGGGAAGGGGAGTCGGGAAAAACAAGGAAACCCGTGAGTTGAAATACAAACACATTTAATAAAATAAGACTAGATAATTAACATTAGTAACACTAAAGAACCAATCTTGATCCCAATACCAATATAAAATACACAAGGATTATACTCAGCCCATTCTATCAGCAGGAAGCTGTGCACTCCCAGCAGGGGACAGCAAATGTCAGACACTGTGAGTGCTATGGCTTTGGGAGGAAGGGAAGGGCTCAGGGGTCCAGTGCGCAGGCAAGAAGTTCTCAGGATTACAGCTAGCATAAAAGAGGAGAAACTCCTCATCAAACTTTCTAATTTATGTTGAATGTGACGTTCATGGTATGAAATAATCCTGTTGGCCAGCTTGGGTCAAGTGCCCGGGTCTCGCTCCTCTGCATCTCTGCACCTGGCTAACTTGAAAACACCGAGACCTTGAAACCCACATCCCATAGCTGGCTATAAAGTAAATATTTTCACAAATTCAGACACTAGAGTCTTCTGGAAGTGCAGTTTTCCCAAGCGTTAGAAGAGAAATTCGTCCTGTGTTGCTCAAACCAGGACACCATCCAGGAGTTAATTTTCACCATAAAAGTGAAGGCAACAGAAGTTAAATTATCAGGCCTGGCTGCAAAACGTTACAGAATGCACTGTCCTAACATGTCTCCAATGTTATCCCTCTGTGGCTGGTCAGCAGACAGCACCTCCTGAAGCAGATAGCAAGTGTCTGTTATCAGGGAGGCATTTGTGTTTTCTCTGGCAACTGAGTGGTAGTGGGCTGTCGGTGACTATCAGGTGGGCCCTTGTCTTGTAATGTAGTGTCTGCAGTGTACGCACTTGGTAATGTAGTGTCTGGAGTAACTGCAGCTGCTATCTGTACTGTCAGTCTGTTGATTCCTGTCTCTTAGTTTCCAGGAGATACGAAGCGGTAGACCAATGCTTCAGGAAGTCAGGCCTGTCACTTTGACCCTTTGCAAGTGAATGCTGACTTTACAGAAAATCTTTTAAACTGAGTTATTTATAGTTAAATAAATATCAAATATCCTGTTCGTAGTCCTTCTGTAAGTGGTTGTAAATTGTGGTTTTCTACATATATGACTAGCTTTCTTATGCCTGCTTTCTTTTGTTATAAAGTCAGGGCTGGTGACACAAACCCTTAGGAAGGAGGTCATTATACAGTCACCCTTCAAATGATGCAATCAAGTTTTATTGAAACAATGTGCAGCTGCATTGGTGTGTCTGAGAAACTTAGTCTGGGGAGCTGCAAGCAATAAAAGAAAATGTTGCTGAGTATGATGGTGTGATTTTTGTAGGTTTTGGTTAGTTGTGTTCAGATTTATGGAAAAAAACCCACTCTCAGTGCCCTGAGTATTGTCTGAGAACAATACCCTGTTCCATGTACGTGCACTGAAAAACTTATGGACAAAACGACGTGAAGGCTTTACAAAGGTATCTCTGCAATTCTTAAATAAAACTGTCAGGTTAAACTTAAGTGTTAAGCTTATCTTGTGAAGTGGCATTAGATTTAGGCTTGGCTTAGTGAAATCTTGCTGTATGAATATCCTGTTAGTGAGCTCTCTACAGCTGCCATTGAGGTCATCTGAAGCCGCTCACAAACACAGTCTGTTGGACTAATGTCAGCTTGTTCCAAAGCAGAGGATTTACTTTCTCTGGGCTTCTGCCTGTCTTTCCCAAATAGGGATGCTGGATGGGGGAAATACCTTGCATTGATTTTAGGAAGAACAGGAAGTAAATCCAGTTAACTTTAACTTTTCTTCTCCTTTCTTTTTCAGCCAGTACTGGCCACTGTTTGTTCTCTTTTTTTACATCCTTTCTCCTATCCCATACTGCATAGCAAGAAGATTGGTAGATGACACAGACGCTACAAGTAATGCCTGCAAGGAGCTAGCAATATTTCTTACAACAGGCATTGTTGTCTCAGCATTTGGGCTGCCGATAGTGTTTGCGAGAGCAGAACTGGTTAGTAATATTTCTGTCTATTAATCTATGATTTCTTTTTTCCTAGAAAACTTTGTTCTTTATGTTTTTTTTTACTGAAAGTAAAGCTGTCATGTGCTAAGCGACTTTTATAAATACGTTCTTAAGATGCTTGCAGTGGAAACAGAGTAAGAATTTTCTTGGCAAGAAAAACTAATGCTAGAAACGGAAACATAGCAGAATGTTGTGGTTGCCAATTGCTTCGTGTGGTCATGGAATAAAAACCCTGACAGCCTATATGCAATGCAGAGAAAATGAGACAGAAAATAGTGTGAAAACTTAACAGGCAAGTAACCAAATATAAAAGTGTATAGAATACTTTGAAGGCAATTTGTGGAATAGTTGGGCTAAAGAAGCATGAATAAACAATGCACTTTTGCACTCACTGTAAATGATATTGGTGTTACTTTTTAAATTTCCGAGTTGTCATTACATCTTTCCCAGTATACGTCTTTTCATTAAAATCCTTTAAAATATGACCTTGTTTGTGTGAATTTCAGAGAGCATTACTACGTCAAAAAATATGGAGTGCATTTTCCTAAAAATCTCTTTAGGCAAGAACAGCTCAGACGGTTGGTTTGAATGCCTCACATCCTTTGAGTAATCCGCTTGTTCTCCTTGGAAAACATTCACCTTTTTTGTTACTGGGATATCTGCTGGCCTTTTGAAGCCTGCATCTTTAAATGTCTTCTTAAAAAGTCTTACAGCACAGTTAGCAAGTATAGCTGGGCTGCAGTAGGCTGCCTAGCCTTACTTTACTATTTTTGGATGTTATAGCAAAAGAGCTGTGCCCGCTAGCCAGTGCTTTGAACACAGCCAGAAGAAACTTGCAGTGCTGCTTGGCTAACTGTGGATTGGTCGCGTCATTTTGGGTAAACTCAGCCTTCTTGGTATAACCACAGATAATGAGATACCACCGTCTTGCATCACAGACCTGTTGCTGAACTTTGTAATGTGACATTAAGATGTCACCTTTTGTCTTGTCAGTATTCAGTTCAGAAAGTGTCTAACTAAATTCCCCTTGTTCGCAGATTTACTGGGGCGCATGTGCACTTGTTCTTACGGGGAATACGGTCATCTTCGCCACAATCCTAGGATTTTTCTTGGTCTTTGGCAGCAATGACGACTTCAGCTGGCAGCAGTGGTGAAAGGAAGATAAGAGAACTATCCCAGGCATCTTGTCATGCAGTGGCCATCCATACAAATGAGAGAATGGGCAATAAAGAGAAGTAGCATAGCCAGCCTCTTGAGTATTCTAGATGCTCCTTTTCACCTTGTTCGTTCTGAGTGTACTACTGTTGCTGACAAGGTTTCTACATTTTTATGAAGTGGAGAGATTATTGGTTTCATTTTTACCTATGGTATGTTTTTAGGTGCTCTCTTGGTTTAAAATTGTCATCCTTCTGTCCAGTGTTTATGTGAAGCTTTAAATCTGGAACAAGAACATTTAAACATGGTTTCAAAGAAGATTTAAAGTTGGGGATTTTTTTGGGTTTGTGTTTTTTTTTTTTAAGTTAAGCATTAATACTATGTTTCAAAAGAACTTTTTCTTTTTTTATATAGTGATTAAATTATGTACAAGCTGAACTGAGCTAAGAGATTGTGCACCACTATTGTCAATTACCAGATTAACAGATTGTTGCTGTATTTTAGCAGAGGCAAGGCGGGGTGGGGAGTACCAGTTGCAGATTTTTATTCTGCCCATACCTCAAACTGGGTGATGAATGTTGACAGCCTTCATTTCAGGAGAAGGCTGAAGAGCGGGTGGAGTTATTTGGGAGAAGTCCTAAATTTTAACACCGCTAGCACATTTACCTGCTTTGTTATCAATTCTTGCGTGGATGTGACATTCAAATACTCTGTAAATGTATTGATGCTATGACTTATAAAACTAAAGTGTATTGTAGGGGAAGGGAAAATGATGTTTAAATTCCATTTTTTAAAAAAATATCTTTTGAACTCTTTCTATTTATAAGTATTGTATGGTTTTGAACTTCTACGTCAACTTCTTACCACAAAGATGGTAATATGTTCATTTATGGAACTACTGGTCTGCGTTAATTTGAAGCATATACAAAGCTATTTCCTCCTTCCCCTTTTTAATTTATTTTATACATAGTATATATATATATAAAAAAAATAAACCAGCTTTTCAAATGTAGATTAAAACTTTGTGTTAAACTTGCTTAAGAATGATTTTTATTTTTTTTCCTCCTTCAAACAATGCAGCTGAGGCATGACTTTTTTGGAAGTCACTGGCTGAACTGATTTCACTACTGTTTTTAAGTTCTTATGCACTATCAGTTAATAAGATTTAATGGTATGTCTGTTACTGTAGCTTGTGTTCTGTAAGATTGCACATGTAGCTTCAAATGTTTAAGATGTTTTCTGGATACCTCTCAATTGTCTGGATTTTTCATTTAAAGTAATTTGCCGCTAGACATTCCATCACGAGATAGTTGATGAGTGCCGCTTAACCAGGCTTGATTGTACTACATGCAGTGATAAACTTGACCAAACATACTTCTAAACTATATTTTTGTTCAATTCTTTAAAAAAAAAAAAGTCTAGGAACTTTACTGTGCGTAATTAAAAGCTGACGATTGCTTAGGTCTTCCTTAACAGTGGAGCTGTATGAACAGGCACAGAATTGCAGGTCTTAGCTGTAATATTTGTGCACAGATGTAAACAAAGTGTAAAGCTTGGGTATTTCAAGTCTGATAGTAATGGTAGTTAAGTTACAGCATATGCTCAAGGAACTGATACCAGCAGATAGGGGCAGCAGGGGTGTAGCTACCACAGGTGCTGCTTTGTTAGTGTCATCCTGTGTGTAAAATAAGANTCTGTAAATGTATTGATGCTATGACTTATAAAACTAAAGTGTATTGTAGGGGAAGGGAAAATGATGTTTAAATTCCATTTTTTAAAAAAATATCTTTTGAACTCTTTCTATTTATAAGTATTGTATGGTTTTGAACTTCTACGTCAACTTCTTACCACAAAGATGGTAATATGTTCATTTATGGAACTACTGGTCTGCGTTAATTTGAAGCATATACAAAGCTATTTCCTCCTTCCCCTTTTTAATTTATTTTATACATAGTATATATATATATAAAAAAAATAAACCAGCTTTTCAAATGTAGATTAAAACTTTGTGTTAAACTTGCTTAAGAATGATTTTTATTTTTTTTCCTCCTTCAAACAATGCAGCTGAGGCATGACTTTTTTGGAAGTCACTGGCTGAACTGATTTCACTACTGTTTTTAAGTTCTTATGCACTATCAGTTAATAAGATTTAATGGTATGTCTGTTACTGTAGCTTGTGTTCTGTAAGATTGCACATGTAGCTTCAAATGTTTAAGATGTTTTCTGGATACCTCTCAATTGTCTGGATTTTTCATTTAAAGTAATTTGCCGCTAGACATTCCATCACGAGATAGTTGATGAGTGCCGCTTAACCAGGCTTGATTGTACTACATGCAGTGATAAACTTGACCAAACATACTTCTAAACTATATTTTTGTTCAATTCTTTAAAAAAAAAAAAAGTCTAGGAACTTTACTGTGCGTAATTAAAAGCTGACGATTGCTTAGGTCTTCCTTAACAGTGGAGCTGTATGAACAGGCACAGAATTGCAGGTCTTAGCTGTAATATTTGTGCACAGATGTAAACAAAGTGTAAAGCTTGGGTATTTCAAGTCTGATAGTAATGGTAGTTAAGTTACAGCATATGCTCAAGGAACTGATACCAGCAGATAGGGGCAGCAGGGGTGTAGCTACCACAGGTGCTGCTTTGTTAGTGTCATCCTGTGTGTACAATAAGAGCTCAATTCTATCTGTACTGGTAGAGGAACAAATAGGTGCCAAGAGCCTTGTGCAGAAGCCAGCCAGTCTATAGCAGATGGTCTTTCAGCCATAGGTAAGTGCTTCACCAGACTGCCCGCCATGGCGTTCGGAGGTGCCTGAGGGCTGTAGAATCACTCATTTCACCACCTTTTGTGATGAGACTTGGGCATCCCTGCCCCCTGAAGGGCGGATGCTTCAGAAAATCTCCCAAACTAGTGGCAAGATTTACAGTCCTTGACAGTCCTTGTGAAGGAGTCCTTGCTTAGGACTTGCACAAATCTCCTGAATCTGATACCAACTCCGTTTTTTTGTGGTCAGGAACAGTTTTCTTTTTCATTTCTGTGCTGCTAAGCCTACTTCTCAATGTGATGCTACTCTGGATCACTGGCCATCAAGCTGTGTATGTGTTGGCGGTGCATTTTTTGTATGTTAATTGCACTACAGCGCTACCTTCTTTTGCTTGCGCACTGGGTACATGCAGTATTGCTCCAATTATGACCTAGACACTTGAGAGGTATGATCCTTCCATATAATATGCACTGAGATAGCGCTACCATCCTTCTAGAGGGAAAAAACTTTGAACGATAAAAATTTTAAATAGCAATCTTGAGTTCTGTATGTTTAATCAAAAATACTCTAATAAAAGAGTATTTTGTTTAAAGTATTAATTGTTTTTTTTTTTCCTTTCTTTAATGTGGTTGTCATTCCCGTTGAAGAGATGTCACCAGGTAACTCAAAAGTCCTTCAGAGTGAGTATTTGTGTCACTTACCTCGGACTACTCGATAAAAAGAAGCTTGATTGTTCAGCGCTGTACTAGCAGCACTGAGCTGGCTTTGCTGGTCACATCTCACATCTGCAGTTTTTCCGCAGTTTGTGTTTGAAGTCCAAATTCTGATATGTTGGTATTATTACACAAAGTGATTGCCACCTTCAATCTCTGATGTATTTATAATTTTTACTAAAAAACCCCAACCTTTGTAATACTTGTAATCATTCACATGACACTGCTGAAATTTGAAACCGGTGACTGATGGTAGTCTTTTAACAGATGAAAGTAATAGGAATTGGTGGAAAATCTTTTTTTTTTTTTTTGGTGGGGGGAGCAATTGTCCCCTTCCTCCTGCCCACATACACTCACTTTACTTAGCTGTGGATTTTATTATTTTTTTTATTATTATTATTCCGAGAGGGGAAAAAAGTTGTTTAAAATATCAATAAAAAACCCCCACTGTTCAGTTAAAGCTTTGGAAGAGAAGTGGAGCTAATTTGGCAATAATCAAGATGCTACAGGTGCACGCTGTTTTTTCATTAAATCAAGCCCAATGAAGAAAATGGCAGCCATCAGCTCAGCAGGTGGACACCCCGCCGTGCCTACCGTCAGGCGCTTCTGAGGGAGAAGGCGAGGGGCGCTGGCGGTGTGAGGGGCTCAGGCTGCCAGGGCCTGATGGCGGTGTGAGAGGCCGGGCCAGGCCAGGCCTCGCCCACCCCTTCTCGACGTGGCGGCCGGAGCGCGCGGCCCTTTCCGCTTCCGGGGCAGCAGCCGCCCCGCCCCTCCCGACGTGTTTTCACCTCCCGGTTCCAAGATGGCGTCGGCGGGCGGCGCGGGGTCGGCGGCGGCGCTGTGGAGCGAGGTGAACCGCTGCGGGCAGAACGGCGACTTTGCCCGCGCGCTCAAGTCCGTTAACAAGAGTGAGTTGAGGGAGTGAGGGCCACCGCCATGTCGGCGCCGGGCCCTGCCGCGCCGCGGGGCTGTTGCCGGTGTCCGTGTCCTGTTCCCTCCCCGCCTCACGTCTCTCCCGGGCGGGCTTGGCCTTGTCCAGGGGCCCCGCGGCCGGGGCACGGCTGTGGTGGGGAGTTCCGTGCTCCGTCAGGGTACTAGGGAGAGGCGAGAGGCAAAACCAGAGGGGAAAGTGAGCGGGGCGGCTGCCTGGGCCCCACTCCTCCACCGGGACCATCGGTTTGTTCTGTTGCCTCGAGTAGGCCTCGCTGCGGGCCGAGTCTCGGGAGTTACTGGTGGGTTTACCTTCAGGTTTGGTCGTGCAAGGAGGGGAAACTGCTTTTCCCCCGGGAATTGAGGCAGTGTTGTTATGCGTACAGACCAACTGACTTGGGAGCGATAACCGGCTCGCGAGTGAGAGGCCACATTGGGATGTGTTGCTTTGATAGTTGGGTATCCAAAATGGGATTGCAATATATAAGGCATATTATGGCTAAAAGTTCTCAGTTTGCTGTTTGTAGGGAGTAGGGGCTCATCTCCTGTCCCAGCAGATCTGAGATCAAGTGAAAAAATAAAATACCAAAACCTGTTTCTTTTTCCTAGTTCTCCCTCACTGCCTTCCATTGAAAGAAGGTATTAGCATATAAAGTGATTACCTGTCTAGAGCCATACTGTTTTTCTGTATCAGTTGCTTTTTTTCCTGTATATACTTTACGTGGCACTCGGGTTTTGGCACTGTGTTCTCTGCCTGGAAGTGAAATGCCAATGAAAGGTTTGTCCAGGTGTGTGCCGCTCCTTTAGTGCAGCTCTGTTCCAGGCATGTTAGCACAGTGGTCACTTAGGGTAAGTTCGTTATTTACACTGGATTCTTTTATCTTGATAGGATTTGTTTCATGATCTGAGCCAAAGCAAGCCATGCCAGGACCCTTTTAAATTGACGTTACTGCTCTCTGTGATAGGCTTTTGCAACTGTAACAACATATGACTCTTACAAACCCTTAGTGTGTCTGATAATGAGTTAGATCCTTGTGTTTAAACTGGTTTCCCTTCCAGTACTGCAGATCAGCAAAGATGATGTGACGGCACTTCAGTGTAAAGTAGTGTGTCTTATCCAGAATGGGAACTTCAAGGAAGCCCTCAGTGTAATCAACACCCACACTAAAGTGTTAACCAGGTGAGTTGTGTCTTGCTGTACTCTACAAAATACGAAACAGCAAGTCCTCGAGAAGCTGCATGTAGCTTCACTGTAGGGGACTAATAGGCAGCAAAATAAAGAGCAGGAGGTGCTCAGAGCCATTGGGATTGGGCTTCCTAGTGAAATGCTGATTTATTCTAGGTGTGAGAGGTGGCTGGATGAGTTTGAGGCAGTTTAATATCTTGCTGTTACTGTTGAAGGGGTTGTCCCTGATCTTGTTTTCAGCCATTTTCATGAGCTGATTCTGCTTATTGATGTGGTTAAGCGCCATAGCTGGTACAAGGGAAGAGGACAGATCTCGTGGGGAGTGAAGAGAGGACGGAGAAGCCCTTGCCAGTGGCAGCAAGCTGTTAGCTTTGCTTGGCTGTCTCATCATACTGTTCCTTGGGGTCCTTTTCTTTCCCAGCCTGAAGGTACTGCTTCACCTTTTGGGGTGGTGCAGGCCCTTTGTGCGTGTTCTCAAAATCAGGACCTTGGAGGCAACTTTTGTTTGAGAACAAGTCAAGCTTCCCATTTGTGTCATTAAGCAGACTCTAATTTTCTTTCTAATAAAGGTGCTCTTTGTGCAACAACTGGGATGAATATTGCTACCCGAGAATTGCCTGGCAGCAAAATTTTTGTATTTCAGATACTGTTCTTGTGTCCTGGTTTGAGATAAAACAAAACTAATTTTCTTCTCAGTAATTTTACTTTTCAGTTAAGTCTCTTCTAACTAACTGCACTCCCTGAAATTAATGGTATATTTTTCAAATAGTATCTGCTTCTAGCAGTGGTAAAATCTGATGTTTATAGTTAAATACCAAGGAGTGGTATGCAGGGAGGCTCTTGCTTATACTTATTCCCCTAACAACCAAGATCACCTAAGTCTGTTATGTGCCACATTGGCGGGCTGGAGGTGGAAGAGTGTAGATGGTCATACCTGTGGAGAGTTATGTTAACATCAGCAAACCCTTTTGCTGCAGTTCTGCTGCACTGATATTTCAAAATAGGTTAATGATACCATTGACTTAGTATCAGCCTATAAGAGGGACTGTGTTTTATACCATTTCTGTTCTCTGTGTGAGTTAGTTGTTGGTGTTCGAAAGTTTGTAGTAACGATCTTTTGCTGTAATGATATGCCTTCTTCTTAAAAAGGAGTCACATAATTAAGTTTGGTATTGTTTTACCTTTAAGTATTTGATTTACATGATCTGTAGGAGGCCAGGGGAGATTTGAAATGCCATGTGTCTGAAGGCACCAAAAAAAAGGAACGTCTTCTTTTAGATGAAGTTTTGATATTCCTTCTCTGTGGAACAAAAAGTACATTTAAGATACTTTCAGTGCTTAACAGGTATATAATTCAGTAATCTGGGATCATGTGCTCACCTCTGGTGTTTGGCTCTTTGGGAATGTAGCAGTCTGTCACTAATTAGGGCTGCTTTAACAAGAGCGTTCAGGCGGGTGAATGCTGTTGAATGAAAACTACAGTGCCTGCTATCAGCCTTTTTCTTGTCCTTGCAGTGACGTTATTGCCTTTGAGAAGGCCTACTGTGAATACAGGTTGAATCGCATTGAAAATGCTCTCAAGACCATTCAGAGTGCCAGTCAGCAGACGGACAAACTGAAGGAGCTTTATGGACAAGTGGTAATTACCAGTTTTTCTTCTTGGTGGCAGTTTCATATGCTGGATGCCTTGTCCCTCCTCTAATGTGGGGCAAGTATGGGGACAGAATTTCCTTCTCTGCCTTAAAGGTAAGGAGAGGTACAGTTCCCAACTGCTCAAACTTCTGTGGAGCTTCAGTCACCTGTTGCTGGAGGCAGAGTCATCATCTTATTGCTGCTGAACCAAAGCCTCCCTCTCCCTTCCTGGGTCTGGCCTGATAATAGCTATCTGGCCAAGGGGATGGAGGATGGAAAAGAGCTGGTGAGGTTTATTTGTGGTTGAGCCATCTGCTTGCATTAGATACGTGTCCAGGAATGGTTTGCAGGACCTGACGTCTGTCCTGGTTTGAAATAGAACAAAACCAATTTTCTTTTCAGTAATTTTACTTTTCACTTAAGTCTCTTCTAACTGACTGTACTCTGAAATTAACAGTGTCTTTTTCAGGTGTTACTGCTGCTAGAAACAGACACTGTTCACTTAAGTGTGTTTTCTTAAGTGAACACTTCAGAAAATTGGTTTTGTTGTATCTCAAACCTGGACATATCTCAGACATTAGAAATGAAGCAGAAAAGAAGTGGCGTTGCTTCTCTGGTTTCTTCCTGGTTGATGAGTACAGTTTTGTGAAGAATTGCCTGTCTTCTCTCAGCTGCGTGAAAGACCATTAATTTAATCTCCGTCGTAGAGAGGTGATGTAATCTGGAGAAAGGCTATTTGAGGGCAAAACTGTGTAAATTGCTGCTTTTAAAGAAGCTTTTTTAGGAGTAAGAACTGTGCCTTTTGTGTGCAGGTAGCTGGTGTCGTTGCTTCAGTCCCTGCAAAAGTAATCTATAGAGTTTGCTGTTAAAGGTAGATGCAAATGTTAGTAATGTTCAGCTTAAAATATGGTGCTCTGCTGCTGCCAGTCCATGGAGGAGGAGGAAGGAGGCTGTAGTTGCTAGCATACACAGGGAAATACTATTCTGAAGGCTAATCCCTTCTCCTTCTCAGTTGTACAGGTTGGAGCGTTACGATGATTGTCTGGCCGCATACAGGGATCTCATCCGCAACTCCCAGGATGAGTATGAGGAAGAGAGAAAAACCAACCTCTCTGCTGTTGTAGCAGCACAAAGTACATGGGAGAAGGTGATGCCGGTAAGGAAGCGTGTGTGTGTGTGTGTGTGTGAAAGAGTGACAGCCAAGGAATAAAGGATATGAAATCATAGATCTTTAACAGGATAGAAATGTGTTCTGGTTTCTTAATGACTTCTGAGTGTATTGAAGATCACCTAGTGGTTTCCCCTGTATGGAGGAGTAAATGCTGTTATTGTTCTCAGGGATGAAGAGTTATACTTCATCTTTGATCTCTAGGAGGCTCGTATTAGTAGATGTCACATAGAGCAGGATGTACATCTCTCTGAGCCTGCATTAGGCAGAACACATGTGGTGACTAGCACTTCCCTCTGTCTCATTACCCTCTTGCCCAGGGTAAAGCTAACTGCCTGGGTCACCCAGCCATGCTTGGGAATGTTTTTGTTAATGAGCAGTGCAGGTTGTAATGTTCTAATTTTTTCAGAAATCTTTGTCCTTGAAGGTGTGCACGGCACTCTTAGCTTTATTTTCAGTGCTGTGGATCCACTTTCTAGTTCTCTAGAGTAGCGGTTCTTACCTGCCCTCTTTCAGCAGCCTCAGTAGTCCCCAAGTTCAGGCTGGAGTTTCATTGCTGCCTTGTCAATTGACTCTGACTTTGTTGTGCAGTGTGAGGGAAGATCCTTTTCACTGTGACTTATTTGCCAGGTGTGTGCCCTTTTAAATTGCGTCTAAACTTATTTTGCAAGGAATAGTTTGAATGTACATGAAAACTATAGTTTGTATCCATTGCCTGTCAAATCTGCATAGATCAGTTGGTGTTTACGCAGTGGTACATTTGCTTTTCATGCTAGGAGGATTTGGGCCTTCGAGAAGCTACCTACGAGCTGTGTTATAACACTGCATGTGCGTTGATTGGGCAAGGAAAGTTGAATGAAGCAATGAAAAAACTACAGAAAGCAGAAGGTAAAAACATGGTGAGGTGACGGGGAAGCTTTGTGTGACAGAAGTAATTACTTGCTCTCTGTAGACACACTTAATCAGAGAGAAAGTGCTTTTTAAAATTTAAAAACAATATTTAAAAACAACAGCAGGATTTGTTGTGTAAGTTTCCAGATGGTTCCTAACAGAACCGGTGTTTTCGTAGAAGTGTTCTGCAGCTCTTTCCCAGAGCCATGCGGCATGTACCATCTCCTGGCTCTCTTACAGCCCCCTGATTTTTTTGTTCAATGCCTTCGAGTAGTTTTTTGAAGTAGGAAGTAGACATGAGTGTAATCTCTTCACATAAGCATGAGCTGTTTCATCTGTTCTAACTCCTGGTTTTGTTAGTATATGTATATATATTAACAAATAAAAGCTAAAAAAAAAAAAATACTTCATGGTCTGAATTAGGTGAGAAATCAGTATAAACCAATAAATGAGCTTTTTCTGCGAAGAGGATTTTTTTTCTATTGGGGGGAAGGGGATTTTGTGTGTGTTTTTTTAAAAAAAAAAACAACCCGGGGGCGTGTGAATTACAAAGAATTAGTTTATTTCTCATCTAATTGCTCTTGCAGACAAATAGGTCAGTTCTGTCCTGATTTTGATGGTAGAATAGCAGCTCTCTCATACAACTGATTTATTGAGCATGTGTAATTTGAACATATGTGCTGTGATAGTAGTCGTTTGGAGAGCAAAACAAGTCATGTTCTGGTGAGGTGTATTAGAAAGTTAAGAAGTGACTGGTATCTGTACTGAAAATTGCTGGAATTGCCCCATAAAGGCTGGTGTAATGTGAATATTGCAGGCTTGCATCACTTAACTCCCAAGGTGGTGACGAGTTGCAGCTGAATGATCCCTATGGAAAAGGTCAGGAGCTAGGTTTAAGGAAATTTGTTCAGGAGAGAAAATGAGTGTGTGACTCTTCTCTCAGAAGGCAGCTTTGGGAGGACAGTATTTGCTGTGCATTTGATATTTCTTCTGCGTCATCTAGTCTTCTCCCTCATGCTCAGTCCTGTCCATCATCAGACTTGTAGTCCGATGTGCCCGTGTAATGCTGCAGAAGTTTCAGGGATACACGAAAAAAGTGTATGTTCTGACATGCTTCTAGGCTGGGTTTTTCCCCTAAAGCCTTCTAAATTGTGTTCTTCAATTTGTTTTTCTTTCTAGAGCTGTGCCGCCAATCGCTATCTGAAGACTCTGTAAGTTCTCGATGTTGTTCTGGAAAGTGTTTGCTTTATATCAGCATGAACAAGGGTGCGGCCATAAAGTGTACTGCAGATAACCAAAGGATAGACAAAGCTGCTGTGGAGTATTGCCTAGCAAGACTTCCCACTGCTCCTGATACCAGCTTGTGAGGCTGGAGCAGCAATCATGGTTGTTGCAGAAGTGTAGCTGACACTGCAGGCTGTTGCTGCTGTGCGCCTTGCACAGTTGCTTATGCTGGTGAAGGATGGGTACAGGTTATCTGAAACCTCCCTGTGACCTGCCCCTACTATGGATGAACATGCTGAGTGGATGGTGGGAAACATAGGAAATTTGTAATCACTGTCGTTGTCTCAAGCGGAGGGGCAGATTCAGCACACAAGTTAAGGGTATCTTCAGACTCTTGCAAGAGTAGGTGAAGCTTTCTTTTCTCACGGTTTAACCTGGATTTGCTTGTGTTTGTGCTGTGGCTGCAACCTTTACCTGTAGTGGCTGGGGTACTTTGCTGCTAGTAGTGCCCACGAGAGCTCGTAGACATTTGCCAGCAGACTGCTGGAGCCAGGGGAAGAGAGGTGAGATGGCAGCTTTTTTCTTTTTGCCTTGATTTTCCTTCAGGATGTGACAGAGGAAGACATTGAGGCTGAACTGGCCATTATTCATGGTCAGATGGCTTATATCATGCAACTGCAAGGTCGTACAGAGGATGCTCTACAGCTCTACAATCAAATAATCAAGTTGAAGTAAGGGCTTTTCTAAAACAAATGCTCGGTCTTCCATCTGTAGAGAGACTACTGTTTCATAACAATGTGCTTTTTGCTTCCCTTATCGGCAGGCCAACAGATGTAGGACTGCTTGCTGTCATTGCAAATAACATCATCACAATTAACAAGGTATAGAATTACCTTGCTGCTTTCAATGAGGCCCTCCCTGGTGGTTACTCAGCCTGTTTCTCCCCTTCTGTGGAGAGAAGGGGGATAATCAGGAAAGGCTTCTTCCTAAACGGTAGTTAAATTGCAGACCCAGGGACCTTTCCTTCTTCAAGGAATGTAGTGAAATCTTCTCATGATGTGTGATTTCCCCAGGACCAAAATGTCTTTGACTCAAAGAAAAAGGTGAAGCTGACCAATGCAGAAGGTGTTGAGCATAAACTCTCCAAGAAACAGCTCCAGGCGATTGAATTCAACAAAGCTTTGCTGGCAATGTACACTAACCAGGTAGGGAAAACTGATCTGCAGTAAGTAGCTAGAGATTTAGCACTCGCCGCAGGAATTTGGCTAGACAAAAATGGATATGCAGGTGTTCTGTTTCATAAAATAAGACCACTTGGTTTAGGCACATAAGTGAGGGGAAAAAAAAATCATCCTCAAAAGAAGACAGCCGGTTGTGTAGTGACTTGAGCGTTGCTGTAGGGAGGACGGTATGGAGATGACCAGGAGACAGAAGGGGTGTGTGGAGTTCTTAGATGCATCTAAAGTGTTACTAAGTGTTCTTGGTTCTGTGTACCCATTTCTGGGAAGCCATCAGTAGCATCTCTTCTTAGATACAACTGGTATGTTAGCCCTGCATTATGTGCTTGCAGAGGTTGAGAAAATTGTATTCTCTCTTCCCATTCCTCAGGCAGATCAGTGTCGCAAGCTGTCGGCAAGCCTGCAGTCACAGAGCCCTGAACATCTGCTCCCTGTGCTTATCCAGGCAGCCCAACTGTGTCGCGAGAAGCAGCATGCAAAGGCTGTAGTGCTTCTGCAGGTACATTAAGAGAAAGTACTCCTTTCGCCAAGCTCCATTTAAACTTGTGCTTTGTGTTCTCACATGCTGTTTGCCTTAGCTTGCTTTGTCTGGTTTAAATTTCCAGAGGTATCTGACTGTGCTTATTTTGGTTTAGTGTAATGCTACTGTAAAGCATTTACACCCTATTGAATGATGCCGCTTTTAAAGGGAAATAGTTCCCTTGCACCTCTGATTTTTATGCTTAGGAAGCTGTAATAGGTGGCTCTAGGGTAACCAGTGGTCTTTCCTGTTCTGCTTGCAAGCAGTTTGTAAAAGCCTCCTTTTGGGAGGGAGTGAGCGGCCTGGGACGTAAATCTGAGAGGACAATGGGCCACTGGCATGGTTTGCCCCCCCCCCAGCTCTGTGCTGAAGCCTGACAGTGCTGGAAAGCTTCCTTTGGCTCTTGCCAGCTTGCTGTGACTGAGCATGAGATATGATTCACCAGAGCAGCAGCCTGGTGCCCACAGACATGTTGAATTGTTCTTTCCTCTGACTCTCAGGACTTTGCAGACCAGCACCCTGCCAATGCAGCTGAGATCAAGCTGACGATGGCCCAGCTAAAAATTGCTCAAGGTATCCAGTGTCCTCCTTTGTTGGGAAGTGTCTGCACGTGATAATGGTACAAGGGGTGAGGAAAAACAGGCTTTGGGGCAATCTTTGCTGCAGTCAGTGTTGTGACAGGAGTGCAGAGTAGAGATGCTTTCCATCGGGTATTCTATATATATGGCTATGGCAGGATGGAGCTCATAGCTTAACGTCTGAACATTCAGGCCCCACAGATACCTGGAAGACATGCCCACAGTCTTTGTGAATAATAAGGCTGAATCTGTTCTGGGGCAGGATCGTTGTGTCCCCATTGTTTCCCTTCGTCTGGAAGGTCATTGGCAGGGTGAAGTGTTACCGTGCCACTCAGAGCATGTTCCTCCTTGTCTCTCTTATAGGCAGCATCACCAAAGCCTGCATGATCCTGAGGAGCATAGAAGAACTGCAGCACAAGCCTGGTATGGTAAGCAAAACTCAGTCTGAACTGTGTGAGGTTTTTCCCTTGTATAGCACAGCTTTGTACTGCCTCCTCGCTGTTGCCTCTTCCCTGTGGCTTTCACTTGGGTATCTGCAGGGAATTTAAGCCCATCTTCGTTGTCTTGGACAAAGGTGGGATTACAACTTGATCAAATGGCCTGAATTTAGCCACAGAAGTACTCTGCCTGTCAGCAGAGATGTTCCCACTCTCTTGTAATTCCTCAGACCTGCACGTTTGTCTGGATTTACTTGCATAACATGACTGGAACAGCTGCTTCCCTGGTACGTACAGTTGGGAAGTTTTTGAAGCAGCTTTAGGACAACAGGTATTAGGGAGAAAGTGCTATATGTTCCATCCCCACAGCATCAGCCCGGTCTGCATGCATGTCCACCTCTAGTATTTGGAAGAGCTTGATGACCTTAAAAATACTCAAGTGTACAACATAAGCATCTTGAGCAGAGGCTGACAGTTGTAGCTCTGTTCCAATTGCAAGTGTGAATAATCAATTAATGGGGGCAGTCAGCAATACCAGCTCATTTCCCTGGGTCTCTTCTGGTTGTGACTGGGATATAGACAAGCAGATGGTGTCTTTATCATCTCTTCAGTGTTGATTTATTTTTTCATGGCTCTTGGGGTAGAGAATGGGGAAAGAAAAAGGGTTTCTATTGAAACTGTGTCCAGTGGCAAGCAAAGAAAGTGTCAAGACAAGAAGGTTCTTTATGTGAATGCAGTCTTAAGCTTGTACCATAGGATGTTGGTGGGGATGTTTCTTTGGGAGGGACCTGGGTAGGAAGGTCTCGCCTGGGTATCCTGCCTGTTACCACAGCTGATTTTTAGGGGCTGAGCACAAAATTCTGAGCAGACTCACATTGAGTCTGCTTTTAGGAAATTCCATCATTTAACGGTGTTGACTCTCTGGCTATAGACAGCTTGTGTGAGGATCTGCTATAAGCTACTCTTGAATGTTTACAGGTGTCTGCGCTGGTGACAATGTACAGTCATGAAGAGGACATTGACAGTGCAATCGAGGTCTTCACACAGGCTATCCAGTGGTATCAGCAATTCCAGGCAAGTCAGACCAGAGGAGCTAATGCGCAAAGATTTATCTCAGTCTTTTCTAGATAGTTCAACTCATCTTTTCCTCTCGATGCACAGCCCCAGCAGTTCATCCAGTTGGGGTTTTGGAGACCTCGCGAGTGTTCATTTTGTCACTGTTCCATTATTTTAGATGTGTTGCAAACAGGGAGCAGCAGCTCCTGTCAGTTAGGACAGTGAGGGCAATGGATGCCCAAATATAGCAATCTGGCCTTCTCCCTGATGAGAAGGCATTGTGGAGCAGCAAGCTGCCTTGTCCCATGCACTTCTGCCTGACATCCTAGAGTGCAAAGGTGGTCTACTTTCTGCATGACAGGGTGCTAACTCGGTTCTCCTTGGCCATGTCTCAGGGAAATTAAAGCTAGCTAGAGCTGGGTTCCATGCTGTGATAATGAGGAACTAATTACAGCTGCTGTGTATTTCAGCCAAAGTCTCCTGTCCATTTGTCACTGATAAGGGAAGCTGCCAACTTCAAACTAAAGCATGGCAGGAAGAAGGAAGCAATCAGCGACTTGGAGGAGCTCTGGAAGTGAGTTGGGTGGTTGCTGAACAGGAGGTCTCCACCCAGAGACCTCTGCAAGCTGTCTGGTGCCAGGCAGTGTCTGACAATGTTGGTTGATGATAGCCATCCTTTATAGAGCTGCTTTTGCAGAGGGGCTCCAATGCAAAGCCATATTTTGGAAGGAGGGGGGATTATTCATTTGATCTATTGCTGATGTTCACTTGAAAACCTGGTTGGCTTGTCCCAGAAGCCTCTTGTGTGCAGTGAAATTTGCTTTGGGCACTGGGATGCATCATTTTTTTTCTAGTGCTGCATAAACCATGATGTCTAGGTTTTAGTTTTTATTATGCACTTGATGGGATTTTTTGGGGGGGGGGCTGTTAACTTACCTTTAGCTACTGGGACCCGAGGGATTTTCGTCTTTCGTTGCTTACTTCATGATACTGTGGAGATGCCTGCACCTCC
Source organism: Stercorarius parasiticus (assembly GCA_013396915.1). Taxonomy (NCBI): domain Eukaryota; kingdom Metazoa; phylum Chordata; class Aves; order Charadriiformes; family Stercorariidae; genus Stercorarius; species Stercorarius parasiticus. The sequence goes on along the minus strand of VWZL01006032.1, from coordinate 343,753 downwards.
CTTTGTCTACACCAGTGATGTTTGGTGATGTGCTCTGGAGGAGACCACAGGCTGATATGCCCGTCCCCACAGATAGCAGCTGTGCTGCAGCAGTAAGCACTGCATGGTGGGACCAGTCTTTGGGATGAGTGTGTACCTTGGTAACTTGATTCTTTTTTTTTTCCCCCCGCTACAAAGGCAAAACCCAAAAGACGTGCATACTCTGGCACAGCTCATCTCTGCCTACTCCCTGGTGGACCCTGAAAAAGCTAAAGTGTATCCTTTTGATGGTGGTATCAGAACAAAGAAAGAGGTATTTAGGCATTGCTCCCTTAGATTTCAGCTGTGTGGGGAATTCAGACCCACTCTCGCCTGAAGAAAGGCAGGTAACGTCTCCTGAACAGCTACATATCCGGGTCAAGTTGTCTGGAGCTACATTATTTCTTTAATTGGTTTGATTACTGCAGGATCCTAGAATGCTTCTGTATTGGCCTCCTTCTCTCTGAGAACTGATAACTTATCATAGAATGGTTTGGGTTGGAAGGGATCTTAAAGATCGTCTAGTTCCAACCCCCCTGCCGTGGGCAGGGACACTTAAGACTAGATGGAACTGAAAATAGGAGCACCTCCATCTTTTCTAGTGGAATCTTAAACCTGTGGTAGTAGTGCAGGACTGTGCCTGATAAAACATGGCTAAGCTCTCACTGACCTAAAATACCGGGTTACGTACTGCTTTTGCCACCCTGAGCAGTTTTCAGAGGAAGTTGATGCTTCTGTTCCCATATCAAAGAAAGAAAAAATGAGGCAGATGGTGATTAAGCAGCTCATCCCAGCTTGTGTAGACAGCTGGTGAGAGAGATGAAACTAGCTTCATAGGCCTGTCTGGTGTCTGCATTGCTAACAGGCCGAATTTGTTCAAGCTGAAGTTGCGCATTGCTCTCTGGACAAACCTGGGTGTTTATCTTTTTGCTTGCTGGTTTGCATCCCTGAACTCTTTCCTTGCAGTCTTAGCAAACACTTGCCTTCCTCGGACACCATGTCACTTAAAGTAGATGTTGATGCACTGGAGAACTCCCATGGAGCAACCTATGTTCGGAAGAAAGCTGGGAAGCTCACTGGAGACAGCCAGCAGAAAGAGCAAGGGTAAAGCGGGCTGCTGTAGTTCCGGTGCAGTCATGCTTTGGGGTGGCACAAGAACCACACCTGGTGTGGTGAGGGCGTTGCCATAAAAGGCAGCTGGTGCAAAGGGAGCCTGCTGTTTAACTGTGAGGAGCTTCAGGTAGCAGCAGACCAAATTTTGAGAGAGATGGGAATGATGTAGCGTCTTGCAGAGCTAGTTTTTAGTTGACTTGTCTGCTGCATCTGTGTTGTGTCACAGTGGCTGTTTCCCTTCTTGCTTTTCAGACAAGGGGATGTGAAGAAGAAGAAGAAAAAAAAGAAGGGTAAGCTGCATTTTCTAGATGTTGACATGGCACAGCTCTGGAGAGCTTGACAGATTGTTTCTTCAAATAGCCTTGAGCTCCCCAGGAGCTGGAGCCCTTTGCTGGAAGTGGGTCCCTGTGAACCCAGATCTTCATGATAGATTGTTTGGATGGGGCATTTTTCCACAGAAGCAAGAGCAACACCCTGATAGGATGATGTGGGTTGCTGGGCTCTTGTGCTTCCTGGGTACTGACATCCCATGCCTATCTCTTGGTGATGCCTCTCTAGTGTTTTGACCCCAGTCTCATTTCCTGGCACTGGATGTTCTGCAGGAAAGCTGCCTAAGAACTACGACCCCAAGGTGACTCCCGACCCTGAGCGGTGGCTTCCAATGCGAGAGCGTTCCTACTATCGTGGACGGAAGAAGGGCAAGAAGAAGGATCAGGTTGGCAAGGGGACTCAGGGTTCAACAACAGCTGGCTCCTCTGAACTGTAAGTACCCATTTTGCAGGGCTTGGGGTGGGGAATCACTGGGTGGCTGGGAGGGATGGGTTTGCGCTACCTTTCTGTGGCTCTGTCACCACACCAACTGCGGGTAGCACAAGCAAAACTGTACTTTACCACTTGAACCTTCAACCAGCTGCTCTTCCCGAAGATCCCTCTAGGTCACTGAAAACCAAAATGATATGCTAGGCATACTTGAAGGTGCCAAGGTGCAAATGAAATTACCAGTCTTTTAACGTGTTTTTCTTAGCTTTGATGATGAGATGAATTTTGCATGCCTTCTCTCAAGCTATTTGCTTGAAAGTCTTTTGGCTGCTGGAGAACCATTAGCCACGACTTGGGAAAACCCTATACTTCCTTCTAAATTGACACTGATTATTTGAGCTGGAGTCAGGGTTCACGATTGTGCATGAGGCCTGACAGCAAGTTGGTGATTTACTAGTGTCTGAGAGAAGAAGGTACTTCTAAAGCGATAGCAACGCAGGAATTCTCAGTGCTCTCTGATAGTTTCTCTTTACACTGCTGTCTCAAAACAAGCATGAAAAGACCTTTGTGGCACTGTTGGCTTGAGCAGTGTTTGCAAGGAGAGCTGGCACAAAGATGCCTTTGGTTAAGAAGAGAGAAGGGATGTTGGGTTTGCACTGCCTAAGTGTGGGGGACTGAAAGGCTTCTCGTGTTGTGTGAGCTGTCATGTGTCTGTTCAAAAGTTAGCCTTGCATTTGTTGTTGGGGACTTACACTAGTCTAGTGAACATCAGTTAGGAGGTGATTGTCTGGCCTTTGAGACATGTTCCCATCATCCATCAGCCCTTCTATATATGTTGAAGCTTATTTAAGATCTTCTTGCATGAGTGTCCTCCCATCCATAATGCCTTGTTCTAGGGCAGCTGCTATTTTTCCCTGTCAGCTTCTTGCAGGTGGTTGTGAACCCACGTGGTATCTGTTTCTCTCATCTTCCCTGCAGGGATGCCAGCAAGACTGCCAGCAGCCCACCTACCTCCCCTCGGCCCGGCAGCGCTGCAGCTGTATCGGCCACAAGTAACGTCATCCCTCCCAGGCACCAAAAACCCGCTGGTGCCCCAGCCACCAAGAAGAAACAGCAGCAGAAAAAGAAGAAAGGGGCTAAAGGAGGGTGGTAAAAAGCAGGATGTGTAATCTCCCTCCCTCAGTAGGTGATGCTGGTTGCAGAATAAAGGTCAAAAGGAAGTGCTGGCAACAGACTCTTGGTATCTGGATCTCTGTCCTGCCTGTCAGTGGTCTGGGGGGAGATGGGCTGGTATAGGCACCCGGATGTGCCTGCTCACCAAGCTGCCTTCCTCGCACTTGCCCCCACTGTGACTTCGGGTGTTGGCATCAAACTCAAATGCAGCCCCTAAGAAGAGATCTGTCCATGTTGCCAAATGTTTAAAAGATGTGGAATAATCAAGAACTTCTTGAAGTGTAGATTTATGCTTCTCCTGGATATGTTAGTTAAGGCCTTCAACAGATTTGTCTGGCAATGTCTATGCGTGATGCAAGCATTGTCTTGTATGTCTCATCCCAGTCAGTCATTGACCACCAAACAGCACAGGCACAAAGGGTCTTGGAAAACAAGATATGGGCTAGATTATCGGGAGAAGGTAATCTGAAGGGGAGAACAAGGCTGTTAGGAGAAAGCATGGTGAAGCGTGTGGCAGCTGACTCTGTGTCCCCTTTTCTGCAAGCCAGCAGCCTTATTCTAGTGGGCTTGGCAAGACAGGAGTGAGCTAAAACAAAGTGTCTGCCTGTGGTGGTGGGCTGTATTGAAGAGGCATTGTGCTTCTCACATGGAAGCTAGCAGTGAGGTGGAGAAGTGTCTGCTCTCCTTGCACCCCACAGGTAGCCCCCAAGCATCTCTTGAAACTTCCGGCTTGGTCTGAATGTAGTAAGAACATTTTTCCATGCATGGACTTTCAATGGGTGGAAATAGCACTTCAGGGAGAATTGTCAGATGTCAGCTGAAAAGGCAAGGGCTTCTGTCTCTGGAAGAATTTAAAGCAAGGCCTGAAGAGGTGGGGAGCAAGGGAAATGTTACTGTGTCTTAACACCACACCACCCTCACCACCTCCCTGAGTGGCCATGGAGTAAATGCTAAGTAGAATCCAGTCTTTATTGCCTTGACTGTCCCCCAGGAGAATCTGTTGTGCTCTGAGTGAGAAAGAAGAGAGCATTGAGAAAACAGCAGGGTCACCTGCTGCCAGGTGAGTACTGAATAGAAAGGATTGTTGTAAATGACTGACGTACCTGGGTGATGTGCCTCCTTAGCCAGCAGCTGGTGACCGCAGGAGAGAGCACTATCCTGCAGCCATGCAGTGTCTGGAGGGTGATGTGGAGAGAGGAGATGCTGGAGGAGAATCTGTGTTCTCCAGGCATCTTCTCTGGTCAAACCTGGCTGAAACACTGTGGCACTGCGGGAGCCCTGACAAGGCTGCCTGGACAGCCCTGACTCTCAGGGCTCACAACTCTCCCCCGTTGTGTTCGTGGGAGAGGGCAGCAGCAGCTGTGGGGAGAGCAAAAAGCTACCCGCGGAACGGCTCACTCTTCACTGACACGGGGAAGGCTCGGCCCGACGCTGAGCCCTAGCAGATGGGGCGGGATCCACGCGTTGAGGGCTGCGGGGGGAGCCGCCTCTGCGCGCCGGGCTGCAGGGGGAGCTCCCCGTCTGCGCCCGGGTGTCCCTGCGCGCCGCCGGGCGCCCAGCGGAGCGGGGCCGCCATGGGCTCGCGCCTGCGGCCCGCCGCGGTCTGCGGCGCGGCGCT
>VWZL01006032.1:271465-339063 GCA_013396915.1 Stercorarius parasiticus | reverse complement strand
CCCGGGACCGCCTCGGAGGCAGCGGGCCCTCCAGCGCGGCGGGGCCCGGGTCCGGGCGGGGAGGCCGAGGCCGTCCTCTCCTCCTTCCTCGCCAGCTGCATGTGGCCGCGCTGGGGCCGGCGGGTGTCCCTGGCTGCCCTCCACCTCGCCGGCGCTGCGGGCCTGTTTTTGTGCGGCAGGAGCCCGGCAGGCACCTCCTCCCTCTCCACCGTGAAGCGGCCTTTGCTGTCCCCTCCAGGCCCCTCGTTTCGCCTCCTTGTTTCCCCCGGCCCCGCTAAGCCTTGTGGCTGCCCCGGCTGAGCCGGCTGCCCCTCGCTTTGCAGGGTAAAGGACGCAGCAAGCAGATACTGGTGCTGGGCCTGGATGGGGCCGGGAAGACCAGCGTTCTCCACGCCCTGGCAACGAACCACGTCAAGCGCAGCGTGGCTCCCACCGAGGGCTTCAATGCCATCTGCATCAACACCGAAGAGTCCCAGATGGAGTTCCTGGAGAGTGAGTGAACCTGGTTTAATACAGAACATAAAATAAGTTCCTATCCTGTGTCCTAGGGATCAGGCCCATATGTTAAAACCTCCACATTCCCTCATGCCTGCTCTGGTAACATGAAGTTGTGATTATTTTCTCCTTGGGGATTCTGCTATCTCGCCCCACTTCTTGAAGGAGATGATATACTGGTGTTAGGAGGTCTGTGTTAGTCCAGGCCTGTCTTCCAGGGAGATCTCCTCCCACAGAGAGGAGGGTAACAAGTCTGATTGAAACCACCCACAGCAGAGGTGTCCCCAGTAAGCCCTGTGTTGAGGTCCATAGCCATTGTGTGTTGTATGGCTGCTTCTTGGTGCTCATGCCTGGTAAAAGGCAAGAGCAGAAAAGGAATAAATAAGAAGGTAAAAGAAGAGAGGAGGAAGGAGGAGGAAGTACAGTTTTTGTGCAAAAGCCTCATAAGTGGTATTTTCTAGTCTTTAGTGACTTTTGAATGCCTGTAGGTTTTCACTAAACTTTCTGTGTTGTCCTTAGCATTGATCTTTGGGTATTGTCCATGCCTGCAGAGAGCATCTCCTGTGATGCTTTTGGGGTGTCACAGCTGTTCTAGGTGCAGCTAGCTGATGGGGAAGGTGGAGACCCTGGAGTCAGGGCAGTCCCTGGCAGAGAGGCTGACATCCTGGCCTCATCGCTGCCTGCCTTCCGTGAAGGCAGAAGCTGCCCTTTGCTTCCTGCTGTCTCTACCAGTGCTTGACTGGCTTAGTTGGCAGCCAGTCCAAGGACACCTCTGTACCTTTGTGAGCAGGCCTAAAGGAGTTGTGCTGTTCCCAGGTAAGTATTTGGGATGTGAGGATGAGGCTGTTAAAGCAGAGTTTCATTCCCAGTCCTACTACCATAGGAGTCTCTGTGGTGTCTTAGGGAAGTCATCTCTCCAGAGATGCTTGTGGTCTGTGCCCCTCTCCTAGTAGGTGTGAGACACCTGTGTCTCCTACCGGGAGGTGCTTTCCCTAGCTAAGCCCAGAGAAACCCACAGTATCTCTGCTGCTGCCTGGGGACGGCCTGGGCCCAGCGCTGTGCACCCCACAACAGAACCTGTTGTTTCTGAGTCATCCTTCCCTCTCTGGTCCAGGTTGGTAATGGCTGAGGTGTGATGGCTGCGATCTGACCCATGGGAAATGAAATGTCTCAGGCCAGTTTCAGCCAGGTAAATCCATGCATGGCTCTCTAATCTGGTTACTTATCCAGTCTGTACCATCGCCTAGCCCAGGGGTTAGCAGCCTATGCTGTGATCACGTGGCACAAGCTGATCAGCAGACAGGAGGGTTTTTATTTTGCTGGCTGAGACAGATGGAAAAGTTTTGCTTTATACCATCATATGGAGAAGTGGGTGTTATCTTGCCTTTGCAAGGGATAGGAGCTCCTGGCTTCTGCTGAGTTCCTACTGGTTTGGGAAAGAAAAATGTTCTCTGTGAGGTTGCACACCCCTGGGTTATGCTATGCATGAATGCACTTAACAAAGGGAATGGTGGGGAGCCCCCACAACGTCACAGTACAGAATCAGAGGCATCTGTCCCAAGCGCGATGTGTCAGTCACAGTGGCAGAGTTGCAGTTCTGCCTGCAGGTGCGCTGGGGCTCTTGAAGAAGAGTCAGGCCTGCCCTAGTGGGAAATGTTGCTTCCATTCTGTGATCTGGAAACTATTGAATCATTTTGACTTAAGCGAAAGTAAAATTGCTTTGAAACAGCAAAGTCACTGAGGACAGTAAAAGATGGCTCACTAGCAAGTCAGTTTTGAAAAGAGCTCCTGTGTAAGGCAGGAGGCAATTATAGGGAACCCCCAAATGTATTGCTTTGGAAACTTGCTGCATTTGGGGGACTTGCCCATGCCTTTTGAGCACCTCAGTACTCTTGAGTGAGTGGTTCTGCAGTGTGCCTAGGAGAAGACCTGGAGAACTGAAAACACATCTGAAATGATTAATATACTGTTGCTACTCCTGTCAAACTCCACAAACTACCAAACTCTTTCTGTCCCCGGATGGGATCAACAATCTCAGGCAACTTACTGCATGTGGTTTCACCACAGAATTGTTATAATACCTGGTTTTGAGGGTGGACAGCTTTCCTTTGTATCCGAAATGTCAGGTAGAAATGTATCCTGTGCAAAGATTTTGCCCATTACCTAAGGGCTGCCTGAAGAGTCTGCTGGGACTTGGTTTTTCTCTCTTCCTAAGCACCTCTGTTTTTTGACAGTGTGAAAGCTTGGGGGTTTTGCACTAGTCCCTAGTGTCATACAAATCTGATGAGAGCCTTCCCCACCTCAGAGCTGAATTTCTTAAAGAAAGAAGAGCTTAAAGAGCTTAAAATGGACTTTTTTTTTCTTTTTTTTTTTTCCCCTACAGAGCATACAAATATGCCTGCATGGGACATGATAGGGGAAAATAAAGCTATTTCCAGTCTCATATACAGTAGTCCAGATACTTTGAGGTTTTGGTAACGCAAATACCTTGGGTTTTCTGCCCAGGGCCTGCTGTCTGCACCTCTGGGGGCAGTGCTGCTTGGATTACGTGGTGAATCCTGTGCTGCTGTCTTCTCTTCCAGTCGGGGGCAGTGAATCTCTGCGTTCATACTGGAAGATGTACCTGCCCAAAGTCCTGTTGCTAATCTATGTCGTGGACTCGGCCGATCATGCCCGACTGCCTGTGGCAAAACAGCTGCTTCATCAACTGATCCGGAACAACTCCACCCTGCCGGTGGTGGTTCTGGCCAACAAGCAGGTAAGAGTTCCCTGCTGCTATCTGAGCTTGGGCTGGCGGCAGCTCTGAAAACAGCAACAAAGCCTTTCAAAGGAGGCTTCATGCCTTTAAAGAGGCCACGCTGGGAGCTGGGGGTCTTTTTGGAACATCTGCTGGCTGCAAAAGAAAATAATCTGAGGTTGAGTTCTGGATCTGCAAGGTGCAGGTCCTGGGCTCACAGACAGTACAGTCAGAGCTGTGGGTGGAAATAATGGTGAGAATGCTGTAGAGTTGCAAGGTTTGAGAGCTGCGAGGGAGACCACAGTTAGACCTCAAGTTAGGTTTCTGTTCTGAATGTTTGTCTAGAAGTACCACTTTAACTAGCAGCAACCGCAAAGTGAAGCACTGTTTTTTCCTTCAGATTGTCTGGTTGGTTGCTCCTAAGGCTGCTGCTGAAGAATGAGAAAAGAGAAGCTTTCTTCACAAGGCAGTGCTCTCTCCTAAGATCTTTGTGGAAGTGTCAATGACTGGTGCTGTACCTGGAATAGAACTGTGCCTGTGGTACAGTTAGAGAACAGAACACCCAGGGGTTTTAAGCCCAGATTTCCTTTTATGAGGGCTGTACGCTCGATTTGCTCTACGTTGTTACCCCTAGATTTCAAGTAACTAAGGCATGTTACTGGTAGTTCTGTGTGTTACTTTTGAATGGAAGTGCCGGCTTTGGCTTAATTGAACACAAATGCTATTACTGATTCTCTAGGTCCTGGAGTCAGAAACACCAGTGGCTGAGAAGGTACCCGGGGAACGACTGTTGTATGTTTGCCCTGTTCTTGCAACTCTGTGCTGGGCTCCTAAGGTCTTGGGCCAGCAAGACTTTTGTCTGCCTTGTACAGATAGTTTTACATTATTATTGGAAACACTGGAATTGCTAGAAACAGAGATGTACCCTTATTTTTCTGGGAAGAAATTAGGTTAAGGATAAACATTTTTTTTTTATCCCCAAAGCATTTTAGGGAATGGGAACTTGATCTCACAGAAGGTACGGAAGAATGGTGCCCCCAGAGCCTTTGAGACCCATCCCCTCCCTGGACAAAGGCAGTGGCTCCAAGCGGAAATTGTTCGCTGTCTCTTGTGACGCAGGAATGGTGCAATCGCCTCTTGCAACTAATAGACTCGTTTTGTTTTTTTGTATCAGGACCTCGAAGGTGCATATTGCATCACTGATATCCACGATGCTCTGGCACTGTCTGATCTTGGGGACGAGAGGAAGATGTTCTTGATTGGTACTCACGTGGCAGAGGACGGCTCCGAGATCTCCTCCAGCATGAAGGATGCCAAGGAGCTGATAGGGCAGCTGGTTCTGGAAGCACAGTGACAGCTCTTTTCCTACAACATGATATTTGCAGCTGAGGGGGATGAGGTGTTAGTATATGGTCACTTTGCCATGTGGTGATTGAAATGTACAGATACCTTTTCCTTGTGGGTGTGGATTTCCTCTATGATCTCTAGTTGGTAAGAAAATCTAATTTATAGCGGTTTGAAAATACATTTGAAAAGTAGTCTATTTTTTAGCGTATTTGTAGGAGAAAATTAATCTCTCAGACAGCGGAGTTAAAGGGATGTGTAGCTTCGATGGGTTGAGATGGCTTCTTGCTAGGTGGGAGTCAAGCATTGATTTCAGTGGAACAAGGTTGTATCCAGTGAATTTAACCTGGCTTGATGTCTCAGGCTTAAATTGAAATATATTTACTTCACAGGTTTACAGAACCTTGTTAACAGTCTTGTTCTGTTAAAAATGAGACCTCACCTCTTGACAGCGTCAGAAATTTAAAGTGCTGTGGCTAGTATTTTTGACAGTGATGATTTTTATTGCGCTGTATTGGAGTCTGCTTTTAAGGAAGTGGCAAATTAGTAGTCTTTGGAAGTTGGGTTGGTTACTGCTTCTTTTGTGGGTAAGAACAAGAAAATGAAAGCAGTAAGACATTAAGTGTTTCTTTGCCTACAGGGGAAAACCAAAGCAATGTAATTTAAGGTAGTGACCGGAAGCGTTTAAGTTAAATTGGCACCAGAAGTGGGAGACTCCTGCATCGGGCTGAGTGGCTTATTTCGGTTTAGTCCAGGTTGTCGTGGAGCAAGCACTCTCACATGTGAAACACCGGTTCTCTTCTGAAAGCGGTTCCTGCCAGCCAGCAGGTGAGGAGGGCGAGCTGCTGATGCCTGTCACCCTCCCAGTGTCCTCCTGATCACACTGTTCTGTAAAGGACCTGTTTTGCAACTGCATTTATTGTATTGAGGTTTTTTTTTATAGTTGTGTCCTTTGGAACAGATGCATAAAGCAGACAATTTTACCCTAACCAGCGGATCTGGGCTTCATTTACCTGAACAAAGCGCTTGCAGCCGACCCTTTGGGCCTCTCTTGGTCTTCCCACCCCTCTGCGGGGACCGGGTGCCCGGCCGCCCCCCTCCCCTGCCCGCCGGGGCTCAGCCTTCCCCCGCACCCGGGCGGGTTCCCGCTCCCCAGCAGCAGCGGAGGCCACGGGAGCGATGGGTTCCCTCAGCGGCGGGGCCGGGCCGCCGTTGCCGTGGCGACGGGCGCCCGCGCCATGGCGGCGGCCGGNGGGCAGAGCCATGCCAGCCCGTCAGGGGGCCGTTGCCGCCATGGGGGCTCCCCGAAATGGCACCTGGTTCCCCACAGGGCCGGTGTCGCCACCTCTCTGGTTTCCCTGTTGCCCTCTTCCCCGCTTTTAAAGTATGGTGGCTCGTTTTGCACTGCTGCGGAGTCCCGATTTAATACAGCCACGGCTCCACCGGGGCTCTCAAAGTGTCCCCTTGAGGTTATCAAAGGCCATAATAAGGGGTAGCCACACTGAGACACGTGAGAGCCTGCAGGCCAGCAGTGGCCACTGGTGCTCGTCCCAGCAGAAGGATGGTGGTGGGGGACGTGGTGGTGGGGGACGTGGTGCTGGGGAGGCTGCCGGCACCCCCGGGTGAGGAGCAGCCCCTGGAGAGGAGCGTTTGACTGGCGAGTGCATCCCTGTGTGGCTGCACCAGGGAGGGACCCGGGAAAAACAATACCAATAACTGCCATGGAATTGCATCCTAAAGAGATGCTTAAGCTTCATCTGCCCGGTGACTGTTTCACACCAAAGAGCGGGCAGCCCAGGTTGCAGGTGCTACTGAGCTTTTCACTTCACCTCTTCTTGTCTTTGCAGTTTCTTGTTACTTGTCTGCACGCTCACGCGACAGGTAAGAAACCCTCCAGCCCCGGCCTCCTGGCTGGGGGTCCGGGCTGTGCCATGCCCCATGTCTCTTGGGGAGGGCTCGGTTGGGGATTTACGCTGAGCAATGAGTCAATGTATTGGATGACACTGTGATAAACACACAGAGGAAATGATGCCTGGTTTTGCCCTTCCCCCTGCTTCTCGTGACAAACAGCGTCTGACTGTCCTGCCCCTTCAAAACGGAAGCTGTGACCCTTTGCTTTACATGGAGTTGGTCTCAAAGGCAGCTGATCCCCCTTAAGCGATGAGTCTGTGTGAGCTCAGGCAGGGGAGGGGAGGTGTTTCTGTGTCTGGCTGCAGTCAGGCGTCATTTTCCCTGCTGGGAAGCAGGACCAAACGGCAAAGGCTTCCCCCAGGGCTGTCCCCTTGTCAAGTGAGGTGGCTTAACTCCTTCAAGTTGCAGAGCTGCTGCAGATGCATCCTGTGTGGGGATGCCTGTCTGTCCGTAGCTTTTGCCATGGTAAAAGAGTAAAAAGTCATCTTCTTTTGTAATTGGAAAAAAACAAAACAATTGTCAAGTGAGTTGTGAGACCTAATTTGGACTCGTCCCTTGGCTGGGTCATGAAGCAAGCTTTGCACAGCAGTGTCCAAGCCAGTGGTGTGGGGCACTAGGGCCACATGCACTCTCTGCTCGGTTTGACTGTGGCTATGTGGTGGATCTTTGCCAGCAGTGGAGGAAAAGTGATGAGCCTGCCTGCAGTGAGAGGGTGCCAGCTCTGTGATATAGCTAGGCTGGAGGAGGGAGACACCTCTGCGTGGAAATCCTTCACCCCCTTGCACATTTGCAAGGAAAAGCCTCTGGGGAGCTGCTTGGGAATGAACAGCTGAAACTGGTTTTTGGCTCCTGAAGTGATGGCTGCCTTCCTCAGCGTGTCCCGTCTTGAACTGGTGGCAGGGGGCCAAAGTCCCGCAGGCAGTTAGTTCCCTCTGTGGGATCTCAATGGGAGCCATGTTTGCAGTGTTGTGACCAGTGGTTAAGAGATAAATCAGCAGGCGTCTCGCAGGGAGCGTGCGGCGAGGATGCTCTAACAGCAGCCTGCCATTGCAAGGGTGCTGAGCTCTCCGGCAAGCCTTTGCTGGGGCTTGGCGTCTCACTGGAGCTATCGGCCCCATCAGGGAAACCACTGGTGTGTCCCGCAGGCACAGACTGTTTTCTGTCAGCAAACATCTCTCTCTATTGGTGTCCCTGCTCCTCTCTAGGGCTATGCTGCCTTATTGCTGGGTGATACTAAGCAGGGAAGCAGTGCCCCAGGCTTTCACCTTCTGTGCTTTTTCCATGGTGGGGCACTTCCACAGCTGCCTGCATCGTGTGGTTTTTCCCTAGCTGGCTGGGGGCAGGCACCTGCAGCCCTAGTGAGTATGTATGGGCTTGGTCTGTGACACCAGGGAGTTCTGCAATGCACTTGTGGCACTGGGGTTGTCTCGCCCTTCTCTTTGTACCAAGGCTCACAAAGCACAAGTGTTTCGCAGCCACTGGGATTTCAGGCCTGGAACACCTGAGCCAGCAGGAGCAGACAGTGATATCTGACCTTTCTGAAAGGTTTTGGTCTGATGAGTATTCAGTAAAAACATTTTCAGTGCTGCTCCTAGGGCACAGACCATATATGTTCTTGTGCCTCTGTAGCATCTAAGACCTCTGTGCTAAACAGACTGAAATAAAATGGTAAGTAAAAAAAAATTGTCTTCTCCTGTGCTCCTAAAGCTATGTGGGAACAGTGCTGTCTCCATGGTGCCTTTTAGTAAACCACAAGAGTGTTGATAACAGGTGTTTCTGTTGTCTGGGCTCCTGTAGGCTGGGGTTGCATGGCATGTTATTAGCCAGAAAAGTACCTCCCCCTCTCCCTGCTATGTCCCAAAGGGACCCTGCAGTGAGGGCAGAATTGCAAATTCATGTCTCTGCAATCCAAGAGATAGCACAAAAATCCGTGGGCTGGTGAGTTCAACAGATGAAATCAATGGAAAATTACTTGGAGAGAGGGATCCCTTAAACGCAGTCTCACAAGGTATGCCTCGCAAAGGCATGGCGGTTCAAGAGCGTGTTACGGCTTTGTGGACAGTAGTAGCTTCTTTATGCTTTGTTCATTTAACTGTATGTTTAATAGCACGTTTGTCCTTTCCTGCAATTTTGACAGGATACAAGAACTTGCAGAACCCAAGAAAGCAGCTTGTGCAAATGATCTCAGGTAAGGAGGTGCCCAGACAGAGCTTGCTTCAGGGCTGGAGACTGATGGGGCCTCAGCAGGTGCAGACCCTTTGCCTTTGTCTTGCTACTGCTTTCCTCTCAAGAGCAGAAATGGTTCCAAAAAACCAGATTGAGATGTTCAGTGTTTGAGGGGCTCTCTTAAATTTGCTCTTTCTTGTTTTCAGTCCAAAAACTGGGCTTGACCCAAGTCTTGCCTTTGCTGCCCCATCTGCCCTGCCCCACTGAGATGCTGGGGGGTAGGATGGTGCTGTGGTGCAAGGGGACTGGACCTCGTTGGGGCCGCAGGCTGCTGTACCCTGGAGGACACAGTCAAGCTTTAGGAACAGAGTTGCTGTCTGCATTATGGGCTCAATCTACAGCTTGACAAGCCAGGGCAACAGTCTCTTGATAACGCCTCTTCTCCACTGTCTGGATGGGTGTCATTGTGCTTGAAAAAGGCTCCACAAACCTGCTGATCCCTGTCCTGGCTGCTCTGGTACCCTCTCCCACCATGGCCTCTCTCTCAATAGGGGATGAGCAACTCCAAATTTGCCCTGGGCACGGGAGAGTAACCACTAACGTGCTGCAAAACCTCACCCACTTTCCATGGCACACCCTGACCGTAACATTATTATTATTTTTACTGTCATACCTGTGGTATAGTTAGGTGGTAATGGTGAAGCAAGAAAAATGCAATCATGAAACTCCCCCAGGGGTTTCAGAGAGATAATGAAACGACCCTTTCTGCACATCCACTGGGAACTGTAAAACCAGACTCATCACTTGAAGGCTCTCTTATTTTTGAGTTGCAACAACCACCAGGACAGTGTTAGGAAATTCAGTGCCAGAGAAGGTGAGTGCTCAGGGGATGGCAGTGTCACTTTACAGCTGTGGGGAACCATAGGGACTGTGCATGTGTCCCATCCTAGGCAGGGATGGATAGCCCCAGCAAGCAGTTGTGCATGTTTCTAAAATTTCACACCCTTGCTCTTCTTGCTAGGCTCGTGTGGGGAAACCAAGAGATGATCTGGACCCTCTCGCGCGGTGCTTTGACAGCTCAACCATCTCCAAGAATAGTGGCACTGGCCAAGACCAAGAAGGATTTTAGCAAGCACCAATGCAGGTCAGTGGCGTGGTAGCACATCCTGGGGAAGGAGCCAGCTCAGATGGTGCTCTCTAATCAGAGGGGTGTGCTGGCTCCCAGGGGAAGGAGAGGTGCCATGTCCTCTCCTGCCACCACGGCCCCACAGGGAACTCCATGCCACTGAGACCCACCAGGCTACCAATGCTTGGAACAGGGGCCATCTGTAAGCAGGGAAGAAAGTGCTATTGTGACCCTGAGTGCTTGACTGCTGAAATGAGGAGGAACTGAGGGGTGCTAAGTTCTGGTGCCCTTTTATTTCCTCATACCCACTTCCTGGCTGTGGGAAGGGCTTCTGGAACACGTGGTGGTTGCTAGTCTAATTAGAGCTCTGGGTTTGGATCAACTGCCATAGGAGCCAGCCTTGATCTCAGCCTCCAAGGACATGAGAGCATCTTCCTCTGCAGAAACAAAAAAAAAACCCCAAGCCAAAACAACAGCTCTGCTTCAGCTTGGAAGCAGAGACAATCGTGTGCATGCATGCATACCTTGATGGAAACATGTATATGTCATACCTGTGCATACAGAGGGACTGTCTGTCCCTAGAGTGTTTGCTGTCTGTATTAGGGCCCAGCCAGGCCCCTAGACACAATTAGTGATCCCCTGCATCCTCTTGGAGCCTGGTCTAAATCTTGAAGATAAAGGTTAGGAAGTACTATGAACAGAGAAATCTTGCAGCATCCTGATGGCTGGAGGAAATCCAGGTCTCTTGCCTGGAGTTAAACCCCTGCTGTCACTGCATGGTGAACAACCAGTCAAAGCAGTCCATGTTTGTGAATAGGAGTCAAAAATGATGTAGAAAATGTAAACTTCAGTGGGGCAGGGTGATGGTGCATTACTTGAAGCAACTAATCTGTAGCTCTGTTGGAGGGGATGAAGCTCTTTTGTAGACAGGATAGTGGTTGCTAGTCTATAAGAAGTACTAGCAATGAGAATGGAAACTGTGTTGTACTCCTGGCATTCCTCTACCTGGAGGGATGTCAAGACACGTGTGTCTGTAGTTTTCTCCTCTGCTACTGTCATCAGTTCAGGGGCTCTCATCCTCCTGAGAGCTTCTGCCTCTGACTAATGGTGTCCGTCTGACAGCCCTTCCTGCCTTCCTGCTCACCTCTTCCCTGGTGATGACAGGCATCTGCCAGCAGCTGTGGCTGATGGAAAGCTGGATGAGCATGCACTAGGCAAGCCTGGGGAGATCCCAAGATGAAAGGAGCTGCTAGAGCACGAGCCATTGCAACGAAGAGGTTTCTAAATCGGCAGCTTGCAGAGCTGAACAACAGAGATGCCAGGTTTGCGTTGTAGAGCGGCTTCCCGAAATGGCCCAAGGAAAGGCCTAGACTTTGAAAGCAATGCACTGAGGGTGCTTACAAGAAGACTCTTAAATGCAAACAGCGCTAACCTTTAAAGTCAGGAAATCTCAAGTGTAAATGCCCATTTGTTCATGGCTCTTCCTTGTGCACTGGCGACAACTTTTGTACATGCAGCAGGCATGGGTGTTTAACCAGACTTAGGATACCATCTGCCAGGATCACACTCTCTGTCAGTTGGCTTTTACTAACTCTCTATGCTGTTCCTCATCATTCCTCTTCTTGTACAGCTCTGGATGGGAAACAATGATCTGGGAGCGTCCCCCGCTAGTGGATTTTGGCTTCCCTTCTGATCGGCTGCTGAAGTTGTCTGAACCTAAAAAATGCCAGGCTGCTTACCTGCAGCAAAGGTGAGAGGCCAGAAAGCCTGTAGGGTGCTATAGGTAGGCCATTGGGTCTTGTAGCATCAGTGCAGCTTCAAAGTAATAAATACAGGAACAGTGGATGGGTACAATAGAGGGCAAAATGCAGAGCGAGGACTATGCTGGGATTAGACCTCTGGAATCTCATGAATTAAGTGGGTTCTACGCTGGAAATAGCCACAAGAAAAAGCTGCCTTCTACTGCAGCGAACAGGAGGCTTAAACATCCCACCTGCAGCTTGGTTTAACCAGTGTGGGGGAATATCTGTGAGTGGCAGTGCCATGACTCTCTGCTTCCAGACCTCGCCAGTCCCCTGAGTGGCCCGTGTCACCAGCTGCACTGAGCTATAAGGCCTCCCCGCAGATCCTGGAGCTTGCCCGGCCAAAGGTGCTGCACCCAGAGTTCCTGATGGCTAGAGAGGTGAGGAGGTGGTTGAGTGAGATTTGGAGGGGACAGCGATCCTGCAAACTGTCCTGAGTTTTTACACCCTGTACCCTGCCGTGGGGTGTGCCCAGTGTGTGCTATGGAGGTGAGAATCTGTCTGGTTTTGCTGGAGTTTGTGATACTGAGAGAAGCTGCCTTTTTGGAGTGAGATGCTGTCCTTGAAAATCTCCCTGCTGAGAGACAGAAAACAGCCAAGCTGGAGCAGCCTAGAATAGCAGGAGAGACAAGGGAGGAATCTGGGTTGCATCCCCTGATAAAGCAGCCTGGGAACGTGGAGAACCCTGATGGGAATGGCCTGTTTAGCTCCTAGGGAGTACAGTCATGTTTGTAGTTGGGCAGCTGTGCTCCCATCTGTGTATATAGGGGGGATGAGCCTGTAAACACTATATATATTTTAACAATGTTTCACCAGAAGCCTAATTTAGAGATGTATTTCTGAACTTGCTCCTTTTAGGCGAGTCATTGCTTTGGCAGAGGTGAAAGGGCTTGGGGCAATCTCAGATTACACTCATTTCCATGGCAAAGGCTAAATTTTCTGGCTGCAGTCTCTGGGATGGGAAATAAGGGAGGCCGTGCTGGAACAGGCCTTGGCATCAGTAACCCTGTGAAAAATGGGGGAAGAAGTCCCATGCTGGAGAAGTAATCACTTTTGCTGTAGGAATGCAGTTAACTGCACCAGCACTTTTACCCTGAAATCTAAGCGTCTCTCCTTAGCAAGGGATTTATTGGATTCAGCCAGGAAGATGAATAAGAAAAACATATTTCTACTCTGGGAGAAAGTTCTCTGCACTTTTACCTGGCTACAAAGGCTCTCGTTACAGGCATTCCTCTCCTGGCTATGAGTGGGTGATAAGTAATATTGGCTAAGACATACAAATCCCAATAGTGCCAAAATTACCTTGTAGTTAGGTGAAAGAAAAATAATGGGTGCTGTGAAAGTAAGAATGCTCCTTCTTGTGACCATGTCTGTAGAGGAAGTGTGCTGGATGCTCATCCATTTGGAGAGGGAGTATGTCCCTGTGGGCCGCTGTGGACGAACTCCGTGTATGCACATCCCTCTTCTATTCTGAACCCATGTAGGTGCCAACACGGGTTACAACTGTTGCAGTCTTGGCCAGAGCATCCTCACGGTTACAGTGTCTCACAGAGCCCCGGGTCAGGAAGGTGACCTGCTGCTATGAGCATGGCTTTCCTGAATCTGTCATCCGGCCGGTAAGGCAGCATCGCCCGCTGCTTCCTGGGATGGAGAGCAGGACTTGTCCTCCATCCAGAGCATGAACTGGCCCCCAGCAGACATTCCCAGAGAAGGGCAGGCCTGTGCCTAGCAGTTGTGGGGATGGGGAGAGATGGACAAGTGTCTAATTGGGATCTCCAGTGCTGGGGATGGGTTGGACAAAGGGCCATGAGAAAGAAGAGGCTGGAGGGCAGGTTATGGGACTGGCCAGGCAGTGATTTTGCCTTCCTCAGCTTGTCTGGTGCCAGACACAACTGTGGACAGGATCATGTACCATCTGTGTGTAGTCAGTGACTGTGAATCTGGGTACACTGAGTTGCAGGCTGGTCACCCTTGAATGCCAGGAGCACCTGTAAGGACCTTCCTCCCCATTCTTCCACAGGTTTCCAAGTTTGCTCAGGAGGCAATTGCGAGCCCTCGGACCCTGGAGCTGGCTAGGGCAAAAAGATTGCATCCTGACTACGTGCCCCTGCGGGATGCTGAGTGGCCAGTGACAAAGGCTGCAAAGCACGCAGTGGCCACACCAAGGCTTGTGGAACTGGCCCAGCCTTGCAAAAGGTAGGTGCTTCTTCCCCGCCATGGGGAAATGATCAGCTGTCAGTCCATTTTGTGTGGGCCATGGCACCTTGTTGATCTGGGTTTGGCCAGTGTGATTAAGCTGCTGCTCTTCCACTTCCAAAATGCATGGATTTTTATATGGCTGGATGTGCTAATGCTACATGGATTGTGATTTAAAAAGCATTTTTGAGGTGTAAGGAGAATCAAAGAGAAGAAATAGGAACTTTCTAATTCCAGTAGGAATTACTGATTGGGACTTCTTAATTATTAATTACAATTATAAAAAGCAACCAGCTGACCCATGGCACAGTGTAGCACATCGATGTTGCCCAGCATGATGCAGCTGGTGTCAGCCCAGGCTGCAGGAAATGGTGGGTAGGAAGTTTCACAGAGGGTGAGGGAATGCCTAGCTGTAGTGGCTGTGACAGCTTCAGTGGGAGATGGGGCATCCCCTCTCACTAGTGTCCCGGTGACAGCAGCAGAGGTGTGACTGCTTTTGTCCTCCCTTGACAGGGAAGGGTAGGGCTCAAATGGAGGTGTGTCAGCTGGCAGGCAGCTTTGAGAGCTGGCCCTGCTCCATACAGAATTGACTGGCTCTGTCCTTGCTCCCCTAGGCCTTCTATGGGCTCAGTTCAATTCAACCCAGACGCTTTCACAGTGAAGGAAGCTGCTAAGAAGGCAACTTGTTCTGCTCGGATCCAAGAACTGGCTCGTCCGATTAAGCGCTGAGCTCCCTCAGAAACAGCCCACTGCTTGTGCCAGCTGCCCCCATCGCCCCTGGAACATCACCCTCTTTGGGCTGTGCTGTGGCTGGAAAACCTGCTTGAACACGGCACAGAGGCAGCACCCAGCAGGAACACTTTCTTACGAGCAGCCAATTTTACTGGTCTTGTCTGGGGAGTTAAATAAAGTGATCATTCCTTAAGAACAAAAGAGTCACCAAGGGAAAAGAGCAGAACTTGACTTAATGTGGGAAGCCGCTCTCCCTAGGATGGGTTATGTCTGGAGTTTGTTGTTCTTATTTTTTTGCTGTAACAGTTGAGTAATGACACAATGGCTGGTGGAAGCCAGCACAGGAACTGTTCTTTCACATGAAGAAGTGTGGCAAACCAAAGCTGACAGCACACAGTAGGTTGATGCAACACAACTCAAAGTTTTGTGCTTGTGACAGAAATAGAAGCATAAAAGGCTGCAAAATTCCAGATCCAGGGATGGATTTGATAAGGTGCAAATCTTTAGTACAGACTTTGTAAATGCTGGGGTGGCATATGTGTTGAGTTGGCTTGGATATGGGGCCTGTTTTCTCAAATGCCTGGAGAAACCCGCAGATCTCGCCTTTTGCTTTACACGCGTCTTTGAAACAAGTTACACGAGTGGGTTAAATCTGTGCGGTTCAGATATTCAGTTGTGTGACCCTGGGCATAACAATGGAGCTCTGCACTGGGATTTTTGGAGCCTAACTCAAGAAAACAGAGTTCTCCTCAGTGTAAGGGAGAAGGCATGTTGCAAAGATTAAGAAAAAAACAGATATTGGTGCCAGACTGTGCAGAACAAAACTTGAGCTCCAGTTGGGTCTGAGGGTGTGTCAGTTTGGCAGATGGATTGCAGGGGAACAACACAGCCTGTGTGGGACATGGCAAAGACTGCTTTTATCTGTTTCCTAAGAGTTTGGTGTGCTTTGCACTGGCAACCTAACCACTGGTGATAGGCTGGAGATACTGAGGCAAGAGAGATGCTCCCCAGCAAGGGACAAAAGCCATAGATGAAAGTACCATTAAAAGAGAAGAACAACAAAAAATAAGGATTCTTTCAAGCACGTGGCAGTCTCAGTGCCTGTGCATCTTAATCTTCCCTGTGTTAAGCTGATTCTCCTTCCAAAGCAATAGGGGCGGGTGACCACAAACCAGAAGAGGATTAATCAGAAAATCCACTAATTGATTCAATAATCCACTAAGCAGAGGATTTTTGAACCATTTTGAACAAGGTAAGGTCACTGGGTAATGGTGCTGGATGTTTTTTAGCCCATGCATTGTACCAGGATGGATGAGAGTTTCAGCTTTGTGCGAGAGCCACAGTGCAGCTGCATCCCTCAGGCTTGAGAATGGACAGAAGGACACTGAGGTCTGTCCTCCCCGACCCTGGGGGCTGGCACCAACCTCTGCCACCCCCCAGCACCATCCTCTGCCACCTCAGGGCTTGGGCTGTGCGTGGAGCTGTGTGGACTGCCAGGGATGGATCCATGGGTGCCCTAGAAGAGGAGGTTGCCCATGTCTGTGGGCTATCCCTGTGGCAAGAGGAAGAACCTGCGGTGCCCACTGAAGATGCCTTGGAGATGTATTGCCTTCCCAGAGGAGTCTGCCTCCTGCCACCGGGGCAGGGAGCACAAGCAGGGACATAACACAGCTCCTCTCATCAAGAAACTTTGTTTTTTTATTAATGCATTGGAAGGAGAAAAAAAAAAAGACCAGTTCTTTCCCTTTGGTGACCTTTAACAGAAATGTGAGAAATGCACGCAAAGGGGGCTTGGCTTGGTCTGATTACAGTGTAGGCAGTCGGTTTGCCAATATCCCGAGCTGACTCGGGCTTCTTGAGCTAACCAATATCACCTGAACAACACATCTGGTTTTCCAGGTGCCCCCCCTCTCTGGATGATCTGTATATTAAAGCTACCACGCGTACTTTGCCTCTGGGGATCATAAGGAAAAGAAATCTTTTTTCCCCCATTCTGTATTTGAACCTTTCATGGCAGCTTTTCTGCAAGCCTGGGACAAGGGTATGAAATTGCCTTGCCCTGTGCAACTGCTGTTAATGGATGGGAATCAACAGGTTATACAGCCATCAGAAGCTGTATACACATATATATATATTTAAAATATGCTTTTCCTGGTTATGTACACTTTAAATAAAATGTGTTAAATAGCAGGGTATTACTTTGTCTCTCAAAACCTATTGCAACAGAAGAACCCCAAGGAAACCCACTCTGAAGAGCTTCACCATCATTTACAGCAGGTATGGGGATCGGAGCAGCATCTTCTAGTCCCTGACAGACCCGCTTTCTGAGGGCAGCCCTTCTGACTTCCTCCACTCTGCCAGGCGCTGCTTGAACCATTTCTGGAGAAAAAAAAAAAGAAAAAAAATAAGAGAGAGATTGAGTGCACTGGGCTGAGCGAACCCTTTGCTAAAGGTGCAGTTGTGGCCAGCATGGGGGACCAGGCAAGGGAAACTCACAGCGCTGCACTGTTCCCAGGCAGTACGGGCAGCAGGACAGCTGCCCCTGACTGAGCGGTCTTGTTACCTGTGTGTGCACCTCTTAAACTCATTTCTCTTGCTCTCTTCAGACCTTGACAGCATGGGTGAGTCCTCATTTTATTGCTGTGAGTTCTTGCTAACAGAGTAAGAGATTGGCTAAGAGGCTGCTGGATGCTGGCTTTTTAAATGGCTGGAGCAGTGAAAGAATCACTGCAGGTCCAAAAATGAGAGGAACCAAAAGCTGACCTGCTTTGGAAGGGATGAGAGGGACAACAAAGTAACTCTCATCAGATATACGGACAAATAGATTTAAAAAATGGGTTAAAAATTATCTTAGTCTTCAGGCAATATGCATGGCTATGTTATTCTGTAGTTAACTTAGCATCCCTAAGCCAACTCCCAGAGCTGCTGATGCCACTTCAACACAGCTGCAATTTAAAATGTCAGACAAAATGCAGCTGGATAAAGCCACACTACTTCCGTAATAAGAGAGAGATAACTCATGTGTGCCGGAAGCACAGCACAGCCTTTTGTTTGGGAACGTGCCTATGATTTGCTTTGTTGCTGCTCATTTTGTTGCTATATTAGTTCATAGCTATTTTTGAAGCTATTGTGGTCCGTAATGATACAACCACAGTGCTCTCTACAAGTGGCTCTCGCACTAGTGCTGCCTTGGACCACATCCAATCAGTTGATTACTTGCTAGCCTCCTCCCAAAACTTTCACTTCCTACCCTAAACCATCATCTCCTGTTGACTCAGTACCTCTTTGCATCTCATTTTTGCTAATTTTTTTATTAAAATGGTTGCTATATCTAGCTGATAAAGCACTCCAGATGTCAAGAGTGATGATTCTCTGTGTCATATGCAATGCAGACACTTTGCAGCACTCCGTCTCCATCCTGTCCTTAACATGACCTTCATCTCCAGATCTCTAGGAGCACCCTGTGTTTCTGGAAAAAGATGGCTAACAGGGAAGATTTTAAGACATCTCCAGAGTTGTCCTGGGCATATATGGGCCGTGTTTACAACTTAACTTTAGGAGAATAACCCATGGAGCAGTGCAATTTCTAAGGAGGAAAAGATATTTTGGGGGTACTGTCTCCTTGCTGCCTCAAACAAGCAGTGCAATGTGGTACCCACCTGTCACCAAAGCACAGTGGAGAAGGGGTCTCTTTTTCCACTCCAGACAAGGACTATCAGTGCAATGGATGTTACACCAGCATCCTTCCCTGGGACAGGCTAAATGCCGGCATTGCCTGCTTGGGTCTCATATCCCTTTTGATTTTGCCCAGGGAGATCCAGGCTTGGCAGCTCTCTGCAAAATGCTGCTAACTTTTTGGTGGGTTGGATTTCTTTTCTATACCCATCAATGCTGATATGGGTCTAGTAGTTTATAAAACACCTGCATCAAAACCGGCTACACCGCAACCTGAAGGAACTGGGAAGGAGCCGCTTGTTTCTGAAGCCCAGAGTAGCCTGCAGGCAGACAGATGGAGCACAAGGCTCAGTGGAAGTCCCAGGCAGTGGCATCCTGTCCCTGTGGAGGGACATTTGGAGGCCTCTATGTCTCCTGGAGAGGCTGACAGACTTGCCTGACATCTGGGCTTGGGGATGCTAAAGTAGCTAATTACAGTGAGGGGGAGAGTGCACAGCTTGAGCATGTCCCACAGCACATCTGCAGGAGTTGCATCTACCCTGTATCTGTTTTAAAATTACAGTAGTTTCTTCAGACCATACAGCCAGCAGTGGTTTGGACACCTGAGATTATCGGAAATGGGCTGAAAGGAAAGGACAGAGCACACAGGTGGTATATTCAGGGCTCCAGAGCCAGCCTGTGACCCTCGGTGTGTGCCCTTGCTCTGCCAGTGGGAAGCACTAGCCTGGTCTCCAAACCCAGGCTGGGGATGGGGCTCCCAGGCATGGGGGGGTGCAAGGATCCCAGTGGGGCACAGGGCTGCTGTGGGGGAGGCCAGAGCTGTGGGATGAAGGGGCTGTGATTACAGGGGAAGGGGCTTTGGGGATGCAGGGGCAGGAACACATAGGGTGTAGGGAGGATGTGGGATACAGGGTGGTGCAGCAGAGCTCTGTGGGTACAGTGTGGGGTTGGGACTGCACTGGGGGTTGCAGAGGTGCAGAGGAGACCTGTGGGTGCAGTGTGGGGTGTAGAGTGGTGCAGAGAGTGTAAGTAGGGAGTGTATGGGGCACAGAGAGGTGCAGGGAGTGCAGGAGGAAGCAAGTAACGGGACAGAAGGGTGCAGGGGGTATGATAGAGAGCCAGGGACAGAACAGGCAGGAGATGTGGGGGGAGTGTGTGGGGCACAGGGCATGCAGGGGGAACAGGGCTGGTGCCAAGGTGGGGGCGAGGGGTACACACTCACCAGAGTCTGCTCCTCGGAGAGCCCGGTCTCGGCCGCGATGAGGCACAGCGTGGTGGGGTCAGGATGCTTGTTCACCTTGCAGAAGTTGTACTCCAGGATCTCTAGCTGCTCCTCGGTGGGAGTCACTGGCTTCTCCGTGGCCATCTTCTCCTGGGGCAGGGCTATGGGGCCAAGCACTGTGGAGAGGGGCTGGTGTCATTGCCCAAGCTGGGACTGGCTACTGGGGCCACAGTTGCTGAGCCCCAGATTTGTCGTCCACGTCCCCACCAGCTCCCTCCTCCCCAGTGGCCTCTGGCTGTGGCAGGGCACAACTCCCTTCCCAAAGGCATACTGGGGACCTCCGCTGGGAGCCCCGGCCCCCCCAGCAACTCCTGCCTTGGTTTCCCCACTGTGGCAACCGCACGCCAGCAGCGCCCAGCTGAGCTGTCTCACCATCCTTAGCTGGCAGGAAACTGCAGCCTGTCCTCTGCTCAGCACTCCGCTGTTGCTGTATTTATAGCCAGTGTGACTCCCGTGGGGACGATTCCTGTTTACAACCGTATTTAGGCCTGGGCGTCACTTGGGTGTGATGTCACAGCAAAGGGCATGTTGAGGGGCTTAATTTAAAGACATTAGTTAAAAAACATTATTTATCCTCTAGGTGAGGGGACAGTATCTGGCACCCAGCCTAGTGGGTTTTTTGTTTTTTTTTTTTTGTTTTCTTTCTCCCCAGTGACCAGGCAACTTTGTGCAGGGGAATCACAAACCAGAGAATGCAGCATCTTTTGGGAGCATGGGCTTGGACCCAGTTATCACCCCATTTTCCCTCCTGATCAGTGTCCTGGTCCTCCTCCTAGCAGCATGGCCAGACATCACCCAAAGCTGGTGACAAGCA
Organism: Stercorarius parasiticus; assembly: GCA_013396915.1. Lineage (NCBI taxonomy): Eukaryota > Metazoa > Chordata > Aves > Charadriiformes > Stercorariidae > Stercorarius > Stercorarius parasiticus. Next base: position 318,783 of record VWZL01006032.1, on the reverse strand, counting down.
CGTGAGTTGCTTTGTTTTCACTAATATTTAATGCTATATGCATGGGCATAAACAGTTAGTTGTGTTTTTCCTGAGCATTGCTGAACTGTGTGTTTGTTTGTGTTTTGGTGTATAAGTGAAGGGTCAGTCCTCAGAGGACCGTACCCCGTGCACGTCCATTGCCCAAGCCCTCACTGCCTTTGGCTGTGATCAGTGCTAGGTGCTCCTGGTAACGGCAGAAGCAATGAGCTCACATTCTCCTCCAGCATAACGTTAGTCCCACTTGTGCTTTGCACGAATCTCTGGCAGACTTGGCACAAAAGCACAAGCAAAACAAATAAGTACACCCTGGGTAAGTCCCACAACTCTCTTCTGCTCCAAGTTTGCTCCTGCATAGCAGAGGGTCGAGGCTGCCAATTTGGTCAACTAAAACACGAGGCGTTGCCCCCACAAAGCATGCAGAAGTCCCTTGATGCTGAATCATTTCGGTGTTTCCGAAACCAAGCTGTGGGGTGTTGGCGGGGGAGGAGCTGGCTGCAAAAATGTGGCCTTTCTTGATCTGCTCTCCTGCTGTCCGAGTTGCCTGGCCCATCTCTGCCAGGCGGGCAGGTTGGTGTTGCTGGGTCTCCAGTACTGCCAGGAGACCTTGGCCTGCCTTGGGACTCCCCTGGGCTGTTTGTTGCAGACCTGCCCTGCCTCCACCTTGCAGTCCAGCTTCTCCTTCTCCTTGGCTTTGGGATGTAACCCAGGCACCTCCATCATGCTGCACCCCTACTGGGTAGCTTTAAACCCAACTGCTTTCCTGGTTGACAGATAACTCACCTTAACCCACTCGGTACCCTGGGCTCTCACTGGCTGACAGCACTGCTGGGATGGGGCTCAGCTCCAAAACTGCCCTGCAGCTTGTAAAGAGCCAGCTCTCCTATTCACGGAGGCTGGAGAGATCCTCTTCTTTGAGCTTTACCTCAAAAAGCAAAGGCTCCACTGAGCCTTGTCTGCAGGAGGTTGCTTTGACTGACAAAAAGATCCTTTGGCATTTGAGTAGGGGCTTATAAATAGACCAGGGCTGGTTGTGAAACAGCCCACTCTGCTTGAGTCACTTGGTAAATACCGATTGTAATACAGTGGTTGTGTAAGGCTGGAGCACGTCCGATTTTGATGGAGTGTGCTGGTAGATGGCATCATCCACCATCCTGGATGGACTGGGGAAAGACCGTCTTTAACCCCATGTGCTGTAAGCTGAGCTGGCCTTGTCTGCAGAGTGTTGTGGCCACAGGTGTATGGCAGCAGCTGCCTGGGCTTTCCTGGCATCAGCTTAGTTCAGAGGTGTCCATATAGGAAGGGGGCAGACAAAGTTCAGTCCCTCATGCGTGTGAGCCGGTGGGGGCCAGGTGAGTGCTGCTTACCTACCTTGGGCATTTGGAGACATCTGGAAATGATGCAGGGGGAGAAGGAGATCCCCTGAACTTGAGATGCTGCTCTCCAGCACAGGGCTGCTGGGCTCTCCATGAGGTCAAAGTGCAGATGAGGCCAGGCTCAGGCCACCAGTCCTTCCTCCCCTTCTTGATCAGCACCCCACATCAACTCCAAGCCACCCACCCTTCTCATAGAAAACCCAGTCACCACAGGGCTCCTCATCGACTCTGGATCATGCACCTAGCCTGGGCCACCAGCAGCAACAGGTCCTGGCGGTTTATAAATCATCATTTGCAGCCTGCTGCATTAATGTACATTGATGTGTGTGCATTGATTTGCATAGGGAACACGTGCTTCAACTTTCATGTTTCATCTTCACAGCTATTTCTATTTCTGATAATCTCCAGGTTCCTGAGGTGTTTCCCCGTAGGACACAATATCTTCTACCTGCTGGCAGCTCACATGTCACAGCATGTAGGACGTGATGCCTGATCATTTTTCTTTGTCTTCCCTCTACCCTGGAGGTAGAACAGTTCCTACCTCTCAAGGCTGTGAGACAGCTTTCAGGAGAAGGTCAAAACCCTAGGGGTCCTGAAGGGCTCTTCAGGTCTCCCTACATTGCTTCACCAGGTCCTGGAGGTTTTCAGGAGCCATGTGGCCCTGTGCAGTGTGTGGCACCCAGACTTGGCACCTCTTGGGTGCTAAAAACTGGTGGTATACAACAGGATTTGAGGGCACCGGGAGTCCCTAAATGTCCTCATTGGGAGTGCCTGGACCACCACTAGCCCACCCGCCATTTAAATGGAGCACTGTTTAACCCCAGGCCTAGAGCCCAGCCTTCAGGCTGCACAGGATGTCTCCCCCGTACAAGAGAGGAGATTTTTTTGCTTACATGTCTTTAAACCTGGCAGAAATATGGAGAACCACAACTGTTTTGCTCAGATGCTGAAAAGCATCACTGCTCATTGCTTTTTTCTGACCAAATTTTTGCAGGCATTGGAAAAAAATGGCTTAGTGCAACAGATGTAAACCATCTATTTAGCCTTCAGAAAGGCTGGGGGGCCATGGTCATCATTCAGCTCTGTGAGCAGCCCCATGCCCACTGCCGTCTCCCCTGGGCAGCACAGAGATGAGAGTTCGGTGGCAGGAGGGGCTACCCACCCAGCCAGAAATGACAATGCCAGATGCACTGTCACAGTGAAACCACAGCATTGGTGACACCTGCTGTGTCCGATGTGTCAAGCTAAAGAGCCCTGGGGAGTTCACACTTGGCTCTGACTAACTGTCTTGGTTTTAGGTGGAGCAATGTGAGAGCAGCCGCCAGCTGAAGGTTGCAAGGGGCTCATCGGTTGCCTGCCAGCATTGTTGTGTACATGGAGGCTGCGCAGGCAGCGCCTGGTGCTCTTCGTGTGACTGATGGGATATTTAAATGCACCTCCAGGGCCATTTTGGAGTGAGCAGACAAAAGGCAATGGCTGATGGACACAAGTTGCAGCAAGAGAAAGTCTTATGAGATATTGGGAAAAAAAAATCTTCATAGTGTGTGTGGGTCCAACAAGGGGACAGGGCCCAGGGAGATGGGGGCATCTCCATCCTTGGTGATCTATAAAAATCAGCTGGACAAGGTCCTGAGTGACCTGACCTAGATGTGAGGTAGGAGCAGTGGGGTGGAGAGAGACCTCCCTCCACAATTGCCCTGCCTGGGTCCTGTGGTTGCATCCAGCTCCCCAGAGACACCCTGGCGTTACTAGCAGAGCTCCCAGCTCTGGCCTGAGCTGGGAGAGGACATCCCTCTGTGTCCCAGCATGTCTCCCCAGCACTGCTAACGCAGTCAGCATTTACTATCCTGGCAGAAAGCAGCCACTTTTCCAGAAAATACATGATCTCTGTTTGCTCAGCTTTGCTTTTTTGAACGGCAGACACAATAGCTGGCTGGCGGTGCACCTTTCCAACAATTTACTGTACCCCTGGAAGCCCCTGGAAAACTCTCTGAGCAGTAGCTGCTGCCCAGCTGATGGGGTCCCATAGCCTCTGCTGGGCTTCTTGACCCCTTCCCCAGTGCTGTCCCCACTGTCACGGCTGGGATGCGACTAGAAGCATCTGCATCTGGTTTTAGCTTGCAGCTATTTCCTGCCACTGCAGAGATCAAAATAGCAGTTCTCAATGCAAACGAGACCTCCTGCCCTCCCTTGCTCTGCTGCAGAGCCACGTCCTGTCCCCAGCTTTGCTTGGCCTCCTGCTGTGGGGTGGCTGCGGATAACATCAGCCGCCATGGCGCACAGGATAAGGTGGGACGGAGGCTTTAAAAATAAACCAGACCCTGCCATAAATAAGGAAAAACCACCTGTCATGCATCCTGTAAACTACCCGTTCAGCCTTTTAGAAGATAATATCGGACAGGAACAAAGCAAACAAGAGCACAGCAGCTGCTGAAGCAGAGGCAGGCCCCCGTGGTACCCCCAGCGCGGGGTCTCTGCCTGCCTCTCTGCCCCTCTCCCTGCCCCAGGCATGAAGCTTTCCCACCACAGCCCTGCTGGGTGCTGCTCCAACCTCCCCAGCATCGGTAGGTGCAGGTCATCTCCCCCCCCCGCCCCCCCCCACCCCCAACTGCAAATCCACCCCAGCACCCCCAGCGCAAAGCTTGCGCTTACCTGGAGCTGGCGGGGACCAGAAGTGTGTAAAACAAGAACCCCGCAGGTCCTTCGGTAACTGCTTAAGTATCTGCGTGTGTGTGACAGGCGGGGACCTGAAAAACCTGCTGCAAATCACAGGAGCTCCCGGGATCCACAGCCACTCTCTGGGCTGGTAATTCAGGTTTGGCATCCACTCTCCTTGGCAGGGCTCAACGCATGGTTGTACGGGCTGCGGGGCTCTCCGGACGGGTGGCACGGGGAGCCGTCGGGGCTCGTCCCACCACGCTTTGGCTCTGAGCTGGTGGATGCTGTCCTGTGGGCCCTGGGCAAGGGCTGCTGGGGCTGTTTCCTGCAGGGAGACAGGAAGGGTGAAGGCAGGGTGCAGTGGAAACCGTGCTCAGCCATTCATCTGCGCTCCATCCCAGCCTGCCTGCCCCTCTGGGGACCCCGGGACACCCCCCACTGTCCCCTCGGCCAGGCTGCAACCGTCTCCCCTGCTGTGGGCAGCCCCGCTCCTGGCTTTGCTGATGGAGCACAGCAGCAGTTGCCGCTGCACAGGGCTGGCTTCTTGTCTCACTTTAGTCCCCTGCAAATGATTTGTTGAGGTTTAAGGTTCCTGACTCTGCTGTTGCTTTAGTCATCCCTGTCACCCCGCCAGGCTGGGTATGGGGCAGGACTGGGGTCCTGGATTTGACCTGCTGCTGCAGCCCAAGTGCCCTCAGAAGCGCAGGGCAGGAGCCTGGCTAGGGATGGGGAGGAGGGCAGGGCATCCTCTTCTGCCAAAGACCTACGCTCTCCTCGACTGAAGTGCCAGGGAGCCTGTGGTTCACAGTGGGGTGGACTGGAAGCACTAGGCAGCAGCTTAAAAAGAGGCATCCTGTGGGGCAGGGTGCAGTGGGGAGGAGCTGATTTTCTCTCAGCTTACAGACAGCTGGAAGGGGATGCTGGAAAGTCAGAGGGGCTGGAGAAAGGGCTCATGAGAAACTGAGTATGGGTTGCAATGTCTGAGATTATCTGCCAAAGCTAAAGGAAAACTGGCACTGGGTGCAAAAAGCTGTGGAGCTAGCTGGAGCCAGGGGCAAAGAACCCTGCCCCTGGGGAGAAGTGGTTGGACAAACCCAGGCAAGAAACCTGCCATATGTTTAGCAATGAGCCAAAACTGTCCTGAAGATTGAGTGGTTTTGTAATGTGGGGAGAGACACGGGCCAAGGCAAGGGGATTGTGAAGAGATCTGCACCAAAGGGCAGGCAGACTGGTGCCAATTTTCCTAGCAGGATGACGTTGATCAAGCAAGAGTGCTTTTGCTACAGGGGTAGCCTCACTGCCTGATAAACCAAGTGGAGCTGTTCAGTGGCTGCCAGAGGAGGTTTTGGGGAGAAGACTTGATCCTGCATGCCTTGGGCAGGCACCCGGCCAAGGGAATATGTCCTGTTTATCACTGGTGCTAAGCGACGGGAGCATGGGTAGCGATGGGCGGTGGCACGGAGGTTGGAAAATGTGTCCAATGGGATGGCTCCAGCAGCCGTGGGCTGGGGGGATCAGGGTGCATTCAAGGGAGCTGAAGGAGACACAGCCCTGGGTTTTGAAGCCAGCGTGGGAGGTCCAGGCAGAGACCCTGAATTGCATACTGCCACGTGCCTGGGGAGCTCTGGTGGGTATCACTACTTACCTGCCCTGTGCCTCTGCTCTGCTCTGACACCTGCTCTTGGCCATCCTTGAAGATGGGACAGAGGGGAAGATATTCTGGCACAGAAAGATTTTCTTATGTTTGTACACTGTCTTTTATTTTCTCCCGTGCAGGTGCCCCAAGCATTGCAAAATGTGAGTAACCTGGCCTGCGGGAACAGGATCGGCTCCTCTCTTCCCTTGTTTATTACTGTCAACAGAGAGAAAGTCTTTAATGTGGAAAAAACCCTTTTCCCTCAGCCTGTGAACCCAGCCCAGACTTGCACTGGGAATGCTGGCAGTGACATTTTTCAGGCTGAGACATGCCACTGAAATGGCTTCAGAGCTGCTGGGAGTCCTGCAGTGACAGTCTGAAGTCACACCATGAATTTGTCCATGTCTGACTGGCAAATGCTAATGCTTTTCTGATCCTGAAATCTTTTAGGCCCCATTTCTCTTCCTGGGAGAGGATCAGAGTACTGCTGGAGTTCATGCCTCACCTGGTATGAGGAGATCCTGCCCGCAGAGGATGTCTCTTTGTCAGGACAGTTAGACTAAACAGAAACAAAATGCAGGGTGCATCCAGGCCCATCACAGTTTTCCTCCCTGCTGGGGAAGAAATACAGCTGTTGTGATGTGCATTTGACAATTTTGCATGATGCCGTGGCATTGCAGCGAGGAGTTGGCAGCTACAGCCTGTGTTCAGCATCCCGCTCCTCTGGACCCCTCTTGCAGAGGCTGGAACATCATCTGGTGCTTGCACTATGGCAACATGTTGTGGGAGGCATCGGACACACAGGTCATGGCCATCCTGGCCCAAATGTTGTCCCTCTAATGCTGTGTGGAGACAGGATGGAAAAAAGATGAAGAGGAGAGGGGGGAAGCAACTTGTGAAGCCACCAGGAGAGAATGGGATATAATTCAGCTTTTCTGATTCGTTCATACTGCCTTCTTTCCTGAATTTTGCTATGTTTTCCTTCCTGAAAATGAGGCTTAGTACCAGCACCCCTTGTCTGGGCATTAAGCAGAGATTTTTTTCTTTTTCTAAGTATGTGAGTTAAAAAATGTGTGCTTNGTTTTTTTTCCTAATGTGCTGGGGTTTTCTGGCTACTAACCCAAAAAATGTGGCTGGAAACAAGGCTTTACAGAATTTTTTGGCTTCCATTCAGTTAGAGAAGAGTTTCCTAACCAGCCAGTACTGACTCACAGGGTAACTCTTGCAGCTAATGAGGTGAGATTTCTACCTGCAAAACACTCGCCCCAGAAAAGCGTAAGAGATGCTCTGCAGGGTGCAGCTAACAGCTGCCTTTGTCGGATACCCCAAAACACAGGCACCTGACTAAATCCGTGATCTTTTGATCAGTTTTTCCCTGGGAGGGCAGCAACACTAGCTGCAGCCCAAGAGCCGGCAGCACACAGCGCTCACTCAGATCATGTCCCGGGCAGGGAGACCTGTCCCAGGGCACAGGCGGCTCCTTGCTGCCCGTGTTGCTGGAGCAGGGCTGCCCGCTGCCCACCCCGGCTCAGCAGCTGCCTCGGCTGCACACTCTTTTGTGCGTTTTCTTTTTGTTTTAATGGGCAGGGCTCCGCCTGTCCCTCCTCAGCATCAGAACTGATTCAGGCCGGACAGATATGAATCAGATGCGACTTCCAATAAGATCCTCTGCCTTTTCTTTGTCCCTGGGATAGAGACGTGTGGATGGAAACTGCGGTGTTTTATTGTTTCTTCTGTTGTTCCAATACTCAGAGAACAGTGTCACCTCATTGGTATTTCCATATGCAATCTCTGCCTGGGGTACAGCCTTCCTCCCTCCTCTCCCTTTTACTAACCAGATTGTTTTGAAGTGACTAAACCAGGCACCAATACGTGCAGTTCCTTGCCAGGAGGCTTTTCAGCAGTGCTGCCATTGCTTGTAGGCAGAGCGTGCCCGAGCACGTGGAGAGAGCTGGCAGGGCATCACACATGTGAGCCCAGGAAAAGATGGGCTCTGGCACTGGTGAGAGGCAGGGAAGAGGCTAGAGGAGACAGGCAAATCTGCTCTCCACTCCTGGAGCGCCAGAGGGATGTGAAGAGTGAGTGCTCTTCCAGAGATTTGGACGGCTGGGTGTGGGAGCAGAACTGGGAGGCAGGAGGCTGGAGAATGCCTGCTGAAATCTGTCCTGGTCTGAACCTCTAGGCTGAAGCTGCCTTATTTTGGAAGTCCTGACTCAAATACTTGTATACAGGTCAATGAAAGGATGTTATCCCTCCCTGGAACAGGGATGAGCTCTGCCAGACCACTAGCACGCGAGCAAGTTGTCCCTCCTGGTTGCAAGCACGCTGTCGCAAAGGAGAGCGAGGGGCCATAGCGGGGTGAGCATGGACACAGACCAGCCTGTAGCTGTGCCAGTGAGCCCAAGCTGCTTTCCTCAACTTTCACCATGAGGGACAAGGATAATGTTTTCCCCTGTGCTGTCCCAGGCCAGCAGCAGTCCCTGTGGTTTCTGTCAGACCAGTTTGGGCGGGTGGCACAGAGTCGTGGTGGGTGTCTGCTGAGAGGTGACACCGATGCCACCAGCTGCTGGGGCATCACCGCAGGCACCAGGGCTGTGAGCAGGATGGGGTGTCTCCATGTGACACACGCCACAGCCCCCTGGGCACCCATGGGCCACCGTGGCACTGGCAGGTGACCAAGATGACTTGCAGAGTGACAGTGAACAGGGAAGGGACGTAATGGAGCCCTCTGCTCCGGCTGCTGGCTGTCGGGGAAGGAGGAGGCCCTGAACTTAAAACTTAAAAATTTTGAAAATGTTTTTTCCTTTATCAACCTCTGTTTTGCTGCTCTTGGCAAGCCAGCACTGACAAAGGTGTCACAGCTACCTGGGTGCTAGCTGCCAACGGTCTTCTCTACATGGCTGGCCATGGGGACAGCTGGGTGAGCACAGCAGGGGCTCCCTCATTGCTCTGACAGCCTCACCACCCTGGGGAGCAGGACATTCCCTGCTCCTGGGAGCTCCCTGTACTGGTGCACTCTGCTGTCAGAGGGTGGGTTGTGTCCAGTACGTCTGGCAGAGATGCTCCAGGCTGGAGGAGGACGCTCCTTGCCATCTCTCGCAGGATGCAGGGACTGGGCTGGCGGATGGGGATGCTTTCCAGGGAGAAGCAGTGGGAGCAGGGTGCTGTGCTGCACAGGCAAGCAGCTGGAGAGTGCTCAACCCAGGGGAGAGCCCAGCAGGCTCAAACAAGCACAAACACCCTAACAAACCTGAACTAACGAAGCTGTACCTGCGTCACTGCTTAAGGAAGTCCCACTCTTGCCTGCAGCAGGTGGTTTTGCTCCTTGTTCTGCTGGAGGGGAGTGGTTTGCGGGACACGAGAGGCTGGGGGTGCCAGTTCCCATCGGCAGGTCCCGGAGGCTCACTGCCAAGCTGAGGTTGTTTGAAGCAGAAGGAGGGCTTCTGGCACTGGCATGGGATTGCCTTCATGTTTTTCCAGGTGTCTATGTGCTTGTCTCTCATACAGCCAGCGTGTCTGACTTCCCTGGGTGAGTTTTTCTCCCTTCTTCGAAGGGTGTTTCTTGGCTCAGGCCTAGTCCTGGGTAATAAGATCTTCTCTAGAGAGGGGCTGGGGCAGAGTCATGTCTCCTGTTTCTTAAGTCTGTGGCCTGGCCACAGGGAACCCTGCACAGTGGGGTGGGCACAGCAGGGCTGAGCTGACAGAGCCCACAGGAGAGCTGTGTCTCCATCACTGTGCTGCTCCTGCTGTCCAGCGCTGGCCTGTCTGCACAGCAAAGGAGCACTTGACCACGCTGTCAGGACCTTCCAGAGACCACTTCCCCTGAAATACACTTCCCTTAGCAGATTTTTTTTTTTTTAGCAAGATAGTAATTCTTGTCTCTGCTGCCCATTCAGCTCTTCTGCACATAGACATGGCTTTGCTGAATTGTGGGACTGAGCTGGCTTTAAGTCAGGGAAAGGTAGTCTTGAGTTCTCCTGACTTGAGTTCTCCCAACTTGATTTCTTCACTCCCCCAACCATTGTTGGGTTGTGGCACTGGGAAACCTCTGCCAAAAGTGAAGAGGGGACAAACTTGCACCAGCCAGGTTGGCAGGATTTGGCCAGGGCATCTTACTGCTGTGCTGCAGCATCACCCCTGTGCTAGATCTCTGCACAGCTTCAAAAGAAACAGTTCATGGCAGTGCTGTAAAGTGCTTTCAGCTGCCTTGGACCTTCTCTGGCTTAGGGAAAAGCAGGGACAAAAGAATTTTCTCTGACTGAAAATGCCATTTTGCTGAGCCTCAGCTACCAGGCTGGAAGGACCATGAAGTCTGGAAGAGAAGGAGCAGGTGGCTATAAGGGGCTGACATGTCCCAGTATCAGTGCACTCTGCTTGTCCTTTACTTGTCACTCCATGCACCCTCCCTTGGTGCCAGGAAAGGAGGTCCCTGCAGCTCATACATCTCACCCTGGTGCAGAGCTCAAAAGTGAGCTCTGGAGCTTGGGTGCACTCATTCTCTTGTTCACAGTGACATACTGCTGGACCCTCTTCAGACTCAGAAATTAATTTCACAGATAGAGAGCAACCCTGCGTGCCTTAGGAAGAGTTGTGCCACATCATCATTCCCTGGGATGACCAGGGTCCTCCCAAGGGAACTTGTCCAATTGAGCATTGCTGATCTTTTCCTGATATGCAGCCCTGATATGTGTAGCTCCCCATTTTCAGGGATGACTGCAGGAGCTTCCAGGACACAGAGTGAAGCCCAAAGCTTCGTGGTCAGTCCCTACCAGTCTGCTGGAGGCCTGGCTGAACTTGCTGAAGATGTGCATCCCCATATTCCATGCTGAACAACTCTGGACACTGGAGCTGAACTCTTCATTTGGCAGGGGGAGATTGCTGTCATCATCCCTCCTGTTTGAAAGCCAAAAGGAATCTGCCTTCTCACCGATCCAGTCCTTATGCCCTTTGGAGAGACAGCAAGGACACAGAAGAACCCTTCACGGCTGGGATCGCTGTTGTGCTCTATAACCAGGCCATAAATTAACACAGCAGAGCACAGGGACCTGCTCTCTCTGCTCTGCAAGCTCCCACTGTCTGCTGGGAGCTCATCACCCACAGTCCTGACAATGCACTGACACTTTCCTGGGTGCACCCAGACACTGCCCAGTCTGGCAGCAGTATCACCTCTTGGCATTAACTTTCATGGGAAGACAAAAAAGCAAGGAAATGTTTGTCTAGGTTAGACCCAAACCAGCAGCCCCAAAGCTTCCTAAAAGACCCACTCCTCACTTTGACAGATGTTCTTCAAACAGAGATGAAGAGAGAGGGCTCAATTCAGGTGTCAATTTACAGACATCTGCAGCTTGCTGAGTATCCAAAATATTTGAAGGGCACTAGCAGATAAGAAAAAGTACTTACAGAAAACCCAGGCCCTTTCGGAGCAGCAGTTTGAGGTTTGCTGTGATATCCCACAGAACCTACAATGACACTGGACTATTACTAGGCACTCGCAGTCCCAGCCCTATTCTCTGCTCAAGAGAGTCTCATGGCAGGATTATTCAGCTCCTTTGCCTCTGTCACTGGGGAAGCTGGAACAGACCAGCTTAAGTAGGAACAGTTTTAGGTCAATTCTAAACACTTTTGCATCTAATGTCAGGAAGAATTCAGACCTGCTTAAAAGGTAAAATCATAGAATAATAGTATCATAGAATCATAGAATGTGTTGGGTTGGAAGGGACCTTTAAAGGTCATCGATTCCAACCCCCCTGCAGTAAGCAGGGACATCTTTCACTAGATCAGGTTGCTCAGAGCCTCATCAAGCCTGGCCTTGAATGTCTCCAGGGATGGGGCCTCCACCACCTCTCTGGGCAACCTGTTCCAGTGTCTCACCACCCTCATTGTAAAGAACTTCTTCCTAATGCCTAATCTAAACCTACCCTGCTCTAGTTTAAAACCATTGCCCCTCGTCCTATCGCTACGTGCCCTTGCAAACAGCCCCTCCCCAGCTTTCTTGTAGGCCCCCTTCAGGTACTGGTAGGCCACTATAAGATCTGCCCGGAGCCTTCTCTTCTCCAGGCTGAACAACCTCAACTCTCTCAGCCTGTCTTCAAAGGAGAGGTGCTCCAGCCCTCTGATCATCTTCATGGCCCTCCTCTGGACCCACTCCAACAGGTCCACGTCCTTCTTGTGCTAAATAAAACAAGTGTACCAGAATCTTATATAATTTCTCACCAGTTGACAAAAAAGCACTTAAAATGGGTTAATTTTTCTCCAGTGTAAAGATGAGTCTCAGTCACAGAGGAAAATTACTTTTTTTCTTAGGTTATCTGGCTAAGAATTCTCTGTCCAGAAACCTGTGCTGCTTCTATAAATGTTTAGGGTTTAGAAAATGAAGCAACTGCTGCATGACCAGCTAGAATATCGTAAAGCTAAGAGAGAACCCAATGCAATCCTACACACAGCAATGGATGCCACAGGTTCTCATCTATAAGGCATCTGCCCACAGAATAAAATTTTTACAAAATGATGTACTGTAGAGTCTCTTTCAGCAAACATACTTGAATTTAATGATCAGCAAAAAAGCAAATTAACTTTGCTGAGTAAATGAAATTTATTGTGTATCAATGACACTAATAATACAGATGAAAAGAAACAGCCCCTAACAGAACGCTTCTGCATACAAATGATAATTATTAACAAAAAGTCTTTCCTGCACCCCTACTGAGAACAGAAAATAAAATGAGATTTAAAAGAGAACAAATGCTGCCGCCTAGGGAGCAAGATGGAAATAAATCCACAAGTTCAAGCCCTTCATTCTGACTTGTCTCCCACAGGACTGAGACCATGGCTCCCCCAGTCAGAGCTCTCCCTTCTGCTCTTGCTCGTGTTTCTGAGCCACCCAGGACAAACGGAGTGGCTATATACGAGTACAGGCTAACACTGCACTGGTACCTAAGAGGAAGAGAAAAGTCTGTCCTGGGTGACTGTTAACGGCCTGTGCCTTTGGAAAGATGTTCTCCAGCAGACAAGGGTTTTTGACAGCTAGCAACATCTTTTGAGCCTTAAACATTTAAGTGGAAGCATGCTGTGTTTGATACGTTTCTATTACACCCAAGAGAACTTCAGCATCCCCAGTCCTGCAAGACTCTGCCAGCAATTCAAGGGGACATGCTTTCCTCCTGGTTCAAACCAAAGTGTGTTACTGCCTCTGGTTGAGAAAACCTGCGAACCCTCAAAAGAGTGCCTGAAGCAAAGGGGCTGAGCACTTCCACACTACCCACAGCTAAGATGGGAGCTGGAGCCCAGCTGTACCAGAAAACACACCTGCCATGTCTGCTGGGCAACACTGCATGGACTGCAGGGAACATTTTGTTTAAGTACATTTCCTGGACATATTTTTCTAAAAAACATTTCCACAGGAGGAAGAGTCAGAAATGTAATCAACTAAAAAAGCTCTTCTTGTAGCTCAACCAGGAACAAACCCATTCGTATCTACCCTTCATTAGCAAAAGCCAGTAAGACATCTTCTGACCTTCATTTGACATAGATGGATGGCTGCACATTCACCTCACAGACAGATCAAGACTGTGCTGATCCTGGGAAGCTAGAAAATACCATAATCCCTAATCAAACTAAATATTATCCAACCATCTGAGCTCAGACTGACTCAGAATAGAGACTCTTTCATGTCTTGTTTCACAATCATGCCATTCAGCTAATATAATCCCTTGTTAGCTTCATGCAGATGTAACAAGCTAACGAGAACACTTGACATAAGGTTTGTTGATGTCTGAAGGTTACAGTAACATCCTTCTATGTTACTGATTTTAGCTAGTTCATAAATGCTGTCAGTAAATGGCAGTCAACACTTGGAGCAATCAAAGTGACATATGGATTTTAATGCATTTGATAAATCAAACATGGTGATCACCAAACACTGGTGAGTAGTCCTGTACTAGTCAATTTTTAATTTCAAGGAGGCTGGGATTTAATCAATTCCTGCCAGAGCCAGGCATGGCATGACTCAATGCTATACACCAGTCTCTCTGTTAAAGAAAAATGCACCTCTTTGCTCCAGCTGGAAATATTATAGAATCATAGAATCATGATGTTTCATTGTGTTTGAACAGTTTGAAGAACAGCAAGAAGTATAAAGCACAATTTAAAAAGCAACAAGCGAGAGCAAAAGGAAAGTTGGGTGACATAGCTACAGCAGTTGCAACAAACTTTCAGAACTGTTCCATCCAAAACTGTTCCATTGCCGTGAGGGTGAGTAACAGCAAGATACATGAAAATAAAAGTAAAATTAAAAGAAGTTTACAAAAATAAGGAGATTCTGGGCAAGTCCTTCTCTCAATGATTCTCTTTATTTATTACAATAAGAAGACCAACGTAAAAAGTTTAAAAGAAAAATATTCTCAAGAGAAAGGAAATACTTCTGCCTTGCTTTAGTGGAAAAGTTAATGCCACCTGCTCCAAGGAGCTCTGGGTACCAAGACTGAGAGGGTTGCTAGACCCAGTGCCATGGGTCTATGGCCTCAGCCCCAGGGTACTTCATCATGCTAGACTGTTGTCCAAATTTTGGACGATCAGAGCATGTGGAAGTCATCAGTGTCAACCCATTGTAGCCACTGATGCAAGACCGACAGGCTGTCTTTCCCTCTTTGCCACTCAATTTTGCTGCTCTAGCACTCTGTCATCTACACAACTTTCTACCTCACCTGTATGTAAAATGGACCTCTAATGGCACCATTGAAGGCAATTGGATTTAATAGTAACAGTGAGGACTCTACATACAAGTAAGCCTTGTCCTAAGGCTTCATAGGAAGCTTTAAAGTCCTACTCTAGAAGCGTGAGTCCTACTCTTCATATGAATAAGACCGGCATTGTCCTAAGTGTAATGTACAATTTTAACTTAAAACAAAAATTAAGCTCATCATACCAAAATTCACCACCTTTTTGAGATATAAAGCTTCAACTGGAGTACACTATTGTTTTTTTTCTGAGTTCAAGAAAGGATTTTTTTTGGAGGGAGGATTAAGATATAATATAATTAAGCCTTTCTAGCATTGTCCCACATGCACCACAAAATTCTGATTTTAAACAAAAATTAAGTCCACCATACTAAAATTCTTAGACATCAGCTTTTTGACCTACAAAAGTTCATGAATGCCAAACTAGAATACAGCACGGGGGGGTTGGTGGTTTTTTTTTGTTTTCTTTTCTGAGTTTGGGAAAGCATACAAGTGATGTTTTACATTCAGCCCTGGAAGAATCCAGCTGACAGCACTGAGAGTCACTTATTTTTCTACATTTTAGTTTTCATCCTTGCAAAGCACATTGAGAAGGTGGCACTATGTAAAGCAAGAATATAACTTCATAATAAAATGTACTATAAGAAATGTTGAAACATTACTTAAAAATGTATCAAATGCCGATCAAGATTATTTCAGACTTCTGCTCCAACACAGTAATCCTTCTTCATTGGTCTTCATAGAGAATAGTATAGAAGTTACTGTGAAATGGTGTTTACCTCCACAGACTCTAGCGTGTTTAGACATTCCCAAGCACAGGAACCATTCCACACACATTCTTGGTAGATCTCCACTGAACGAGAGGTATCTCGTCTTGGGTAAGACTAGAAAGAAGTAGGATCCGTGACATATATCTGCACTTCTTCACAAATCCTGCCAGGGAATTGCCAGAGTTTTTTAATGTACAGAAAATGAAGTACAGATGGCAGGGGCAGATTTGGTGAGTAATTACATGCAGTGCTGAACTCACCATTTTTCAAACATGCAGAAAAATAAAGTCAGTTCTAAGGTTATATCTTAAGCATTCATAAGCTGGGAGCACTGCTCCATGTAATCATAATTATCAGCCTACATGCTATTTTTTATTTGGATTTGTTTCATTTAGTGCTGTTTAAAAAAACAGATTTTTTAATGAGTTTTGCAAAATAATTGCAATGCTATACACACTTTTGTCAAATACTGAAGGAACATTTCTACAACTAACAAGACTGGAGTTGTTAAAGTTCCCTTGTAAATACAATTAGTTATCAAAATAGAAATACAAAAAGAAACAGCTTATTGTTTCCATCCAATTGTTAATTCATAGCAGAGCACACAAGCGCTTTGGCATTTTGCACAACTTGAAAAAGTGAAAATTTCCAGATATGGATGTTGAAATAACAGCTGGGAGCACACAGGAACTTTCTTAAAAGGATTTGCCACCAATAGAGAAATTGTGGATTTTTGCGGATTTTCCATCCACAACTGATACCTTGTTGCGAGGCACTGGTCATCTTTCTTTTCCATCCACATATTCATGTCTCCACTTGATCACTTTGTCCTAAGCTCCCAGCCCTCCAGCTGTGCCACACATGGTGTCCCTCTGTCAATGATTAGTTTTTGCACAAAGGAAATGAAAGCAGGCATGTGCTGGAGGATAAGGGTAGCTTCAACCCTTTAAAGGAACTATAAGACAAAAGCATTCTTTGTTTTTAAAACCAAAGTCACTGACCTGTGAATGTTCATCAGGCCCAAAGCGTGCCATACACCTCTGCCTGCGCTGCTGCTGCCCAGCAAAGCCTGACAGAGCCATTGTCTGGGGCCAGGGCTAGAGCAGGTGCCACCTGGCTTGGATCAAAAGGTGGAAGCCCATCCGCGTATTACCAACACACCGTAAGACAACCCAAACACAATTCATTTCAAGCAACATGGAGAAAACAGAGGTGCTTAGCAGAACAGAAGGCAACAAATGTGAGAAAGACTATGTGCCCATGTGCCTGACAAGTGGGTGAAGGAGAGGACCCAACTCCAGTGCTTGCTCACCCTCCCTGTGGGAAGGCCTTCCAGACCCACTCCAGAGTGCACCCTTTTATGTGAGTCTTGAGTTTTCCAATTTTGCTTTGATGCTTGGCATGGGAAGTGGCTCTTGTGTGCCAGCCCAGGGCGGTGACATGGGCACCCCATGGAGCAGAGCCCAAAGGGCTGGGGGCTTGTAGGGCAGCACACCTCCAGAGCTCCAAAACAACCCTTACTTGCACAGGAGCAGAAGGTGCCCAGGTTGCTGCCCTCCACCGGGCATGACGTGCCAAGCCACTGTCACCGGTTTGGTAGCCGCCACAGGAAACCTCTCTGGTGGCTCCCCAGGTGTCGTTTGGCACCTGCAGGCTCAGATCTTCCCAGAAACAAGGATCCGCTGCCGCCAGCGCTGCCCATAGCAGAGGTGCTGGGGCCTCCTTGCTCCAAGGTGCTGCTGTGGAAATGGCACTGGGTACCCATTCATTTCCTTCTCCAAACAACTGACCTACTGGTATGGTCAGGACGTCTCTTTCTTACCCTATGGTCTGTCTTGCAGGAGAAAATAAATCAGGGTTTAGGTTATAAGTGTGTTACGGCTATGTTTATAAACACTAGTTTTAATACAGTAACAGTACTTTGTTTAAACAGGCAAACTTATTTATTAAGATAGGCTACATAGAAGGTACATTTAAGGCATTGTTTTCATTTGGACTGTCTCCATTTGGCCCCTCTCATTTTCTTGAAAACTGGCCATCTGCCATGTCAGCATATTCCCATCTTGGAAATTTGGACATACTTTTTATTTTCACTGCAAGCAGAAGAAAAGTATTTTAGAAGAGAAGCACTACACTTGAATTTAACAGAGACATTTTATAAAGCAGGCTCTCCTGTGTCTTTCTATGTGTTCAATTAAACGCAGCGATGCACTTAATTGCATCACTTACGACAAACATTATCGCAAAGTAAATATGATGCAAAGGTTTGTGAATCACACACACAGAGTAACTTACCAGAGACAGCCTTGCTTCAGGCATTGTTACCTACAAAAATCTGATAAAGCCATCTGCACATCTGAGAAGTATCAAACCACAAGACAAATCTCGCAATGAGGAGTAAAGTGCCCATTACAAAGCACTAATGCAAGTCAAACTGTGCAGTCCCTGAAGTGGGAAACAGTTCCATTGCTTACAAAATTTCCCCCTTGCATGTGAGAGTACAGTGGGAAGGGTGTACATCCTGACACGTCTCTGCGTCCCAGGCTTCACTAAAATTTGAATGTGTGCTTCTCTGAAGGTTGGAAATTTTAGCCAAGTGTCCCTGAGTTTAGGAACATTAGATTTTTTTTTTTGGAAGTCCCATACATGATATTTTGGGGTGCTCCATTTAAAAATCTCAGTTTACCAAGCAAGTGCAGATACAAAAAGGAAGTGCTGGAATGCAAACTGCCCTAGATCTTCAGTTTGCTTCCCTATCTTAATCACATCAAGCTGTTTTACTCCTCATGAAATTCAAGAGGCTTACAATCACCCTAACGCAGGGATAATCTGTACTAACAGTTGTATCAGGGCTCTTTTAGCCAGAAGGTAGTGGAGCAGATTAGGAATATGAAAGGAAAAATCAAGTGTAGGGGATGTAAAACACATGTAAAGATGTAAGGAAAAGACCTGTCTGCAGGACAGCCCTTACGCTGAACCCTGCAGAGGCAGCTCAAGCTGCTGTGTCTGTTTCCAAAGAGCTTGTGGGGGGCTACCAGACCATGTTTAAATTAAAATCAGCTGTTGTCACTGCTACTGGACACTAAGTGTGAAAGAGACCTGGGATTTGCACTTGAGCACCCACTTAAGAACGGATTAGATTTAAGATTTAAAAAAAGAAGAAAAAAAGAAGGCAGGGAGGGAGATCAGCTTTGGTCTTACAGTTAACGGGCTGCACTGCAGAACCAGGATGGGCAGGGCTTGTGCTGCACCTTTGCTCCAGGTGTCTCATGTTATCCTGGATCAGCCACAGCAACCTCTCCTGCTGTACTCCTGATGCACACGGGGCTCTCGAGGTGCCCACACGGTCTTGCATGGCTACAAGAGCCCAGGGACAGCACTGCCTTGGCCATCAGGGAAGCGCAACTCCCTTTAAAAAGTCCTTTTAATGGGCTTAACACAGGCTGAAAGTGACCTGCAAGTTGGCTGTTGAGAATCACCTCAGTTAATTTAGAACTGACTGTTTTGTCATTCACTATGGGATATGCCCATATATCTGTTTCTACATCACTACATTACACTATTTATCTCAGCAACTACTGGTCATGCAGCTTGTTAAGAAGGGCAGAAAGATCTCTCTGTCCTCCCCTCCTAAGGAGTGGGATGAACGGTACCATAGACTCCTTGAAGTGAAACGACCATTGCTTATGACTATGAACCATTTTTCAAAGCTGAAATTCTTCCAATAAGACAAAGTATTTTATTCTTCTTGCATTCATGCCAAGTCAAACACTTTAGAACAACTCCAGACTGAACTAGAAAGCCACTGAATATGCCAACTACTGAATTATTAAAGAAAAAAAATCAGAATAGTAGCTGATCACCTTGCACCCTTTCAGATCAAAATGCATTTTCCCGAGCGTGTAAGATGCCAGCAAAGAAAGATGGTTAAGGAAAAAAAACTATCTTGTGTGTGCAGCTGGATTAAATCCCATGTAATGTACAAAACGCATACATTACATCTCATACGAATAAGACGTAAAGCCCATCATGTGTTACTTAAGGAATTGAGTGGAAATAAACAGCAGGTTTGCCTAGAGAACCTTTTGTGCTATGTGCAATGCTGTATTCAGGAATCTACCACGCACCCATCCGGAACTGAGGGATCATGCCTAAAAAATGAAACGTCCTAGAAATGTAAGGCTGGATCTCAAAGCCCATCGTTCTGCTCTGAGGAAGGATCAAATATACTGTTTAGATGTCTCTTTTCTGTATCTCCACAACATGGATTTGCACTATGTGCGATACTTAGCACTTCTCTTTGACTTTTATTGTACCGATTTCAGTCCATTTCTCCAGATCCCTGGGAATGCTGATACTGTCCTGCACGGATCATTGTATCTCATGGCGTTTTGCAAATTTTTATTGTCTTGTTTCTGACATCTAATCCATTACAAAAATACTGAATTATATACTCTGCCTAAAGGAAATCACATTTAACAGCTCTTTCCAGTTTGACTGTAAAATGCTGATTACTGCTTTTATACCACAGCATTTTAAACTGCTGTGACTTCATCCTTTAACAATTTCAGCTGAATAACTATTTCTCTGCTTATGTGAATGTCAAGTGGAGCTATGTAAAATGTCTTATTAATGTCATGGAGCAACACTTCTGTTTTCTCCTACTCTGCTAGGCAAGTTATCTTGCCAAAAAAATAAATCTCATGGATTTGATCAGATTATTTCTGACAAATCTGTATCAGCTTTGCTTACTCTCTTTTTTACCTCTGGCTGTCTACAAGTCAATTGCATAATAACTTACTCCAACATCGTTCTAGGCAGCAAAGATGGGTAGGCTCCAAATATGTAACATGCCAGCACCTCTTTTCTCCCCTTTTCACAGATTGTATTGTGTGGGCCCTTCGATTCCCTGGTAATTTTTTTTTTTCTTTCCAAACTATAGGTTTACCAATTCTCTTTGCGATTTCTCACTTGCTTGGGTAGTTTGCGTTGTACTCTGGTGAAAATGTTACAAAATTTTGCTGATTTGCATACCTTTAAACATACCTTGACACACTTTCACACTTCCTTTAAAATATTATTTCCTTAAATGTCCTTTGATATCTTTGACACTTCACCTATTCTGTCCTGTCTTCCCTCTATCTTGGTCATTTGAATTTTGTAAATTATATGCTCACAATTAATCTTTCCCCGGCCCCAAAGTCAGAAACATATTTCAGGCTTCCCTTTCTTGAAATCTATCTATTTGTAATTTTGTAAATGCCCATCACTGCTGTTCTGCTACTCTCACTTCTTCCCTCTGCTGGAAACAGAAATTCTGTTATTTCATTAACATAAATTGCCTTTCCCCATCAAATTAAATTCACAAGCATTTCCTCTTAGTTTGTACTGAGAGGACAGTCTATAGAGGTTTCCAGTCAATTGTAATGGGGGATAACAATGCTCATTAAGTACTGATTTTCAATGTTTTCAATTTGTTTTAAAAAATGATTAAATTATGAAAGAAAAAAAATACCCTCTCTCGAATATCAGGTGATCTTCTTCTCAATTTTTAGACAATACGAATGGCAAAATAGTATTTTCTCCTAACATTTGGCATTCTTACTCTTCTCTGTGAAAGGAAGTACAGGAGATTGTGTCTTGAATGTAAACATTTTGTAGTAAAAGTTGCATTTTTGTGTGGGATCTTTCATGTTTTCTGATGGGGAGTGAGGAAGAGTCCAGCATTATATTTAATGGTAATGTGTCGCTGTATGAACGTGACAGGCAATCCCCCTCTGAGATTAACTACAAAATTCCCTAAGAATTACAAAGGCGAATATTGAGTACTCCCAGCTACTGAATCCAATCTAAGCTGTTTACAGGTATGATCAAAGCTGTTGCAAGGGGTTGACAGTTGAGAAGACACTGCCAAAACTGCAGTTTAACAGAGTGTGAACGATCCAAAGCCAATAATCTACCAGTTAATGGGGGTGCGAGGGTGAATATTTCGCTCGCATATAGGGAAGGGAAGGTTAGTATGTCAATTAAGTGAGTACCTGTTTGAAAGGCAGAGGACACACTCGTTTGAGTAGGTCTCTCCATCGGTCCCACAAACTGGATGGTAGTCCCTTGGACATCCAGGCACACCATACTTGTAGCAAGCAGGCTAGGGAAGAATAGGAACATAAGAAGTCTAAGACAGGCCATGTGTAACAGGTCTCTGATCAGCTTCTGAAGAATACTGGCACACTCATCCACAGAAAGGAGCGCTCAACAGGAGCTGGCACAGCGTTATAAAGTGCCACATTGTCTTTCATGCTGTTATGAGAATGTATCGCTTTGAGGCTTGGCTTCTACTGCCTGGCATGGCTTCAGTCCTCAGCTGTGGGGAGAGACCACCTGAGGCATCTCGTCTCCTGGGGCATCATCTGCTGGGGCTGAGGAGGGGTACCGGAGGGGTGGCCTGGCTCTGGTGCACCTCCGGTACCCCTCCTCAGCCCTGGGGCCATGGACCCAAGCCCAAGGCTCTGGGAAAGGGACCACCCTGCACTGGGATGCCTGGTTGGTGACATGGAGGGCAGGTGGGATCGTCCTTCCCGGGGACGACGGGGCAGGCTGCACTCACCGGGATGCTGGCAGCGGCTTCGGGAGGCAAGAGGAGCCCTGTGGAGAGCAACCGGCGTTAACGGCTTCTGGTCCCGCCTGGATTTGCCCTGTCCCGGCAACGGCATGGATTTCCCCCTCGACCTCCCCCGGACCAGCTGGTGCCCGTTGCCGGGCTCGTCCTCGACCACCCGGTGTCCGGTCCCGGCAACCCCCATACAGCCGGTGCTCGGCACCGTCCTGTGCCGGTTCTCCCCGCTGCTCCCGGCTGGTTGATGCCAGCTACCGGCTTAGATTCCGCGTCCGCTCTCCCAGGCCGGCCGGCGTCCTGTCCCGGCACCCCCCGACCAGCCGGTGTCCGTTATCGGGACCGATCCCGACCAGCCCGTGTCCGGCACCGTCCTGTGCCGGTTGTCCCCCCTGCCCCGGGATGGTTGATGCCTGCTACCGGCCGGCCGGTGCCCGGTACCGCTTCAGATTTCCCCTTCCCTGGGAAGGGACCGTCCGGGGCGCGGTACCGGCCCGGTTCCCGGTTCCCGCTTCCCAGTGACCGGCTCTCCCTCCCCCGACCGCCACTGCCCCGGCGCCGTGCGCCCGGTACCGGCGAGGAGGACGGGCAGCAACACCACCACCGGCACCGNGGACCCGTGGGGCACCCACGGGAGTGCGAGGGCCTCGGGATGTACCGGAGAGGCAGGGAGTAAGGATGCACCTCCAGAGGCACCTCCGGGGGTGGAGAAGGGATAGGGACCCTCCCTGGGGGTGCTGGGGGGATGTGGGGTTAAGGTGCCCAAATGCTGTCCTTGGCAAGGAAGCCTGTGCATGCCCTACTGGTACGTCCTCATGGGGTTGCTTATCTCTGCCATTTCCATGGGGAACCCCCAAAATATCCAGTAGTCAGCAACTAATCAAGCTCTGCTTCTGCGATGCACAGAGCAGGGCAGAAGCCTTACTAGGACCATGCTCATGGGACGGAAAGCTTTAATGTCAGGGCTGTGCAGGGAGGCAGCAGAGTTAATGGTGGGCCCCTGGCTGTAATTTCAGCATTCCCTGGGATTCCCTGAGTGACTTTACCTCGTTAGCGTTGTGCTTTGATTGCGGAGTGTCTTGGGCAACATGGGGAAGTTCGAAATATGCATGCAGTGCCACGTGGCTGTTAAGGTCATAGCCCCCATCTCATCATATAGTGACATGAGATGGTTTGTTGCTGAGCTATGAATGCATTCCTGCCAAGAGGAAGAGAAAATTAACACAGCCCCAGCAATAAAGCTAACCCGTCTGCATCCGAAGTCATGGGAATCCAGGCCAGTGGGAGCTGGAAAGGCTTGGCACACTGCCCTGCCAGCATGACTGGGTGTCTCAGCAGAGTGGCTCTCCAAAGAGCATCTCATCTGTTAGGTGCTGATAAGAGCGGTTAGCTTTGCAAAGCCCGGGGGTAAGCTTTACACAGAGTCTGGCTCTGGAATTGTTTTTATGCAGTTTCCTAAAATCTAGGCTATGGGCTTCTTGTGAAATGGCCTGTGCTTGTGTATATGAGCTGGGGTTTAGACCAGTCAAGTGTTTTGATAGGTCCATATGCAGGCATCACACCCATCCTTCTTGTCTCTGTTTCAGCCTCCAGGTCCTCCCAAGCATGGTTTTTCTTCTCCCATGTGTTTCTGACAGTGTGCCCTTCCCACATGACATCATAGTGAGGTTATTTTATTATCTGCTGAATATGTTCTTATTCCTCCAGGTAACCTCTGCAAAACGATTTCCACTCAGAGCACACCTTTGAAATGAATACCCATCACAAGGGATTTTTTGTACAAAAGCCTCTGGCTTGGATATTTTAAGCAAGATGCCTAATCAGAATGTTTTATGGTTGGTGGAGCATGTAGAGGGGTATTTCTCTCTGCTGGATCTCCTTCCCTAGCTTTGCCCAAGTTTTCCCCCCAGCTTTGCCTGCTGAGGCATATGAGAAGAGTGCATCTTTCTGCTACCTTGTTATTGATGGGGTGGTTGCTGGATTTGCCATCCTTGGGGGACCTTTAGGTGCCAGACAGATTTCCTTGGGAGAAGGAGTTTCAGGGTGTTAAATACTGGAAAGTTAGACTGAGATGGGCTTCCTTGCTTCTTGAAAGTGTGATTTTTCAAAGGAAAAGGTGCCAGCTGAAGGTGAAGAAAGTAAAACCAAGGGTAGGAGTTATCTCTGAAGTTGTTAATTTCTTAAGTTCATGTCACTAAACAGTTACTTGCACAAAGCTGTGTTTGCACAGGAAAAAATCCAAACACAACAAACCAAGTAAGAGCTCAGTGCCCCAGCTGTTGGTAGGACAGACAAGCTTTCTCCTGGACAACTCCAGCAGAGCAAGCACAAGATGGATGTGTACTGCCACCACATGACTTAGGAGAATAGCTGCCCCCTAAAAATCGTTCTCCACACTAATGCATTTTCCAATGCGTTATTTACGTGCTTGTCAATTTGTTGCACTTGATCCCAGATAAATGGGGTGAATGGGACCATTTTGTTTTAACATCGCTTCAGTTACCTCTCTCAAGGCCATGTGTGAACTCAGTTGAAGCTGTGTGTTCAATCCAGGATGCTTCCCCTTGATGTTGCAGAGAAAATATGGAAAAGTAATCTGCAGGTGCTTTATTAACTCTCAACCCAACATTCATATTTTAAATCGGTGGCAGTCCAGCCTCAATGCTGAAAGCATTTCCTTTCACTTCTTCAAAATCTTCTTTCCACTGAGAGTATTTAACTTTGCCTTATTTGAATAAAATGTCAGATATAGGTCTTTAGAGAAGGGAAAACGAAAGAAACGAGATTCTAAAAAAAGGAAAAGATAACTTGCACATCTTTTCTTCTGGCAAGATAGCATATCTATTAGAAAATGCCCATTTTCTTCCATAAATTATTAGAGAACTGGAGGCAAGGAAGATGATAGTTACGCAGGGGGCTTCTTAATAGCCTTTGTATCCTGTTAACACATTTCTGATATGAATGCTGAGTCACTGGAAAAGAAAACTGCAGAATTATTTGCGTGTCTCCTAGAAGTTATCTTCTTGTTAACATCAGGTTGGACTCGATGATCTCAAAGGTCCTTTCCAACCGTGAAGATTCTATGATTCTATGATTCTAGGTAACTGATTAATAAACATGGAAGATAATAATAATTCTAGCATATAGGCTGCAGGGAGGAATACATAATTAGAAGTTACATCCCTACAGAGAAGGTCTGTTTCTGCCTTATGCTTATGGAATAATCCTCTGGTCTTGGAAGCTAGAATTTATTTGAACTTTGGTCACTTTTCTAAGTAAATGTATATGACTACTTGAAAGAAAACAGTTCGTTTGGTGAGTTTATATGTACTTCATATTCTTCTGATGCCCAGCAGTTAGGTACTAGCAAGGTTGTGACCCAACACATAGAGATTTTGTGACTGAAAGATTGACTAAAGGCACGTTTCACACCAGAAGCGCGTGTCTGTGTCCTTCTCTTGGAGTAAAGAAGTGTTACGTGTGAGAGTCTATGTTTGGCCTGGAGGACACAGGGCACAGTTCAGAGCCTCAGGTTCACCTCAGAAGAAAGTGATTGTACAGGAAGGAGTGACTGAGTACTTATCGCTGCTTCCAGCAGGGCTGGCCTGTAGTCTGGCTGCGTCTTGGGAGGAACAAAATAAAACAAGCTGCTGAGCAAAACCTTTGGGGTTGAAACCCTTTGTTCTTGCTGCTGCTCCAGTGAGTTCTAGCCAGGTGCTTCTGAGGTGTACCTGCTGCAAAGACTGGCCATTGATCATGAGCACCCTAGTGATGGCGCCAGGAAGGTGAGGTCCGTTTATGGCTCCACCTATATAGTTTATCCTCAGCCACTCATGATTACCCTGCTTGCTGGAGATGCTCGACTGCTTGGGTCTGCCCATGGGAGTGTTTCCTCTCTTAAATCTGTGCAAATCAGCCAGGTGAGCAAAGACCTACTGCTAAAAATCCCCAAGTGCCCCAGCCACGTCGGAGTGAAGCAGCAACCTCTGGCACAAGGTCATGGCATGGGTGGCCCCAGCTTATTCCAGGATGAGAAAGTTTCTTCCCTATCTCCCCAAACCAGGCTAAGCAAAACAGGAACGGTTTGTATATACAGTCAGTAATGGGTAGGTCTTAAACAAAATAGCCAGTGTTTAAGGCGGATATCAACAAACGGCAGCAAAAAGAATTTGGTTGAATGTGGAATGGATTCAACATCAAGGAAAGCTTTTAGACAAAGAATGATAAATGCCATTATCTGATGTTCCTTTTTAAATAATTGAGTCCTCTGTGAAAAACTGAACTTGCCCCACTCCTGGTGTTCCTCGGAAAGAAGGCCCGTGGACTCTGACATCTTCATCCTTGGGGATTTCCAAGACTCAGCTAGACAAGGTTACAATTTTGCTGACATTGCTGGGAAGGGATCCAGAGGTCCTTTACAGCTGTCACTGCCATGACTTTATATCCCTGTCCCTGAAATCCATTCAGAACTTTCATCTGCTGATTCATACTGCGTTTACTTATGCCGCCTATCCTCCTGAAATCAATGGGCATCATGTGCTGGAAGTATGGAAACTTCCAGTAAGAGACGGCCCAAAACTCTTGCCTGTGGTAGGAACTTTTACCACTATCATTTTGCAACATTTCAACAAAACTCTCGATATGCAGCTTAACACAGGCATCAAAAATGTATTTGGTGGTGCCATTTAGTCCTGTGATTTGAAGTGGTATCACCTTTGTTGGGAAGGAGGGATTGGCTGGCATACCTGTGCCAGGACGGGTGTGCCAAAGCTGAAGGGACAACAGGTTGTTTTTTGTCAGGTCCTCAGGAGCAGATCAGTGAGACACAGGCAATTTCTGGGAGTGCAGAAGTGCCTGCATTTCAGGAGAAGGGTCTTCAATATGTTTCTTACTCTTCTACCACCTGAAAAAAGTTGGGTGAGGGTCTGGGTTATAAACCTTAGCAGCATTCTCTGTTATTCTCTGATTTATGGAAAGCATTTGAATTAATGGATTAACATCTACTTCAGGCCTCTCCCAGTGCCTCAGAGAGTAAAGCCATTGAGCCTAATAAAAAAACACATTATTTCATGAAGATGGAACGAGTGGAGAGCTGTTTTGCGCCATTTAGTGAAATGAAGTCTCTTTGCATACAGGGAGTCAGGCTGCTTGTAGTTTTGCTCAAGCAAAAGACTGGTAAGGGCTTAGGTGGCAAGGCAAGTTGGGAACAAGCTTGGAGACACCAGTTATCTGTATAAAATTAGTTTACAATCTCAAAAGAAAGCTGATCTATCACCTCATCTGCTTAAAACAGTGTCCTGGTTTCAGCTGGGATAGAGTTAATTTTCTTCCTGGTAGCTGCTGGTTCGGATTTCTTATGAGGGGAATGTTGATAACACCTATTGCTTTAGTTGTTGTTAAGTAATGTTTATAGCAAGTCATGGACCTTTTGAGCTTCCCAAAGAAGTTGAGAGGGAGCATGGACAGTACAAGCTGGCCAAAGGAATATTCCATACCATGGATATCACGCTCAGTATATAAATGGGCGTTGGCCAGCAAGGTGGGAATCTGCGATCGCTGTTCGGGGTGGGCTGGGCAACTGATCATCGAGTGGTGAGAACAATTTGTGTTGTATCACTTTATTTTTTATACTCTTTTACCACTGTTGTTGTTGTTGTTGTCGTTATTATTATTTTTCTCTTCCACTACTGTTCTATTAAACTGTCTTAATCTCAACCCATGAGGGTTTTTTTTCTCCTTTTTCTCCCTCTTCTCCCTACCCTACTGTGGGGGTCGGGGGGAGCGAGTGAATGGCTGCATGGTCCTAGTTGCTGGCTGGGGTTAAACCATGACAAACAGATACTGGGAGAGGTCCGGGTGCCAGGAGAATTGGGACTAAGGCACTGGATTGCCTGCTACCTTAAACTGGAGGATTCAGCAGTGTGGCATGGAATATCCTCTTTGTCACAGGTTGTGGGGGATGCTAAAAGTTTAAAAATGGAAGAAAAAAAATAGAGCTGCAGAGCAAGAAACTATAGGTGGCTTTAATAGCATGAAAATTCCCACTTGAACAGGTTCCTGCGGGCTCCTGCAGGCAGGAAGGTGGCACAGGAGAAGGCTGGCTATGCATTTGCTCCAGTTTTCTCTTCTCTTAGCCATCATTGCTGGCCTCTCTCGGAGAGGAGGCTGGTGAGGAGGATGCCACAGTCACACATAACGCTGCAGTTAACGCTCTCCTGCAGCCCCCTGTCGTATGGAGGAGGATGTTTACATCCACCGAAGCAGCAGGAGGGTGCAGCTGGCTGCCTGCGCTGCTCCAGGCAGTCTGGCAGGGCACAGCGCTTGGGCACGTCCCAGCTGTACTTCTGCCATGCACGTGAGTCTCATGGAAGCACGGGAGCGTGTCTTTCCACCTGAGTAATTACTGGGGTAAAAGCAAGCAACGCCCTCCAAGGAACATAGCACAGGACAATCAGAAATGCTTCTGAGCTGCTTTTCAGCACATCACCCTGGGTTGGCTCTGCTGAAAGCCTCTTTCCTAAGGCACTGGAGACCCCCTGCTTCTGGTGAGACTGGGAATGCCCTAGAAATGGTTTGGCACTTGCTAATTGTCTGTTTCTGCCAACTGGAACCTGGCATAGCAGCAGGGCAGAGAAGGACAGAGGGGAAAAAGCTGATTTTCCTGAGCATTTCTGTCTCCCTGACAATGATTCCTGTAGGGAAGAAGTCATCATCACAGAGCAGATTAATAAGCTTTTGCTGTAAGTCTAGGTTTGCTGTGCAGGGGAGATTGGTTCCAGTTGATAAGCTGCCTCCTTGGCCAGGTCCAGAGCACCGAGCTGTGGCATCATCTCTAATTTTGGTAGACTCCTCCAGGCTGTTTTCACAAAGGCTGGGTTCAAAGGTTCACAGAAGGATGTGGAGGAAGCTCCTTGTCTCATCACATTCCCTCACCATCCTGTCAGTGGCATTCCCACCCCCACACCAATAAGAGATTGCTCTGGGGGTCCTATCTGTCACACACAGCCCATGAATCATTCACCTCAGCTGTGCTCCTACATTTGCAATCCCACGTAGCCCAAAAGACAGGATCCAGGCCTCAGGGATTCAATTATATACAAGCTGCACAGTCTCTCCTTCCTTGATCCCTCCGTGCCCATTTATTTTGCTCCATCCTGCACTGTTCTTTGGTGTAACAGTCACAGATGGGCAATTTGTCCTCTCCTGTTTCCCACATGAACCAAATCATTCACCTGCCTGCCTTTGAAATTAATTTACTGGCTGGCCAGCTGCCCACCTTGTGTCCCTGGCTCCCTCCCATCTGTGTGTAACATGGGGGTGCTCCCTGGAGGGGGGGCTGAGCATCTTACGGCGGCTGCATGTGCTGCCTCACACTATGGCCTTGAGGAGTGTTGCTGACCTGTGGGCAATGTTGCTGGACGGCACTGCCGCACATGCTGTGGGACGGTGGGGAAAGGGATGCTGAGAGTTACCCAGGGGCTCCTGGAGGATATGCTGACGCCCTCAGACACCATCACAGCACGAATCAGCAGCAGCCTTCTGCCTGGCAGAGAAATGTGTGGATTGCTGTGATACTCAGTGGTGAGCAAGGGCTTCAGGAGTCCCAGGAGCCTCCATAAAGCTCCTGAAGGGTTGTCCTGATGGGCAGGAATCAACATAGTTTTCCTTTTCTCCCTCCTCCAGAAGTTTTTTTTCTGCTGTTGTTTTCAACTTGACTAAGCACATCTATCTACTTGGTCTGTCATGGACAGATTTACAGGTGCTAGCTTTGACTTCTGCTGTCGGTTTGGATACTAGTTCAAATGATGCATGGCAGACCAGGGCCACCCATCCTGCTAGAGGGGAAATGCACTTCGTCTTAGTGATTTGCCCTGGGATCATAACCACTTTGGATGGAGGTGGCTGGTCCCAGTGGCATTTCTTTGTCAAAAGTTTTCTCAAAGAGCAGAAACTTTGAAGACAGGCTGTAAAAACTTCTTCGAACTGCTGAAGCTGTTAAAGGAAGACAGGGTTAGGGGAACCTGCCTGGAAGGCTGCTCACTTTTTTTTTGGGTGCTAAACCCCATAGATGACCTGCAGCTATAGAGCAACAGCCAGGCTGGTGGGTCAGCAGAAACTGTTTTCAGCTGTGAAAGGGCAGAGATTGTCCATGGGGAGATGAGCAAAGCTGCTGCTGCATCAGCACAGTGCTTGAAAGTTAATTGATCCAGCAATGCTTGTTTTATTTCCATATGGGAAGACACTTTGAAAAGTCAAAGGCATCTTCCTTAGCGGCCACCGATTTCTCACAAAGTGGGTGGTTTCAGCCAGGGCAGCGTCCATCCGAAGCTGCTTTCAGAGACAGGCTCACACCCTCTTCTGTCTCTTCGCCCTGCAGGAACAGGCTCTGTGAATGGAGTGGTCACCTGAGAAATGCCTCATCCAAACACAGCCTCTGTTCCCCATCAGAGAAGATGTTCTCCATTCCCAGCAGAGCTTCTGTCCAGCTTCTAGTGTCCTTCAGCTGGGTTTGTGAGACAAGGGCACTGTGTCTGATCAGTGCCAGGGGGAAAGGGCTGCTGGTAGCTACCACCATGGCAGGGGGAGGCCAGGTGGAAGGGAGGACAGGCAGCAGGGTCAGCATCTACTTTTTTCCTGTGCCCTGTTTATGCAGTGCTGTGCCCTGAACATGGTTCACAGCAAAGTGTGCTGCAGCTCTCTCTGACCCCATAAACAAAGGTATTCTTAACCTGCAAAAACCCACCCAGTGTACCTTATGGTCTCCAGGAGTCAGGACGAACTGCAGATAAGAATTCCAGAGTTGGCTCATATATCGCAGTCAGGCTTTGATGCCTGTCTGCCTGATGGGTTATCTGGTAAAATGGTGGATAAAAAGACCTTTATTCACCAAGGAAGTTAAGTGATGGCTTGGAGATGGAGAAGAGTTTGCCGCAAAGGTGGCAGGCACCATCCCTATGAAGGCTCAATGCCACTGAAGGCTGTGCCTTCCCTGTGAAGGCCAGTGCCAGAGGTACCACTTCCCAACAGGTGTGTGTCTGCGCGTCTCACTGCCTGCCCCACTGCCAGCCGCAGCTGTGGGGTCTGTAGTTTCATTAGAAACCTGCCATCATTCAAGGGGGGAGAACAGCAAAAGGAGGAGGAGGAGGAGGAGGAGGAGGACGAGACAAAGCTTGAGGCTTGTTGGAGGCACCATTTCTGAGTGGCGCTGCTGCATGGAAGACCTACAAAAGGCAGGAGTCCCCAAAACACTGCCCGGGCTCAAGGATGATGGAGGAAGGTAAATCTCAGCTTGGTTTCCCCCTCACCCATTTATGGCCTGATGTGTCCCATACTCCTCCGTCACAAAGCTGCAGTTTCTCTTGCTCTTCTTGCTTCTACTTTTGGGGCAGCATCTGGCACCCGGGGTGTGTATTGGTAGGCCTGCATTCTAAAGAAAGCTTTTTTTAAAATAGTGTTTGAAATTTTTTTTTTTACCTGCATGATCTTTTTTTCCAACAATAAAGGCAATTTTCATGTGTAATGGAAAAATCCCCGTTTCCCCCTAGATTTTCAACTCCTCCCTCTCCCACATTTTTGGGGAATATTTTGAGGGGGCTGAAAAGGAGGAAGAAAAAATGTTTTCTGTCTTTTCCAGATGGTTCTGTTATTGCAGAGCAGAATCACAGTTACGCAAACTTCTCCATAGTTTGACACGAGAGGCCAAGGCTCCCCAGCCATTATTGGAAGTATCATGCTTTTGGATTAGTTCCATGCCCGTAAGCAACACGAGTTTAGGAACTGCACGAGTTTAGGAACTGTACCGTGTGGTGGCAGCCTTGCTCACAGAATGTGCTCTGTGTCGCCTGTCTGGTTTTGTTTGCAGCGGCTTTTTTTAAGGGTGAAGAGCTCAATGGACCATATATGCTGTCAGCTGGGTAATATTGTACTGTAATGTAGAGTGTTCAGCCCCACAGCATCAGCAATGCACAACTGCTTCCCTTCCTTGCCGTGCTGGAGACATCTATACTTCAGTGTGAAACAGCCCATTCTGTTGGGCTGGGTGCTCCAACGAAGATTGTGACAGGGCTGTGCAGGAATGAGGAAGTGAGGATATTTGGGGCATGGGAGACCTCACCCAGCCTTTCAGTTCCCTGCCTGGCAATCCCAGAGGCTTCCAGGAACAGTGAGCAAGGACTGGTAGCAGGTAGCAAGGGCCATTCCTAGCTGAGTCCCTTCCCCTTTTCCCTGCTAACTCACGCAGGATTTGTCTGCTCCCCACTGTGACTCACTCTGAGCTCCATTTTGGAGGGCTGGGGTCTCTTCTGCTGACAGTTTTGCCTGTGCTGGTGCTTGAGAGGAGGAAGGAGACAGGTGGTATTTATTTTGATTGAGCTGTAGTGTTGTGTTTTCAGCAGCGATGGCTTAGCAGGTTGTGGGCATACTGGGGAGTGAGTCACCGAGCAGTAATGACAGTAGGAAGAGGAGAAGAAGAGAAATGCTTCAAGAGTTGTTCAGCTTTTCCTGATGGGAGCCGGACACAGGGGCGAGGTTTACTTGTAATGGCAGAAAGCATCTAAATGGAAAGGTCACCGGAGGTGATCTGGGGACAAGGCTCAGCTGTGGTCTCTGTCTGGAATCCTTGTGTGTCCCTGTCACCAGCTGATGTGGAGACTTCTTGGCAGATGCATATGATGTTGACAGGAGAACTTTCTACTTGTCAGCTTCTCTAGCCACCAAGAATCTTGTCAGGTTGATGTGGCTGTCCCAAGGCACCTTTGCTTCAGTGCAAGCTGGCTTTACTAGAAATCATCCAAACACCTCATATTTAAACAGAGAAGCACTTACTGCTGTAATGAAAGCATCTGCGTGGCGATTACAGTGTGCTGCAACTGGTTTACGTTTCACTGAGCCCCAGCAGAAAGGATGTGTGGTTTGCAATATTGTTTTCCCCCCTTAATCCTGGCTTTTATTGCTGTTTCGGATCAGAGATACGTGTATGGGATAGCAACTAGTTAGGATATATTTCTTAGGCTGCATTTTGGCAAACGCAAGACTACTGCTGGTGTTTTCACTCTGCAATAAATTCTGGCTGGTGGCATAAATGAGGAAGGCCATGTTTGTTATGCTTCTGATGTATGTCCCCCACTGAGGACTGGTACCCTGTGGGCACCGTTACTGGGGGATCCTGCAAATCCCAGTTTCCCTCCATTTAGAGACCCTATTGCTTGCATGCACTAACCTCATGATAATGATCATAGTATAAAAAGCTGCAAAGAGAGGGGGGAAAGTAGATAGGAAGTTGATCTCACAGCGTTTTTCTTAAACATGCATTTAAATTATTTGGAGAACTGAGGTGGGTTTCCTTTTTCAGTTTATAGCACAGAGGGGACCCTTTGCAGCAGATCTACTTAGTACAGGTGGCTTTGGGCTTCAAGTGGAGGGCTTGGAGCTATGAGATGAATTTGTTGTAAGAACCAAGTGTAGTAACTAGCAATAGAATAATACCAGTACAGAGCTTGGCAATGAATTACAGCTGCTGATGGCAGCGTCTCCGTGTGCAAAGGACAAAGAAGTTGTGCCTTCTTACTCATGTATTTGCTGTTACTTTAGCATGGAGCTTTTCCTGCTGGTAAGGGGCACCATGTAAGCTCCTCACCCTGTTGCATTGGTCCAGGAGGAGATGCTCCCTGTTATACTGTATTTCCCAATAGTTCCTTACACATTACGAGGTTTATCTGCCAGACTCTGGAAGCAAACTGGTGGCTAATGCTGAGGTCGCCCCTGAGGACTGTGGCTATACTGCCTGCAGGAGAGGCAAGGAGTGACCCGGCCTGTGGAGCACTTGGGTACCCCTAGGATGTTGGAAGCCTTCTTTCGGTGTGTAGGTGAGTGCAGAAATGTGGAGCTGAAGCCAGGGCCCCTAGATGACACTATTCCACAGCTATAATTCTCTGTCCTTTTAAAAATGCCTTCAACCTTGGGTCAGGCCTGCCGTGTTTGGGGTCGTCAGGATTACTGATATCCCCCCTGAACTCTGTGTTAGGGGGGTTTGGGGCGGTGGATCCTCTCTATTTTGGAAATAATGGCATTAGAGAAATATGGCAATGGAAAGGCATCAGGGATATATCCTAACAGCTCAACTCTGACTTTCTTTGGTTGCTCCAATACCAGACATGGTCACATGGACACCCCTGCAGTTCGTAGGAGATATCAGCAAGCCTCTTCCATGGGCAGCTGGGGACCAGACATGTAGCAGAATGTGCAGTGGGAATTTGGGCCTGAGACCACTGTTCAGAGAAGGTTGGGCATTGGTTTGAGTGTCCCAAAATGCAGTAAAGGCTAGAAGTGGAATGCCTATGCTCTGTGCTCACATGGTGCCAAATCTGGAGCATGCACCCAACCCAGAGCATTGCTGAGAATTAGAGATTTGCCCAGTTTTGGAGAAATTAAAAATTTTCACTCTAAAGTACAGCCTCAGCCTTTTGGCTAGTGGAGCTTCTAGTTGCTGCCATCACGGCAGAGAGGACAGGCTGAGTTTGCAAACCCCCCGTGGGCATCCTCCAAAGCCTATCAACACCAGGAGCCCAAGAAGTTACCTTGGAAACCTTGATGAAGCTGAAGTTGCAGGGAGCTCCTGGCAGGCTAACTGGAATTGCAATGTAGATACCGTCCCTGGTGCTGGCATCAGGCAGAGCTCAGCAATCCTGGGGATTCTCATCCTAAGCCAAATGTTAGAAAGGACCGTCCTGGTGTAGCAGGATGCTAGGCAGATTTTCAGTTGCAGGTCTGCCCACCTTGGGGAGCATGAAGAAAGGCAGGGTTCACATCCAAGTACTTTTTCCTCAGGGAAAGAGTGAGTCAACTGTGCCTGTTCCTTGGTTATGTTACCCTCTTAGAAAGATGAGAGAGCAAGGCAGGTACATTTGCAGCAGTGGAGGAAAGGGATTCTGCATGGAGTGGGAAAGGAAGTGGACTGGAAGACCATGCAGCAGATAATTTGCCTAAGGGACAAAGAGAATGAAGCGGGTTACTCACTTTTTTTTTTTTTTTTTTACACTTTCCACAGGCTAATTAAGGAATCGATGTAATGGTAGAAACCTCTGAATGCTTAATGGAAAAACAGCTAATTAATTAACATTACAAATCATAATCATTAAGGAATTAATCTTTCATGAACTTAATTAGGAATGGTGAGTGAATGGGTACATGGGAGGATGACTTTTGGAATATGAATTATGGCTGTTTCTTTCCGAATCACTGCTAGT
Source organism: Stercorarius parasiticus (assembly GCA_013396915.1). Lineage (NCBI taxonomy): Eukaryota > Metazoa > Chordata > Aves > Charadriiformes > Stercorariidae > Stercorarius > Stercorarius parasiticus. The sequence goes on along the minus strand of VWZL01006032.1, from coordinate 283,733 downwards.
TAATGAAGACACAGAGCAATATTACTGAGCAAACAATGCAGAAGGGAACAAGGCTGTGTAATGATCCCAGCTACGAATGGTAATTGATTTGTTTGTTGGGAAGGCTCACAAATTGGAAATGGTGTTTGGCGTGATTGTTCTGTTGCTAGAGATGACCATTTGCTTACGGTAATAAAGGGCTCACTTGTCCTTGACTGTCTGCCTGGAAGGCAAAACTCCTGACTGTGGCTGAGGCTTTGCGTCCAGTTCCCAGGGCTGGTTGCGGTTACCGCCCAGGGATCTTGGGAGTTCTCTCATCACAAGGTAATATGATGTAGATGAGAAACACAGTTTTCAAAAGAGGAAAAACAGCCACGGTGCTTTGTGAGGGCTGTATAGGAAGAGATCGGAAGGTCTGAGATGACTGCGATGGTCTGAACCATGAGACTTCCCTATCTGGCATTTTCCTAAGAGGTGTGTGCTAGCTCAATTTGTATTTAAAAACTCCAAGTGATGGTTCCCAGGGAACGTGGATCCACTTGTGGATTTCCAGACTGTTATAAATGGGTCTCTCATTTTGTGCCTGCATTAGGGATCAGCTTCCCACTGTCTGACCCCCTTCTGTCCCCTCTGCTGAGCAGAGACTCTTTCTGCACCAGGGTGGCGTGAATGTGTTGGGGCTGCTCCCAGTGGTGCCAGGCAGAGCTCTAAGTGAGCAGAAAACCCAGGCTGTGGTTTGGAGAGCTTTATGCCTTAGTTAATCAGCTCTGTTTCCTGTTCAGTGCTTGTTTGGAGGTCATTCTGCTAATAATTGTTCTTAAACTTGGCAGTCAGACAGAGAATTGTGTGAGGCTAAGGACTCATTTGGGGTGGGGGAAGAGGCAGATCTTACTGGGATTTACCATGGGGAGTACATGCCAATGGAGTTACACTAATAGAAAAAGGAGGGAACAGTGGCCCTCTATTTTTACTTCTGGCATGGGTGTCTGACATAAGGTTCCTCCAAGGACTAGTTAACCACAAATTTGGACAAAAGCTAATGAACACCCTCCCTTCTTGAAACATGACTTAAACTACATGGTCAGATACACATAGCTATGATAACACAGCTCTTCTGGCAGCAATTGACAGATTTCTCTTTCATTAAAGAAGCTCCTCAAGAACATTATTATCCCCCCCCTTTTTTTTTTAAATGGATTTAGGTTGCTTGTTCTGGACACAGAAAACAACCTGTGTCAGAGGCTTACACTCACAAAGAATAAAGGATGCTTATGGACGCCACTCTTCACTGAACATTTCTTTCTGATGCTGTGCACCTGGAGTTAGGCTGTGTGTCTGCACAGACTTCTGTTTGTGTTCTCCCCTTCCTGCAGAGTAAGAAGAGTGTTTCTCAGGTGGAAGTGGTAGGAGGCACAGGATGTTTTCATGGCTTTGCTGTTCCAGGCTCTCTTTTGAGGTCCCAGTCCATTCTCCGAGTACACAATGGTCTCAGTCTTTGGGGTGCAGAGGCTTGATATGTAGTACTTGTGCAATGCAGTAAGTAAGATATCTGGAAAGCCGTAGTAGAGCCAGCCTTTCGGGTGATGGGTGATGGAGTGGAAAGAAAACAAGCCAGACTTGCTTACCAGAAGTCATTCTGATTTGGTGCAGAAAGTGCAGTGCAGACAAAAGAATGGACTCTTACAGATTGAGGATTAGAGACCTTTCCGACTGAACATTTTGCTTTGCTCTGATAATGCGCCCATCTATAAAGCTCAGACGTGCTCTGGCATGAGTGCTTGGACTGTTTCCCCACAGAACTTGCACCTTTCCTAGAGCAGCAAGTGATTGTGGAGAGCATGCAGTAGCCCTTGGCATTGCTTCGTGTGTGATGGCCTGTATGGTGTCTTGGAACCAGCCAAATGCCAACACAACTAACCTACAAGCAGGAGTCCTGTGCAGAATGAAGCAGCACTAATTTTTTCATGCTGGGCTCGCTGGACCTTCAGCGAAGGAAGGCTTCCCACTTTTGCAGGGAAGGCTGCAAAAGGCTTCAATTCATTTAAATAAATAATCAAATACGTAAAAGAGAACAGGTTCTATTAACATAGGTTTTAGGCTCCTACATGCCTTTGAGAATTTGGGTTTTAGATATTACGCAAAATCAAACATTCGTATGACTTGAAAGGGTAGGCCAGCCCCATGTACTCTTTATGGATTTTACTAATAGAAAAAAGTGAGCAAGTATGGGCTTATCAAGCAAATTATTAGGCTAATTTACTACAGTTTCATGAAACTAATTAAAGAGGAACAAGACAAGGATGAAAATAAGGTCACAATTAAGACTGAATCAATAAATCACTGGATTCAGCAATTTAATACAGCAAGTAATTGAACCAAATTATGAGTTTGGCATCAGAAAGAATTACTTTTTGTGTAAATCCTGTTCAGGGGATGATAAAGGAGACTCAGGTCTACTCGTTTCCTAGTGGGTTAGTGCATTGACTTTGCTTGGGAGAACTTGAGAACTTGATCCACCATGGGCAGAAGCCTCTGTAGGATCTAGGCACCAGGTCTGCTCTCAGCCCCTCACCAGGTGGTGTTGCTCAGTACAGGCTGCTCTCTGCCCAATAAGCCTCCCATAAGGAAGGACGCAAACATGACTGTCCAGAGCAGTTCTATTTTAACACGCTGTCCTTGAATAGTTCTGTGCTTACATGGTTTTATCTTGGTCCTTATTTCTGTCTTCTAAGTCTATGCAAATATAAAAGGCGCCTTTTCACACTCTTCATGCAAAGGCAATAACCAAATCAGGCTGAAAGGCAGTTCTAAGCAGTGGTCTTTTCTGATCACCTATATACACTGATGAAATGGGAGATGCACACACTCAGAAGAAGACTGGAATTCACCAGCATACCCACATCCTGAACTCGGAGATTTTCAAATTTTTTTTCACTTCATCATATGATCCGCTATACATCTACTAAAAAGGAACAAATCTTCCAGAACTGACATCTAATCTCTCTATATCTTCACTGTGGCCTAGTTTCTACTGGGCTGTTTTGAAGTGTTAATTCTTGAAGTAAGGGACATTGCTTATGAGTTTTCAACTATTTTAAAAATAGGTTAAATTTATCTTCAGCTATTTGACTCTATTGCAGCATTGCCTTCTACCAGCTGTTCCTGTCCAGGACAAGTCTGGGGTGACTGGTGGGGCTGGCTGCCCCTTCTGTTGTTTCTGGGCTTCCTGCCGCTTGTGACACTTTCTCCTCTCTCATTGCATGAATTAAACTTTATGTGGGAAAGATAATATGCTAACAGTAATAAAGTCCTTATGAACTGGCCAATTCCTCTAGTAGCCAAGTATTAATTTTAAGTGTTTCTCTTCATTAAGAGGTCTTCAAGAATTGCAATGCTGTACATTATTGTTACAGAACACTTGAGATTATGCCCTTACAGCAAATTTCACACTGAAACGAGTGACAATGGAGCACTTATATGATCTGGCAACTTTTAACAGTTATGTCTACTCCTAGTGACTACCTACTGCCCTTGCTTCATCATTCCCAGACTGACACTACGGTGGAAGGTTGTCATTGTCAGTGTAGTAAGGTTACCAAAACTAATGCTTCAAATCAGTGCCAGTGCCTGATTTTTAATGGAGTCCTGGCCTCTCTCAGATAGAAGGAAATAAAAATTTACAAGGCAGGATATGAGGAAAGACAAAGAGTGGCTTTAGGTCTTTTTTGGCCGCAGTGTATTGAAAAAGAGTTTTGAAGCATGATCATCAGCCTTGTTAACTTAGTGGGCCGTCCAGTGTATCCGATATCGGTGCCACTGCTTCTAAAACTATTGCTCTCAAGGGGTCAGCAGAGTTGATTTACTGGCTTGCAGCAACTCAGAGAATTAGTCTGGCATTGCTAAATTCCAACCTCAAGTGCACCTTCAGAGATGTGAAACCACCTGGGAAAATGTGCAACTATCTAAAATAATTTGCTGTTAATTGTTTCTTACTGTTGGAGTGTCTCAGACTGCTTTCTAACTCAATGGGATTGAAATGGGCAAAAAAAAAAAAAAAAGGAAAACAAAAGGACAAATTAAGGCTCCAAGATCTGGTGCTTTAAGCAAAATGGCACTCTTGGGTGAAATTGCAAGTGTCTGCAAAACCGTCGAGGAGTGGCGGAATCTGTAACTGGTGTTGCATTAGGTGGATGCTGATCTCAGCACCAGCCCTTAAATTATAAGTAGCTCCTTTGATTTCAGCAGAATTACCGAGGATTATTCTAGTTGTAAATGAGATCATAGACACAGAGGAGCTGTAATGTTTGTCACTTATGTATCTTATTAGTATGAGGCAGATCTCTGAAATAACGTTGCTCAGAAGAAGAAATATCCGAACGATTGTTTGTTCCCATGTATTCTGCTTCTGTAGGCCAATGTATTAATAAGATAGAAAGAAATGCAGTGAATGAACTACAGGTAAGTGCCTTGTTAATGCATGAGAACACAGTACTTGCTCTTATGTCTGGGTTTTCGGAGAATAAAAATAGCTGCAAACTAATACATCAGTCAAACTCACTTTAACTATGTTCCGCGTGCAGGCGGGGCCCTTTGCCTTTAAGCAGAAGGATGACAGTCCCTTGCTTTTTTAAATCATGCTTCTCAGGAGCTTATGAAGGAGGATGGCATCACGGTGCTGTTTTACAAATGGGGGCGCGGAGGCAGAGGGAGAAGTGAGAGGATTTAGCCAACTGCAGATACCCATGCAGTGTACAGGAGCCTGTGGTTTTATTCCAGTGGTCCTCTTGATCAACAGACTGCAAAAATGCCAGTAGCTTTTTGCCCAGTTGTTCAGCCTGCCCACATGGGCTCAGCTGTTACCTGTTACAGGAGCCCAGGCACTGCTTTAGGTTAAAAAGGAGAATAAACCACTGTGTTTGAGAGAAACACGGGGAAAATGCCTGTGAACTTTCAGGAGACTCATGCAAGTTGCAGTCGGTCTTAAAGATCCAGTTCCTGGAGTCCCGTGGTTATGCCAGGCTGCCTGCTGGCGATGAAAGGGAAAGGGCGCGTTTGGTTTTGGTAACTGCAGAGGCAAAACTACACACAGAAAGGTGTAAGAAATCTTCTTTCAGGATGCTAATAAACACAGTTTGTATGTTGCCTGGTGGAAAATTCTTAGCAAAACTAGGAAATAAGTGACAAAGAACATAAAATCAGGAGTATTGTTAGAGAATTCCCAAATATGGGTGCATTTTAAAATCTTGTGATTCTTGCTGTGGGTAAGAGCTGGCATGATTTTTTAACAACTCCTCTTGCTCTGCTGGCCACTCATCTAGTGTAGGCCAGGACACGGTTTAGCTCTATTTTCAGGAAAAGTGCTCTGCCAGCTACTTCAGCTTTGATGTCCAGCATCACCCCCAGGGCCTTTCCACCCAGGGCTGAGGGCTCACAGCTTCCCAGTGGTGTGAAAGTGGGTTTTCTCCTCTTACCCCTCTGCTGGGCATGGCTGTCTCTGACTTGCAGCCAACAGCCCTCCAAGGAGCCCTCTGCCAGTTGGCGTGGGTCTCAGCTCGCCAGCTTATCAGTGGTGAGAACCATCCATGGTCAAACCGCTGCCCTGTGGGAATCACTGCGGAAGGCAGAGAGATGAGGGGGAGCGCACCAACAAAGCTTCCTGTGAGGAAACAAAGTGTGCGCTTGACGTGCAAGCAAGGTGCTAGGACTCCTCTGATATATATGTGTGCTGACAGATGGTCTGACTTGAAATACTCTCTCCAGATTCCATTAAGCCCGAGGAAGTGAGCGGGCAGCTAGCAGCCGTGAGGAAGTAAGTGGTTTCTTATTAACCAGCCCCCACGCTTCCCAACCCCTGCTAACAGCAGCTGGTGGAGTGTCTTTTCCGGATGTCAGTTATCTGTCCATCTGGCAGGTACTTTCAAGCCTGCCAAGATGAGTATAAATAGAAGGGCTTTTAGGGAAAAAATGGCAGACTTCTGTTGCAGACCCTGTATGTGCTGGGTTATGAGGGTCCTGGTGGCTCTTGCTTCAAAGCAGTGCTTTGCCATGTGTGTTTTAGTACTGGCACGGATGAGAAAGTTTTCTTTTTCTAAAAAAAATTTACTTTTTCTAAGAGAAAATTTTAGGGCTGCTGTCTTACCTCATTTTTAAAAGCTGTAAAGAATGAGCCTGGAAGGTAGGCAAAAGGTTTTTCCTGATTTTTTTTTTTTCACCGTAGAAATAAAGACTGATTCAGTGGTGCCACATCAAGATTAAGGTGACTGAATTGTTTGCATTTAGAGCCCCAAAATGAATTTTAAAGGAGGTTGAATTTAGGTTTTATGGGATTCAAGCAGTGTTGCAACCAGACTCTTGTATAAGGATCGTCAGTGTGCAGTATGAACAGGAGAGAGGCACCCTGTCAGAGACACTTTCAGCACTCTTCTCTGCCCACATCTTTCAGGACATCATCTAGAAGATGTTTTCAGGTGTGCATCTGGTCTAGAACAGCCAATGGTCAGGTTTGGCAGTAGTGAGCCAGTCAGGCTAAGTGTTTGCAGGTGAGTTAAATGTCAGTGGGGTGAGAAGGATACTGGCTAGAGATCTTGGGTGCTAAGTGTAGATTGAGGCACTTCATTTCCACCTAAGCATTGCAGTACGTGCCTAAATCCATTCCTCAGTGTAACTGTTAGTGTCTTCGTTACGATTCATCTGTCCAGATTGAGTACCATGCTCTATCCCGGTGCTAGCGGTCTGAATTCTCTCCTACAGACTGCGGAGACATGAGCACTTCGTCTCATTCTAAGATGGACACCCAAAGTCAGGTGAGATGAATCCCATCTCATAGCTAGTGCATGGCTCACAGGGGAGCCGTGAGTTACTAAAGATGTTATGGTAATGGAGGCAGAGGTCCTTATGGTGGGAAGACAGCATGAACTTCCTTGTGAGCACTGGTGTTTCTAGGTGGCTTATAAAATGGTGTCCTGGTCTGAGGTAAAACAGAACCAATTTTCTGATTTGTAATTTTACTTTTTAGCTGGGCCTCTTCTAACTGACTAAAGTCTGAAATTAACAGCATGTTGTTCAGAAACCATTCGTTCTCAGAGTGATAAGACCTGATTATACCAAGGAATGGTATGCACAGAGGCTCTTGCTTATACTTATTGCTAGAACAACCAAGGTCAGCTAACTTTGCTGTTTGCCCCATTAGAGGGTCGGAAGCAGAGAAGCGTAGAGGGGTCCCACCTGNTTTTATTTTATTCTATTATTATTATTTACTATTTTCTTATTTTTTATTATTTTGATTAAAGTAGTTTAGTTCTTTTTCTAAGCTTGTAAATCTCCTTATCTCTTCCTCTCCTCTCTGAGGAGGAGAAAGGGAGGGGAGGGCCATCTGCCGTTCTGATTGGCCAATCCGGCCAAAACCACAACAAATGGATATTCCCTATAATAATGCCAACTGGGAGCTAACTAGTACTGATTTCTATGGCTGATAAAGTGCAGGGAAACAGCCAAGTTTTGCCCTTTGGCCAAATGATTATGTTGGCTTTTCCCGGTTCAAGTGAATGTGAAAAGGAGGAAAAAACATGAGGAAAAGCAGCAGAGAGTTGGAAGACCCCAACTCAGCAAGATGAAGGCCTAGCCCACTCCAAGAAGCAGTAAAAACTAACCCTTTTCCATCTGACCAAGTCTACTGCCCAGGCAGTCAGCACTGGATCTCCTTAGCTGCGGTGCATGTTAGTCCCAACCATTTTGTGTAAGTGTATAAGCCAACAGATAATTGCTGTGTACTCATAAATTGTATATAACCTGTATTTCAAAATTCTGTTCATTTTTAAATGTGCCCATCTAAAAGTGACCCTAGAAGCTGAGGGTTACAGCAAGTGTCATGTTCTTGTGGGATCAATGGCACTGCTGCTGTCCCCAGTTGGCCCATCCGGGGAAATTAAAAGCAATTGCTCAGAGAAGAGTTCTTACTTTCCTCTTAACTGACTTCACAGGTGCCTTGGTGAGGCTCACTCTTCTCACTGTTTCATCTGCAGCCCAAACCAGAAGACACCACATCCCACTAGCCAGCAGAGGAAGGCAGCCATGTGCTGCTGAGATGAGGGATGCTGCATGTTGCCTGAATGGGAACTCTCTGTAGTATAGAAAATAATCTGTCTCCATCTATCCAGCCAGTATTTGTGCTTTCTGCCTAGTTCTTTGGGAAAGGAGAGGTGCTGGAAGATGCCTTTTCTCCTGTGATCTGGATCTTAGGCTTTGATGTAAATGTGTTTTTGTTCAGTGTACACTGAAAAAACCCTTCTGGGTTCAGTGTAATACCCCAGAAGGCAGTCATGATCCAGACTACACCTCTTCTCTGTTGCTGTGCTCCTGAAGTATCAGACAATTGAAGATTAGCCAATATGACCTCAGAGACAACTCAGCCTAGATGATGCCTTGGTACTCCATGTGATCGCATGAACTGTTTCCTGCCAGGCATACTTAACAATGCTCCTATATTCAACCATTGGCTCAAGCCAACTTAGTGCTCATATGGAGAGTAGGAATGAGGATGCTGTATCAGAACAAGTCCCTTCAGGTACAGGTGTCCATCGTGTTTCCATCCAAACTCACTAATTTGACAGATGCTGTGTCCTTAGGGAGGAGACCTGGCTGCTTCTTGAAGGAAATTATCCTTAGATAGATATCTGAAACTACTAGAGGGACTTATTTCTCTCCGTTGATTATAAAGAGAGCCTGGACGATGAGTTCAGATGTAGGTGTGCTTGTTTAAAGGCTAGGAAAATAAATCCCATCACTTCTGGCCCTGAATCCCACCCCTTCTGATCTCTGATGTCCAGGATGGTCAGTACAGCAAATTTTCTCTTACTCTGGTGGCAATTCCAGGGTGCAAAGCTAATCCTGTGAGCTGAGGTTTAGGGGAATCACATATCCTTGTGATTTCTCCCAGTTGCTGTGAAAATATTTGGAAGACTGATTTCTGTTTTCTAAAGTGGGCAAAGTGGGCTTGTCGGCAGCACATGCTAAAAAAAGGTATGTCCTGCAGCACACGAGTTTGTATACTTCCGCATTTTTCAATTGAATATGAATGTAAGGTGTCCTATCCTAATGATTGGTGTAAATCATGTCCATGTCCCCCATGTCCAAGGAGCTTTGTGGAGCAGGTAACACCGCAGGCTAGCAGTGTGATGCGTTTTCAGCACTTGCAGGATCATAGAGCATCTTCTCGTCTCATGAGAAAAGCTAAATTAGCTGACCTGATGCTCACATTTAGTAGCATTTTTTGCTTTATATATCTCATCTATGGTATTTTATTTATCCTCCTTCCATATGGAATAACCCTCATCTGCTTAGAGTGCCTGGTACATATGTATTTCTTGAGACCTCACTGTGCTTATCAGGAGCTCTTTTTCCATTTGGGATGCCCATGCAGCTGTTATGCTGGTGTCTGCTGGTGTGAAAAGAGAAATCCTCCAGCCAGAGAAGGTAAATCACATGCTTGTTTGCTTATTTTCTGTGTCATCTTCTGGAGGTGGAAGGCAGAGCAGGGAGGAGGAGGGCTAGCTCTGCAGACTACTTGTGAATGCTGCCTGTGTCGGTGGCACGAGGCCAGCTGGGTTGCCCTTTGGCAGCATGGGACTGTAAAATGGATTGGTCGGCATGCGGTGTCTGTGCTCGAATGCCCAAGGAGCTGGCTCGCAGGAGTAATGGAGCACGCTCCCAGCCACGCGCTCGCCTTCCATTGATTCAGCAAGCTGTTCTCTCCCGCCTGTCAGAGCTCACAGGCTTCTCCAGGCTGCCTGCGCAGCCCCCGCCAGGACAGGATGAATGAAACTCTGGTAATCACTACAGCATGACTTCACTGGAACCATATTGGTAGGGTTGAGCAGCAGCTCATTAATTAAATAGTTGCCATGGTGACGGTTGCCCTGGTAGCATGAAATCCGTTCTCGTCCTTTCCCCCTCCTGCTCTCCCCTTCGCTCCATTTCTCATTCATAATCTTGTGTTTTACATGAATGAAGCCAGAGGGGATCACGGGTCTAGGCAAAGAGGTACTTGAGGAAAGATGATGCCCATTTCCCCACCATGCCTGTCCCCTTGTGGGCCTGAATGATCACTCAGCCCTGTCCCTATGTTTTGCTTTCCTTGGGTACACAAAGTCTGCCTCATATCTATCCTATTTGCTTTCTTTGATTGCTTACAGCTCAAATCCTAATTATCCTGAGCACCTGTGTTATTCTTGTAACTCCGGGCTCCTGGGACCAGCTCCTCTGATTGCCAGTGGCGCAAATGAAGGACTGGGCACTTCATTTGCAGCCCATCTGCAGAGACTTGGCAGTCTTCCAGAGCTGAGCCTTTGCCCATGTGGGTTTTCTGTGCTTGATTAAATCACAATATTTCCTCTGTCTCTGAAGCCAGAAAGGACCATTAACTCTTCTAGGCTGGCCACCTGCGTTGTACAGATCAGTGACTCCCACCCAACGCCTTCTGCTTCGTGCCTGAAAGCTTCTGGCTGAGCTGTGATTTCCTTGTCAGAAAGAGTCTCATCTTGGTATAAATATTGATAGTGATGGAGAACACTGTGCCCTGTGGCAATCTGTCCAGGTGTTTAAGCACCCCTCGCTGCCTCCCCAGCATGCATGGTGAGTCTTGTTTGGCATTACTTCTCCCTTTCATGGTCCTGATTGCCTCTGGCTGCTTTCTCACAGCATCTAGCAGCACCCTTCTTCACACAGAGCTGGGATCCTTTTTAGTCCCCATGGCTGCAGGTGGACGGTTGATGATTTGCCCTGAGCTCACCATTCTCGTATGAAAAAGATTTTTTTGCTTCATGAAATTTCATGATTCATTTCTCATATTTCTTATCACATTTAGAGAAGAAATACATCCTCGGTGGATAGCAAGACATGCCTGTATTCATCTTGTAAGGGTGTTTTTGTAGTTCAAAGTATTCAAAGTAATGACAGGGATGTGTTTCGGCATCCAAGAACAATGTTTTCATAGCACAAAATTGAGAGCACGTGGTATGTAGCACTGTGAGGAAGTACAGCCTACTGGGACAGTGTCAGAGGAACATATAAGGTCACAGATGCATACAGGATAAAATTTAGCCCATGGGATGGATTATCACTTGTCTGCCTGCTACCAGGTTTCATGCAACTTTGTCCAAAGTGCCTGGCAATGGCAATGCTCTGAAGGAGGCCGCTGGAGCAGATGGAGCTAGTGTCTGAGCAAAATTGAAAATTCACATGTTCCTCACTTGGCTTTACCCAGAAATGTGAAAAATTGCCAGGTCTCTAACATCAGCTCGGTTTTCTCTGGCCATGATACACGATGTTTGACTGCCTGCCCGCCCGCCCTTTCAGAGACACATAAAACACTTGTGAAAGTGCCATGAGAAGTGGGACACCTGGCAGAGGACAGCACCTGCCCCCCTGGTAGCTCACAGCTGCCACGCGTGACTCTGCGTCGGCGTTGCCGTAAAGCTTACTGAACACAAATACAAGGACAAGGAGAGCCAGACCAAATCCCCATTGTATTCTGTTGCCAAAATATTTTCAGCCCATCCGAGGGTAAAGGAAGAAGGACCCCAGTTGTCTCACTGCCTTTAAATCACTGTGTGAACGACGAGGAAATGCTTGGCTCTGTGTGGAAAAGCTTCCTGTACTAGAGATGGGGAACGTGACACAGTTTTGGCCTGCCCCTTTGTGGGTTCTTACTTGGTTTCTCACTGTGGTTTTCCTTCCTCTTGAGTTCTCTGCACTAATTTTGTAATAACAGTTAGCGCTGGGTTTCATAACACAGACATACAACATGCAATTAGAAATTGCTTTGTGCGAAATAAAGTAGCTGTGAGTCATATCCAGACAAGTGAATTATCTGTGATTATTCAGCCAAGAAGGGAGACAGTGGTGAGCAGAGGAATGTGCACACCAAGGGCTACACATCATTATTAGCATTTCCGTACTATTTGGAAGCATAAGGAGGAAACCAAAGCCATCTACCATGGCAGGGTTAGGCTTATTGGGATGTCTGTGTATAAACATCCATGAGATCAAGTCCTCAGGGGGAGGAACGGGTGATCTTCCTCCGGTCCTAAGGCTTGTGCATCCCAAGGATGGGGCAGTAACCTCGCTAGGTATCTCTCTGTTTCTAAAACAAAAGGGGGATACATGGCAGATACAAGTATCTTTTAGAGTTCTAAAGTTCTATGAAGTAAATCCTGTATGTGGGGACTTAGCCTAAAGAGGAACTAAGGCTTATTCAAGGGAAGATGGGGGGGGGGGGGGGGGGGGAGGCGAA
>VWZL01006032.1:192046-271460 GCA_013396915.1 Stercorarius parasiticus | reverse complement strand
AGAAGAAAAGATTTCCAGCACTGCCCTTGTTTGATGTGCCTAGTGGATCTGCTCCTTTTTGTCCTCTGGGAATGAATGGACACATTAGGAAAGGGTCCTTGGCTGTGCTGAAACAGCTGGGAAACTTTAGGGGGTGAAAAGTTGCCAGCTCTGTGAAACAGGGTGGTTTCTGCAGCGTCCTCCCAGTGTGCCTGTCATTTATTGCCAGATAGGCGACTTAGCAGCTGTGACTGCAGTCAGGGGAGCGTGGGGTTGGAGGGCAATTTGCATTTCCTGAGTGGCAGTTAATCAGCCAGCCAGAGAGACAGGGAGAGTGCAGGGATAATGTGGGCAGGGAGCGTGCAGGCTGCCTGCTTCGCACAGTTGCACACTTGTCATGGGAAGAGTGATTTTTTTTTTTTTTTGAAGGCGCACAGTGAAATGAGAGGTCCTTCTGCAAGGCAAGGTAGGGGGCTGACAGCACTTGCTAAAGAGCATCTTCATAGTCCTCAGCGCGTGGCTTCAACTGCCCAAAGAAGTTTGTTTTCCACCCATTGCAGAGAATCAGTTGACCCTTCCCCAGCCAGTCACAAATGCCTCCATCTGTAAAATGACAGTGAGAAATGCTTAATCTTCCAAGATTAATCTAACAGATGCTTCTCCCTGGAAATGAACTAAAGGTTGCAGCTTTACTTGAGCGATTGTGAGTCAGGTATGAGTCATTTCTCTCTTGAAGGGCATCTGGATGTGCTTTGCTGATAAACACACAAAGAGCACAAAGCCTGGGGTGAAAGGTTATCACAGGAAGGAGAAACTGGAAAAAAAAAAACCCACCACAAAAAGCCTCTGAGATATACCAGTGTACCCTGAACCCTCTTCTGCAGCCCGCAGGATGCATTAGCTGGGGGTTTTAAAGACATTGTCTCTCAACTTTCACTGCGTGCTAACTTGTAAAAAGGAGACAGGAGCCTTCTGTTGTAGTGGATTTTGGATATTTCTTTCGTATCTATTGTTTCTGTTGCTTCGGATTGCTGCCAAGCGCCTTGAGCCCAGGGAACCAGGAGTTGTGGGTAAAGTACAACTTCAGCTGTTGTTCCGCACTAAAGCAAGGTGTTCTGAGCACAGATTAAAGTCAGAGCCACCGAGTGTGATAGCACAGAGTATTTGACACCCCAGTAATTGATCTGTGTGAAAAAATAGTCATTTGCAGGGAATATTGTAGTACTGGATACCTTTCCAAAGCATTCATAAAAGAATGAAGCCAGTGCAGAAATTGCTGGACAAAATTATCTGGCCTTGTGCTATGCAAATCGGAATAAGGGATCGCAGTAATTCTGCTTGGCTTTAAAAGTCACAAAAGGAGGCACTGGACTATAAAGATTTGGGTGTATGTCTTGTTTCCAGGAGTAGACCACAACTGTTTTTAGACGATCCTGTTAGCTCAATGTTAATCCCTGCTACCATAGGACGCCGGAGGTAAGAAAGCTGGCTGCAGCAGCAACAAATTAGCATTAATTGTGCTTCATCTGATGGAGCTAATCGTCACCAAGTGCAGCCAGACACTGATTTTCATATATTTCCGTTCTGACCATTTTACTATCAAGCTGTTTCTTAGTGACGTACGTTTATTCACGGCAAAGGGCCTACAAAAAGCAGCCTAGCATTCTGCCTTAGGAAGCCAGTGGAGCGTGGTCTGTAGGAAGAGTTTGCATCTTTTACCAGGCTGACTGATACATCAAGGAGGGGGCAGACATGCTTGCCAGCACATAAGTCCATTCCCAGGTCAGGAATGGAAGCCGCTTCTTCCAAGCGGAGACAGGTTGGGAGCAATTACTCTGGGTTCAACTTAATTATGCTAATCAATTGAGCAATTAGAGGGGTAAGGGTGGCTGACTTGCAGGGATGAAGAAGTAGCTAGCCTTTTTGGGAAAAGAGAGACTAGTAATTAGCTTGGTTTGGGCTGGGAGAGGAAAAGGTGGTGGGGAAGATTGAAATAAAAATCTCTGATTGTATCTGTGGCTTTAGATGCCTTGGATGGAGTTAAGATTTTTAGATTTTGGGCTCAAGAGCTTACATTTTGCCATGTGGTAGGATAATCTGTGGAGATGCTGTTTCCTCTGGCTGCTGCCTACCCCAAGCTGATGCTGGCAGATGCATGGAGTACTGAAGTTGCTTGTTTCTACATATTTGTGTTGCAGGAGACCCCCTCCCTGTCCCCAGACCAAGAAAGAAAACTCTAGCTCATTCTCTGGGACCAGCCAGGCTATGGCTTGGTTTTTTTTTTTTCCACATGAGTGTGTAAAACAGAGCTCAATTTTTCACATTTGTCATTATGACAGCCAGGGGAATGTCAGGTTTGGACCATCTCATAGGCAAACTCTTGTGCATACCCCTGGCCTGTCCAAACATGATACCTCCTGCTCCAGCTATTCACAAATTGCCTTTCACCCATGGCTTTGTGCCTGGCACAGCCATCGGTTCAAAAGTGTTCAGAGAACGGCAGTCAGGCCAGAATGTGACCAAGGCTGGGAGCTTGGCCCCTGTAGCCTTCTGCCATGGCGGAGATGAGAGATGCCAGCCCTTTGGGGTTGTCACATCTGCATGGCCAAGATGAAGGAACAGCACAGAGAAGAGCCTATTCTGTCTCAAGCATCTCTTCCTGAAATGTTCTTAACTTGAATGAGTCTTAACTAGAAGAGCTGGAGCATTTACTGTGTCCCCTGAAAGTCATTTTACTACGTCAATCACCTTGACAGGAAAAACTCTAGCAAGAGAGAGCATACCCTTCTTAGAGCAACAGCTATTGCTGAATAAAGGACAAGTTTTTGGTCCTTCCTCAGGTCTGAAATAGAAGTCTCAGACCTTAAGGTAAAACCAAGCTGCTCAATATCTAATTAGGTGTGTACCAGTGAGGTGACCTCTGAAAGAAACGGTATTTGATCCCTGTGAAATAGGAGATGAAAGAAGTGGAAAGGAGTGTCTCTGCAGGGAGAGAGATTTCAGTGTGTCCTTCTCATGAAGAGAGCTTTGGTGGCTACAGCGTGCAAGGGAAAAGCATCTGTAGGCCAGGCCTGCAGGGGTACTGTGTTGGCCTTCTCTGTCTTCTCCTCCAGACCTTGCTGTCACTGACCGGCTTTGACAAAACAGCAGCAAGGCAGGCTAGAAAACTTTCTCAGAAATAGAAAAGTCAAGAAGTATTCTACTCAAAAAATAGCTTCCCAAGGCTGGTGACGTACTTCAAGATGGTGAATAATCGACCTCAACAGCAGAAGGGGAAAAAAAAAAACAACAAAACTATCTGCTCTTCCCTCTGGCAGGCTCCCGTGCCTTGGGAGATGTCTCTGCTGACTCATTCAGAAAGCAGTTTTCAAAACATGACTCCTTCGCTTGGATCCAGACAGATTCTTTCCCTGGGAATCGCAGCCCACCTACCCGGATCAGTGACGGCAGGGTGGGAAACCGGCCCTCCTCCTGCTGCACTGCTCTTGCCTGGACACCAGCTCGGGTCTCTTGGCACAGGCAAGACTCCTTAGTCTACACTGAATTCTCAAACAGCCTGATTGCAAAAAAACCTGGGGTCTGATTTTTGCAAGTCGCTCCAATGATGCTCATCTCGTGTGCTCTATGGTAGCACGCCATGTAAAATAGTAAATAAATAGATACGAAAATACCAGAAACATGAAACAGAAGAGATTGCTAGTTCAGTTCTTTCCCATTAAGCATTTGGTTTCCAATATATGAAGCCTGGAGCATGGTGCAATGTAAATACAACTCCTTGCTTTAAACGTACAAATTCTGTCCCAGGATGGGCCTAAGGTATCTCACAAGACATGCCAGGGAAGAGGCGGCTCTGTGCTTGTCCCGTCGCAGGCTCTGTATACCCAGATGCACTCCTGGCTGCTGTGGGTGGCAGGGTGCTGGCAGCGCGGCACGCTGGATGGCCCTTCTTGTGCAAGTGAATTAGGAATCCTTTACCCAGTCCCTAGCCAGAGGACATCACTGTGTCTGTCTGGCGGCTGCTAAGGAGTTTTTTGCTTGGGCACAGATCAGGGAAAGCTACCGGGGCATCAGGACTAGTGAGAGGGCTGTGTTGGAGGACAGCCTGAACAGGGCCACAGTTCCTCCAAGAGCTCGCTTTGGTACCAGAACTCTTTTCACAGAGAACTTATAGTGCTGGCACCATTGCAACCTTCTCCCCAGCTATGGTCACGGTGGGGAAACACCGGGGTGGGAAAAAGGAGAATTTTATTCATACAGCTCTTGGCAGGGCTCACTCTGCCCTGAAGCAGAGATCTGTGCTGGAGAGAGGACCTAAGTCACCAAGGTTTTCCCCACAAATTGCCATCACTTTGGCATGGTTGGAGTCAAGCTAGCATCAGTAACATCCTTCTCTGAGCCACCTCATGGTGATGGTGAAACTGAGGGGAAACAGGAGAGGTCCCTGTGGAAGCTGCTGCGTGACAATTTGGGTAGAAGGGGAGGACAGAGCAGTTGTTCCTCATCCAATCTGTAGTGGCACAAGCAGGCTCTTGGACCTCAGTTCTCAGTGTGAGGGACTGTGCAAAGCGTTTTATCCCTTGCCTGCTTCCCAGGAAGTCAATCATTCTCCCTCCCTTTGCAGGGGGCAAGTTGCACATGCAGTTTCTGCAGACAAACAAGGGGCTGGGCAGCAAAGAGGAGCTGGGGCCTGGGCATCTGTTTCACAGGAGATCGGGTGAGATCTGCAAGGCTGGGCCTGGCTCATCTGCCTTCCTGGCTGATGACAGCTGACAGCTGTGGGAGACAGAGAGAGAGGGGGAGACCGGCTTGATGTGAAAAGAAAGGGAGCTGGGATTGCAAAAACACGCTGATGATGGTTTTGCTAGTAGAATTCCAATTCCAAATCTACATGTGATGAATTAAAACCTGAAATGGTGTTTAGCAAACGCTGCTTGCCAGGCCAAATTAGCAGACTCATTTGTTGCTAGTGGCAGCTCTTTAAAACTCTTAAAGAGGGGCTCCTTTTAAAATGTGGCATAAATAGGATGTTTTCTCAACAGTAGCATTTCCTCGCTTGAGCGTCGCAGTAATTTTTGTACCCTTTGGTCTCCCACAGCTGGTATACCAAAAGAAAATGACAGCACAAAACCCAGCCAAGCTCCTTGGAAATGTAAATAGACCGGAACCACTGGTGTCCTCTTAACACAGCATCAATCACGGCTGGATGCTGGAAGTGGCAACTCGTTCGTTAACGGTCCAGGCAACCATCGCAGGCAGCAGATGGAGAAGGTTTTAGACCTAGTGGCAGTGTTTTGGAGGTATGCATGATTCTCTGCAGAAAATGGAGCACAGATGGGGTGTGCTTTGACCTGCTCATTCAGTAACTACAAAATCCTTGTGTTTTCAGACCAGCTCTGTATTCATCACTGGGCTCTGTGGCATGGTTTGGAAACCCCACATGAACTCCATGTTCATGCTGGCCTCTGTTGGCTGATAGCTGAGCTTCCTGTGGATTTGCAGTGAAGTAGACAGAAGACAGTAAACCAAGGCAGGTTCTTAGCTTCTGATGAGCCCTTCTCAAGAAAAATTAACCTGTTTACTTTCTCCAAGCGGACTGTGTTTCCAAAAATAGTAGTCTTTGGAGATAGTTGCTGCAGGTGAAACCTTGCAGCTGGTGCTCAGAACCACATCCATCAGCCACAAGAACAGAATCAGATCTGTCTGTACGAGAGGATTCCCATGCCACAGAGACTTCTCCCAGAAGACAGAGGGACCTTAGAAAGCGTGGAGGGCTGTGCTGGGCTCTCTGTTGGAGTGGCGGTGGTGTGAGATGCTTTGACCTGGTGATGAAGTGGAGGGTGGCTTTTAGCCATAGTATGTTCTGACTGATAAATACTGGCTTTACCAATCAAAGAGTAAGATGAAGCCTGCTGCTGATTTTCAGGCAAGAGGAGCAATTCTTTTAAGGAAGAAGGTGATAAATAGAAGGAATATAGTAAATACTGTGTTGTGCTCTGGTTTGCCTTGCAGCATGGCTGTCATTAGGAAATAAGTGCAGATGTGACTTCTTGGGTGTGCCATCTTTGTGGAGAACAAGCAACAGTCACTCTCCAGTGGATGGACCTACACTTGGCCTGTTTCAGATGCCTGCCTCTTGAGGAGCTGTCTCTTACTACCTCTTCTTCCTCACTGACTATCAAGGGAGCATAAGTGGTGCAAGATAAACCCCACCTGTGGAGACCCTGTCATGTGCCCAGGCCTGATCTTCCCATGTCTTCAGCTATGGCTATGTGACGACAAAGTGAGTTGCTCCTTTCATTTCTCCTTGTGCACTCAGAGGCTTCAGAGAGGTCTCTGATGGATCTGTAGCTGAAAGATGTGTTCAATGGAAACTATTAACCCAGTTGGCACATTAATTCACACATTGGGAAAAATTCAGTTTTCAGTAGCATATTACCAGCCTATGTAGACCTTGGGGCAGAACATCTTTCTTCCTCCTGGTTGTCCTTTGAGTCCTGATTGTGCTGTCCATGTGGACAGCCCTGTTAAGTATTTCCCAGGAGACACTGACATCTGTAATTTTTTATTTCTCTTGGCCAGGTCTACATGACACATACCTGACAGCTCTGTTGTTCAGTGGGTAGGTAATATGTGATCCTGATGGATGCAGGAGGCCAGAAGGCAGCTGTTTTGAAGGTTATGTTGCAGCTGTAGTTATACCAGCAACACTACTTTCAGAGCTTGTTTTATTTGAGTAGCTCTAGGGATGAATTTTGGGCTGTGCTCAGAAGGATAACACGTTGTTATATTATCCTGAGCACCTCATGTAGGAGCATGCCAGTTCTTGGATGTCCTTGTGGGATGTTTGTTTCTCAGCCAATTTCTGTTTCAAAGCTTGCTTTTTCCAAGAACGCCAGGTGGTTATGCGAGTCACTGCTTTTCAGGTTACTGTCTTTTTCATGCCATGGAGCAGTGAGGGGTATGTGATGCAGCTTCCCAGAGGAACTGCTGAGGATTTGTAGTCACTGAAGGCTAGTTACATACTAGAGGTGATTAATAGCTGTGCTGGTGGTAATACAACTGAAGGATCAATCCAGCCCGTGTGGAGGAACCACAGCTTAGAGCAGTGAAAGGTTTCTTGCCAATGTAGGAGGATATTCGCACCACCTCTGTCTTTTAAGATGCTTATCATATGTTGCCTCCAGGGAGGGTGGTTGGGAGCCAGAGCCCAGCTTGGGAGCTGTTATACATCCTTTTCTCCTCCTTTAACTACAGGTGGAGCTGAGGGGCCACTTTCTAACTTAAGGAATAGTTTGACAAGCCTTGCCACCTGAAGTGTCATAGATTTCCCTTTTCCCTGAGTATGTCCTCCTGCTTCTCTCCACCTCCCTGAATCAAACCATTGTCTGGCGAGCTGATTCCCCTTAAAACAAACCTTTTTTTTCCTCATTCCCTTCCCTCAGCAGTATCACTTCCCTGATCCTGCTCCCTGCCCGATCCCACAAACTTCAGTGTTAATGCAAAGAAAATGGTGGGCAGGACTAGATGTCTCAGGGCAGTGTCTACCATTGTCAAAAGAACCCACAGGTTGGGCCAGACCTTCAATCTCAAAATGTTACAAGATAAGAGAGGTTGGGATGGATGGAGGGGAAGACACTGCCTCAACCATTGCCCTGAAAATGAGGAAGGATCATAGTGAAAAAGAGGGGCATACTTGCAGGATCCTCAACCCAATGCTTATCCAAGTGTAGCAATTGCTCTACACCAGCATGTGGTATCACATTAAAAGCTGTCTGTGAGCCCAGTGAGGTTCTGGCATGTCTTATGCAGCTTTACAACCTACCTACCATCAATAGCATGAGCACAACGGGTGAATGCTTCTTCTGCAAGAATGAATAAGCTCTGTGTTAACTAAGAAACAATCTCAATCAAAATTCAGAGGAGATGAGGGCATTCCCCACTCCATGTTCTGCAAGACGGTCCCCAGGGAGGCATGCCTTCAGTGTCCTTCCTATGGCTCCTGTATGTGGGAATCTAGCCCCGGTGGCAGGCATCCAGCAATACTGGAGAGGCTGTTTGCTTCCATCTGGCCTACTTTCATGCAAAATCCAGTGACAATTTAGAAAAAAAAGCATGTCCTTTATGACAGATAAGTTGATCTGTGAGCAGAGCGGAGCAGGGAAGTTACCGCTGTGTTCAAGACTCTGACCCCGCCATTCAGGTAGCAGGATGGAGGGTGACAACACCAACAACCAAGGAAACAAACATGCATTTCATCACCTGAACACTCTGGGAGGGTTGAATGCAGGTCAGGGCACTCTAGCCACTGGTTTCTGTCAGTCCATCATTTTCCAGATGTCACAACTGGCACTGTCATCAGCTTCACGTTAAGCCAGCTGAATCAGAAGAGGTCCCTCATGGTGTCGGGGTGTTTCGCAGCCTGTTGGCTAGGGTAGCAGAGGGACATCCTGACAAAGAGCTGCACTGTATGCAGAAAGCAGTAGTCCTGGGCCAGGCTGCCTGATGCCCTTCAGGGATTAACAACCCATGGATCTGACACAGATGCACCCTCTGTCCCTGTCCTCCTCAATATTTCTATGCCAAGCAAGGGTGGCTGCTGCAGCTGGGCGGCTGCTGGCCCATGGGACAGATGCCCCTTCCCCCCCAGGGGTTCCTCTCTTGGAGACCAGTACAGCCCTCCCAGATGCAGGGTGGGAGCCAGGCAGTAGGCAGAGCTTGGACCTAGACACAATTAGCTGTAAAGGATGTAAAACAAGCAGCACTGTTTACTTTCTGCCCAGAGTGGACAATACACCCTCTAACCTTCACCTTCCCACACAGTGCCACAGTCAGGGCTATTGTATCTTTTATTATTATTTTCCTCCCGGTTGTCAGAAGACACGATTTCATTGTTGTTATTTTCAATCTGCTAGCTCCGGGGTGTTAGGATGCTACCTGCTGACCCTCTGTTTCAATTCAAATCATACCTTTTTCCTGGTATCGTTCGTATCGCAGCGACAAGCCCGCTCCTGAAAACAACAATGGTGCATCATGCAGACTTCGACTTCTCAGCTGATGGGAGATAAAATTATAAAGAGGGGTAGGTGAATCATCTGCTCTGAAGCACTGATGAATACACACAAGGCTTTCAGATCGCAGCTCTGTGTGGTACGACGAGTGAGTGGAGAGAGGGGAACAATAAGAGATTCAGACAAATCCAGGAAAGTAAAATGACCGTACGTGCTGGTAGGAGGGTGTCTTTTTCCACTCTCACGCTGGACTTCCTTGGCAGAACTGAAGCATTACAATAGTGCTTTCACCCTCTTTTTTATCCTGTCTTGTGGTGGATTTAGTGAGAAACGGGGGTTAGTGTGGTACGAAGATGGGGGCCCTTGTCTCGCCAGGTGGTCACTGCCACCCAGGCCATGCTCACTGCACCACAGAGCGGGTGAATGCATGGAGAGTCCAGGGTGGCTCAAGAAAGGACTTTGAGAAGGACTTTCTGGGGACATCAAGGCACATACAGCTTGGGGAAGGGATCAAAATAACGTAACTTCATGTTAATTTTTAAAAACACATATTTTTTTCCTTCCTTAAATGTTAAAGGGGTAGGGAAGATTCTCTCTTTTTCTCTACCTACTCTTTCCTTTGCTTCTCTCGCCTCAGAAAGCAGGGAAATGTGTTTACTTGGAGATCTTTTCTTATGTCTGAAAAACTGAGAGCATTGAAAGCTCTCTTGTTCTTATTTTGCTTCACTTGGAAGACCTGGAAAAGACAAAAGAAAGTACTGCTTTGAATGTTTGTTTTTTTTCTGTTACTGTCCTTCAAAATATGTCCTTCAAGCTTGTGAGCAAGCTTTTTGAATTTTTATGGAGGAAACAGAGCATTCAGAAAACAAGCCTACACTTTTCTGAGTGCCAGATAATATCTCTGAGGCAAGAATCCTGGATAATATCAGGAACTTCTTTAGCACTAAAACAGTGCCAAATCTGCCCAATTAAGTGAGAAGTCCAGGAGGTGACGTGAACATGGTGTCTCCACGTGTTGTCAGAAATAAGACACCACATGCCAGAAATCTCCTTCAGTTGGTAGGGTCAGGTCTAATAAAAAAAATGGACATTAAGAAATAGCTATGGCAAATAAAGTTTGTGTACTGTTTAACAGAGTGTGTGGTGAACCACTGGCATGAGAAGAGAGGGAGATATTTTTCTGGTCTAAATCAGCTCACCTAAGCTTCCCAAAATTTCTGTTACATAGACTGAAGCAGGCTATTTGTAGGGAGAGAAGGAACGACCATCGACTTTGTGCTGACATCAGATTTCACTGCATTGTGGTTGAAGCATTTGCTGTGGAAGAAAGCTCTGCAAACCAAGGTGGAGACTAAACTGCTTGTTCGTATGTACATAAATAAAACCTCGTGAAGGAACTGGCTGCACCAGGAGTTTTTCTGTCATTTGCAGCAATGTAAAGACAATGGACATGAGCGGTCTTCCTCCAGATGTAAAGGATGCATAAAAAGGCATGAAGATTTTCCCCTCTCCATTGAAATCAGCTGATGTAGTTTCCTTTGGAGCGGTTGTGCTCTGCTCATGTGTCGTCGTTTTGGCCGTATCGGCCAATCAGAACGGCAGATGGCCCTCCCCTCCCTTTCTCCTCAGAGAGGAGAGGAAGAGATAAGGAGATTTACAAGCTTAGAAAAAGAACTAAACTACTTTAATCAAAATAATAAAAAATAAGAAAATAGTAAATAATAATAATAGAATAAAATAAAAAAAAAGTATACAATATATACAAAACCGTATCCAGCTCCCAGGATGACGATCGCGTCACCAGCAGACACAGGGAAAGTCCCAGACTGGAGTCAGCAATGGACAGGAGCTGAATTCTGGAACCAGAGTCAGGAATGCTCAGATCGGGATCAAAGGCAGACGAACGGACAGGGTCCTCCTCAGACGTCGGCCATTGAAGAAAAAGCAAGCCAGAGCAGCCCCTTTGATCCCTTAGCTTTTATACTGAGTGTGATGCAGATGGGATGGAATACCCTGTTGGTCAGTTTTGGGTGACCTGTCCCATCCGCTTCTCCCTGCAGGTGGGACCCCTCTACGCTTCTCTGCTTCCGACCCTCTAATGGGGCAAACAGCAAAGTTAGCTGACCTTGGTTGTTCTAGCAATAAGTATAAGCAAGAGCCTCTGTGCATACCATTCCTTGGTATAATCAGGTCTTATCACTCTGAGAACGAATGGTTTCTGAACAACATGCTGTTAATTTCAGACTTTAGTCAGTTAGAAGAGGCCCAGCTAAAAAGTAAAATTACAAATCAGAAAATTGGTTCTGTTTTACCTCAAACCAGGACACCGTGCTGTACGGAGAGCCATATTTCTGCTGGGTCACAGAGGCTCACAGTACGCTTCTCTGTAGCATTGGCTGTCCACAGTAATTTAATGTCACATTTGTGGCAAAACTGTTATTCGTATCCCAATAGGTTTTGGGGGGCTGTGGGGTGTGCGTGGCCGTAAGGAATGCACATTGTCATGGTTCACAAAGCACTTGTGACACTTGACAAGCGAGAGGAAATTGCATTTTTCCCCACTGTAAAGCAGCTACAGAGATGGAAGGTATGAAATTAGTCAGCCTTAACATGCATTAATCAAGGAAAGGAACTTGAAGATGCCCTTGGAGAAAGACAGACTGAGAGGCTGAGCCTAGAGCCTGCTTTTTGCTGGTAGCACAAGCTAGAGAAACAGCTCTTGTCAATGGCAGCAGAGGAGCTGGATATGAGTGGTGGGCAAGAGACAGTTAAGTAGCCAGCCTGGAGAGACGATGCTATCATGAAAGCAGCTACGAGCAAGAGGCTGATGAGGGTTTCAGCATTGGGAACAGGAGGAAGGGAAATTTGGAAACAGCAGGTCTAAGGGAGGCTTTCCTGAGACACCTGGAATTTCAGAGTCCTCAGGTTGTCCCCAGTGGGGGAGGTAGCATGTGAAGACCTGGAAGGGAGACAGCTGGCTCTGCACCTTCTCTGCTCTGACACTGTCCCTGCAGGTGGGGCAAGTGACCAGTCTGCACGGTGTGTGTGTCCCCTGGAAGTGTGGATCTGCAGGTGCCAGACTGCTGGCAGACCTCCTTTGCACAGATGGTGCACACGATGCTGCGTCCTCCTCCCTTGCAAGCACTGTGGTGCTTTCTCCTGGGGTAGCTGTGACACCAGGACACAAGAGACATTCTGCAAGCGTCGCTGGGCTGGGGGAAGAAGAAACAGGAGAGAGAAGGTTGCGTCTGCTTCCTCTGGGAAACTGTCTGTAAAATCCCACGCTGGCCCAAAGTTTAGTGCCTCTGGAGTGCTAGTAACAGTGTTGGGAAGCACAGGAAGAGGAGGTAATCACAAGCCAGCACATAGCCAGCCATAAGCACTGTCCTCCATGCACGCCAGAAAGCTGCTCTTCCCTGTAAGTCTGCCTGCAGAATCATTGAGAGCTAGCAGAAAAGCCTGCTTCATCCTTGCAGCTTTTTTTTATTCAGTGTGTTATTCACCCCCCCACCCTGATTTACAGTTGTGCTTGTTTTCTCCTGCGTTCAAAGGCTGTGTGTTTGAGATCCCCGGGTGGAAGATGATTGGTTTTGGTGCTGAATACAGCCTTTTGGGGTTGACGCAAGGCTGATTCCATTCATGAAGCTCGAGGTGACTTCTTAGCTCTAGCAATATGAAATGGGAGTACAGCTCACCTTGCAGATGGTTGACTAAAATATTAAACAGTGATTCACCATTACTCACTGTCTCATCAGCTCATAAATTTAAAATAACTCCCTTTTCTATCTTTTTTTTATTTAAGGAAAAATAAAAGAAGTAAAGCTGTATTATGCATAACTGTGCTAAATTGATCCTCTGGAGAAGTCTGGTAATAAACTTCTTACTGGCTTCTGCTTCTTTACATTAGTTGAGAACTAAAGCAATGGGAGAGGGAAGAAATCTTGCATTTCTACGTTTATAGAGAAAATAGAAATGTTGACATCTCTGGCAAAATAAGGGAGTAGAAATGTGAAGGCAATTGTCCATTATACTACTTAGGAGGATGAAAATAACAGCTGGACGCTGCAATCACAGGCAACAGAAAATAAGAAGGTGTTGCCGTGTTGTTTCTGGGGTCCCTATTACTTGTCATTAGCCATTGCCCAGGAAACAATTTGCAACCACTGAAATCCTCAGTCAAAAATTCTCATAGATTTCTGCCTTGTGAACCAAGCAGTTTGTTCTCCTACAGCAAGCCTCTGTCCCTTAGGCTGGGCACCTGCTGCCTCACTGGGCATTAGGGGAGCTCCAGCCCATATGCACCAGCCCTGCTTGTTTTCTTCTCCTTTTCTTCCCTTTTGGAGTATCAGTGCAGTACTCTGCTTGCAAACCCCTGCTTCCGTAGTGGGGGAAGCTGGGCTGTAAATGGGAAAACAGAGGTGACACCGGACACACAGTCTCTGGGACTGAGGGGTCAGTGATGGGCTGGTCCCTTCTTTCTTCTTTTATTGATATAACTAGCCCTGAAGGCTTGTTCTCTTCAGGGAAATGGTGAATTTAATCCAAAACCTCTGGAGAGACAAAGCAAAAAACTTGTGTTTTCCTATTTGTTTTTAGTCTACAGTAAGTTTTAGTGGCTTGGTGTTCAGAGTACTTGTAGATATTTCCCTGCCCAGAGGCTGTGTGGCCAGAGAAGAGACTGGGAGAAGAGACCAAGACTACCAAGGTGAGTGACAAAGCTACAAATTTGAACTCCTGGTTCCCAAACCCAGACTCAGTCTGCATAGACCAGGCTGTTTAATGTACCTTCCCTTGAAAGGGGGCTAAGGCACCCCCAAACACCCCCCCCAATGATTTTACCTGCTCTGGGATTCAGCCTAAAGCATGGGGTACTACAAGCTACTGAGAGCTGTAACAGTTGAATATGCCCAAGGTATGAGCCCCCTCCCCACCACAGCCATGGCAGGTCAGAAAGCATGTCGCTTATCAGTGTTGGTGCCTGCTGGGACCCATCCAGTGGTCTCCCATGGTTGGACCAGTGCATGCAGCGTGTTGTGTGCCCACTTGAGAAAGAACAGTTACTGAGGGACATTTGCAACATCTCTGCTGACTAATACCAAAATTCGGGGATTGTGCTGTCGTTTCATCTTTCATCAGCCTCCAGTGGCTGTAGTACTTGCTTTTTAACATCAAGTAGAATTCAAGTCCCATTTTAAAGGATTATTCTGCTGCTGTGAGTGAAAGCTAGTGGGACCATAAGCATCTCTGGGCTGCCAGAAATGTTGTTTGCTCTCTCCTTCAGCCAAATAAAAGGAGAGAGAGTCAGCCTAAGAAAGCAGCATAGCATGAGCCCTTTCCGTGATCAGCAAACACTTCTGAAAAAGAAAGAATGAAGGCAGAAAAGCAGTGGCGCTAATAGCTTTGAATAGTGGCAGTGAGACAAACAGACTGAAATCAGAGCTCCTCCCTTTCATAATAAAGGAGGGAGAGCCCCCAACTTGCACCCTCTCTAAGGTCTTCCCGATGCTGGTTCCTGCCTCATGCAGGGGTGAAGCCGGAGTGCATCCAGAGAAGATACTCTGGTCCACCAGGCTTCTCACGAGTTATGAAATTATGCCAAGAGAAGTTGTGTTCACCATGTTATGTCTCAGTTGTTGTGTCGTAATGAGTCTCGCCCATAAATCAGATCTTATGATAGAGTCTCAATCTTGTCCGTTATCTCATCATATGAGTAAGCTCCATGCTCATTCTTCAGCATGGGGTAGGCATGCTTGGTGCCTTTGTAAAAAATGGATGCTTGTCCCCTGGCAGCCCTGTGAGGCAGGATTTGACTCACACTGCAGAGTGCAGCCTGGGCCTTGCAGTAAGCATGATGCACGGGCATTGGAGAGGGAGAAAAACACCACAGGCCTGAGGCTTAGGCTCTCCAGGGCCTCTTTCCCAGCTTTGCAGCCAAAGATGGCCTTTAATATCACTGTTGTCTCTGCCCCCAGCTCCTCTTTGCAAACTATTACTGTGCTGGCCCTGGGGCTTGTTTGGATGACGAAGCATTGCCATAGGCTCCCAGAGCAGTTGCCATGTTTTTGTGCTCACATCAGCTGCGTCTCTCCTGGTGGTGCCTTTCCCTGGTTTTGAGGTGCCGGTCACATGTCAGCTGCCCAGGAGCATCACGATCATGCAAACAGGGAGTTCAGGTGATGAAGAGCAGGGGTAGAAGAGGGCAAGCTTCTGCCTTGCACCAAGGTTCATGATATCATGGGTAGGAGTTTGAGCCGGTGTAGACATTGCCTGAGGGAAAACTGCCTGGAAAGTGGCTTATTTGCCACTGGGATGCTGAGTATGACAGGAAAAGCACACGGTCCTTCCTCTCCTTGCGCTCTCACCTCTGCCCTCAGACACTGTGTCAGCCTGGGAACAGCCTGGCTTTATTTTGGTGTCTTAGCTTCTGTTGTCCTGGTGAAAGGTGGGTCCTGTTTGACCTTGCTGTCCCTTCAGGGTTCCTGTGAAGATTTCCTGCTTTCTCCCATAAAGGGGGGCCAAAAATGC
The DNA here is from genome assembly GCA_013396915.1 of Stercorarius parasiticus. Taxonomy (NCBI): domain Eukaryota; kingdom Metazoa; phylum Chordata; class Aves; order Charadriiformes; family Stercorariidae; genus Stercorarius; species Stercorarius parasiticus. The sequence continues at coordinate 255,948 of VWZL01006032.1, read as the reverse complement.
TTAAGGAAATGGCAGTTTCCCAGGCAACCCCACTCAAAAATTTCATCAATTAATCAGGAGGAAACTAAGGAAGAGAATGGGAAGCAGATGCTCTAAACAGGAAAAGGCTATGAATGATTGATGCCATCTAAGAGACAAGGAGAATTTACTCCAGGAGAGACCCCAGCCTGAGGCTGAGGCAATTTCCTATGCAAGAGCTCATTACTGCAAAATGATGGCAGGGAGCCAGGGATGGCTTCCTAGGTGAATGTCCAGCCCAGTATTTAGAAAATTATAAGACACACTGCAAAAATACAGCTGGATTGGCTCAGAATGGCACAGAGAGACTCAAAGAGACATGGAGCAGGAGTTATATGCTAGTTTTCCCTACCACATGTGACAGTTCTCCTATTGAGCTTAATAAAAATGGATTTTTTATGCTCCCCAGCCAAAGTTATGGGTAGGTGTGATCTCTTCAAGATGTTAATTTCTTGCTGCATTTGAGGTGACGATGTGTTAGCTAACCTCTCTGTACGTTGTAGTCCAAGCAGACACATCTAACGACCAGTACTACCTTAAAGTACTGCCTGCATATGCAAGGCAGCTGAAGGAGAGACTGGATTTCTTCTAGGGGTCCATGGTCGGATTAAAGGCTGTAGAGATCTTAAAAAAAAGTATCAGTGCTCTTGTTCAAGCCTTGCTAAGAACAGCAATGGCAAGGGGAGGAAATCAGGCAAAGAGTCTCCAGGTTTTGGTATTTTCTTGCAACTCAATCAAAATGAAAATAAAAAGGTCTTGAAGGATCTCCTGACACAACAAAGTGAAAATTGTCTTAATATGATGGAAGTTTGTTACAGTAACTTTGAATCCATTCTTTTTTTTTCTTTGCTTTTAAAATATTTTTTATACTTTTTTTTTTCTTCATGTCATTTTTCTTCATAAGATTTTATTCCTTCCATTTCCCTCCACATTTAACAACTCGACTTTTGTCTCTGGTGGAAAAAAATAACTGGACCAAAGGGTGAAGGCAGCATTGTGAGTATCGCTTCTTTTATATGCTGCACAGCTTTTCTCTATATGAAGTCATATGATAGTGTATTCTTCCCTTAACATTTTCATTTAAGTGAGTGCTGGAATAGAGATTTTGCATAAATCAGCAAGAAAAAAACAAACTATGTCTTGCTGTAGCCATTTGTTCCTTTTACCTCAGTAATAAATCCTTCCTGGGAATGACAGGCTGATGTAATTTATCAACTGATTGTTGTAATGCACATTGTGGTACTGTATTTCACGTGTCTGGAGTGCATCTTTTGATAGAGCAGAACTCGACTCTCTGTTTGTAAAAGCAAATTAAAAGATGCTCTCTATGGCAATGTTGAAAGAAGTATTAATTGCATTCAAAAATCAGTAAGTAAAAGAGCAAGAGTCAAACAATCAAAGTGTTTGTAAGGAGAAAGCTAATCCTAAATGTTAGAACCAGATAAAATCTGTTGTCTGTACTAGAATGGATTTGCTGCCTTTAATGATATCAGCCCTATGGCTTGCCCTTTTCTGATACATTCAAAACCCATGAAATACGCCTTCCAGCTTGCATTATGGGTACCTGAGATACAAGAAGTTTCAGCCTTCTATTTGTTTTAGATAATTCATTTTCAGCCTTTCCTTTGGTAAGGAGTGGGAAACGTTATTTCACACCAAACAAACTGGATCACCCTGCTTTTCCAAAGCAAGTAAGACCTTTTGGTCCTTTCAGGTACAATTTTCTGTCAGGTGTCTGGATGAGCAGGGACACGCATCTTTCTGCATGTGTCCGGTTGGGCTGGTTGTCCACGATGGTTCAACATTGCATGCATATCAAGTCCCATGTCAGGAAGAGAGACAAAATGTCAGGGCCTCAGCCAGGACAATTTTCAAGAGCAGTGCCAGCTGGCAACCTTGCACTCTCCTGGTGCCTCCCAGTGCCATGTCCTCTCTCCTACCCTGGGATGTCTTTTCCAGGTGATGGCTCAAGCTGCAAGAGCCTCAGCCAGAAAGAGATGCTGTGAGGGGCAAATAAATAGGTCTCAGAGATGTTCCTCAGACATGAGAGGCTGGGAGGTTGCTTTCCTGAGTTATGGGCATGTTCCCTGTTATTGTGGGAGCTGAGTACTTCTGTGTGCTTCCCATGTCTCTCCTTATAGTGTCTCCCACATGGCAAGATCGTAAAGAGGGAAGTTAGGACACAGGGAATATGAACCAAAGATGGCACTGAAAAATGCCATCAGGCAGATCTTCAACTATCCTGCTCAGCTCCTGTCTAAACCTTGGGAGAGACCTAAACTAGCCAAGGGGCCAGTTCCTCCCCTAGCCAATGTCTTGGCCTGGAGTCTATTCCCTTACCTTCTGGGTCAGGCTTGAGCGATAGTGAGTTCCAAGGATGACTGAGGAAGATGTGCTTTCCTGGGTAAAATGACCATCCTGAAGTCCTACACCAGAATGTGAGAGGCAACTACGAAGGGTCTTCAACCCTCCCTCCCATGCTGTCTTGGGTGACAGTCCTTGCTGTTGTCTTCTGGACACCTAGCAATAAAATCTTTATTTCTTTCCACATCCCTCTCTCTTTCTAGCATCCTGCTAAGGTGCCAAATGCATGTCTTTTGTGTTGGTCTGCTGAAATGCAAAATAGCATGGGATAAGTGAGATTTAACATCAGACTGAGTGAAGGAAGAGCAGCTAGTTGGCTGGTCCTCTCTGTTCTTTGCTCTCTTGCCTGGCCACAATGTGAGGGAAATAGTAGGAAGGTAGGAAGGCTGCAGATCTGCACTCAGAAGGGAAAAAGTACTCATTGAAGGCCACAATTTATCCATCCCAAAGGAAACGGAATTCACACTCCCCCAGCGATGAGAGAGGAGCCAAGCACCTTCTCAGTGTGCTGCCACAGGGCTGCTGAACGCTGTGCTGCTTGGAGCAGAGCACCAGCTGGAACTGCAGCTCTGACCAAGAAATTCCCGGGGGTAACCTGCCAGACCACGACACAAGCTTACACGAAAAATGTTTGCTCCTGTCCCTAAATACCTTCCGGAAGCATGATTGCAACCTGGCACTGCTTTATTGGTTGGGCTGTGCTAATTATAAGCCACCCCAGTGGGAGAGCAAGGAGAAGGAGTGACCTGCTCTCTCCGGCACCGAAAGCTTGTTGACTGGCTTAGTCTCCACTTAGCAACAAACCTTTGCAACGCAGTTTCAAACCACAGAAGCTGAAGCTCCTTTGTGCACAGGGAAAAATGTTAAGGGTCAGCTGCGATTAACTCGAGTAACCTGATCTAGTGGGAGGTGCCCCTGCCCATGGCAGGGGGGTTGGAACTAGATGATTTTTAAGGTCCCTTCCAACCCTAACAACTCTATGATTCTACGAATAACAAAAGCAATTATATGTCCATCTCAGCAAACTGCAGAGTCAATTACACGTTCATGATGAGGACTCTGCTCATGCTGAAAACTGGGGTATCATGAGAAGGGGCGACGGATGCACGCTGCAGAAAGTTGATGTGCTTGGTTTTGCGCTGTGCTGCATATGTGAGGGTAAGGTTCTCAAAGGAAACTCTTGTCATCTCAGCATAAGTTTGAAGCATCTCCTCGCCAGCAATGGACTCACTTGGATTAACCCAAGGTCAGAAACAGATCAGAGGAATGCACCTGTGCATACACATAGCTACCACCTGTATGACCCAGAATACTGCCAGAAGGCTCCAAAATTGCTGGTTTAAATAAAGTTCAAGGATCTGTCTGATTTCCTGAACAAAGTGATATGTCTCTGTTTCGAGTGGGGTTTTTTTGCTGTTACTCAGTGGGACCTTAACAATATAGACCCATTTGTTGTGACCAGTCACTAAGTGGCTTTTTAAATTAAAGAACAGTGGTATTGGTCGGGTTTTTTTAAAATCAGAGGGCCTGGCCCTTGGAATACGTTAGATGCTACTTGCCTCTGAAAAGCCAGGAAAAGCAAGCATGAGAGAGCCATTGCAGTGGCTGCACATTGCCTGCGTGGGTGCGGACTGTCAGCTGGGAAAGCCTTTTGCTGTGGTTCTACACAATGCTAATGATCTGGGCAGCAGTTTGGCAACCTTCCCTGAAAGACCTGTCCTGGTCCAGGTGCAGAAAGGTGCATAGAGATTTCCTTGATGCTTTCATGAGGTTGATCTCTAGGCAAAACATTATTCACTCAAGCAACAATGTCCTTGGTGCCTGACTGGCCCAGGCTTGACCTTTTTGGAAAGCTGCAGCTCAGGTGAGCTGTCTGTTTCCCGGAAGGAGCAAAGGCAAAATGATGCATTAAAAAAAAATCTGACATCTGCTGATCCTTCCTGCTTTGAATCAGAATGTAATATTTGGTAGAAGGAAGCCAGCTTGGGGTCAGGCTTTCCTAGGTCTAGCTAGAGTTTGCATTGATCAAAGCTATAATTTTTTTGAGTCAAAACCTCCTACTGTAAAAAATCAAGCACTGGGGTAGAGTCAGAAAGCAGGTAACTCCTCTGCTTAGCTCAGGTCACAGACCTCCTTGTGTTTTGGGGGACACAAAGGCATCTTGATTTTGAATGTTCTGGGCAGAGCAACTCAGTAGTGGAAGGGGCTGAAGGGCTGTAGGTGGTCACAGATGCAAAACTGGTCTCAGAACTGCTCTAACCAGTTCAAAGGAACGATTTCCTCCTGACTTCTCCTGATGGGAAGTGGTGGCTGGGGCAGATACTTCCTCAGGCATAGTCCCCAGGTTGCAAAAAGAAGGACATTTAAATAGATGAGACGAGTACTCAGGAGCCAGAGGACTGTCCAGCTCCTTCAGTGCCATCCTTGGACTGATCTCTGCTGATCTTTCACAACCAGCCAGAGGAACTTACACTCCTGTGTATGAGGCTAAGGAAAGCATGGGAAGCTGAATGTGTTGTTGTAAGAGGTGAGGACCAGCTTTTCCTGCTGCAGGGGAGCCTGCCCTAGGCTGGTGGACTGAGTCCCTGCTGAGTTGTTGAGCAGTCTGGGAAGGGATTCCACTGCTCCTGGTGATGTGGAGGGGATGTGGGGTAGGACCGTTCTCTAGGATTGTCCTTCTCTATGTTTTGCCATACTTTGCCCTATTTTATCCAGTCATCTAATATATTCTTCTAGACCCAGAGAGTCCATGTAATATTTTGTCTGAGCTGTATTGCCAGACAAAGGGGAATATGCACAGAACATGAGAAAAACAGGAAGGGAGAGAAAAGGGAAATCACTTAGGTTCTGGTAACGAAGTTCTGCTCTCTCCTTCTAGGGAAATGTGTCTGTTTACCTTTTTGCAAATTATCTCCTCTTTCACATGGAAAAGCTTCCCATTCAGCTGTGCCTTCAGCAAGTGGCACCGTGGAATGATGTTGTCTGTGGATGAGATGCTTATTAGCTGGGCAACTGGTGCTAACAAGAGTGGGACCAGCTTAGGAAAGCAGTTAAACAGGAGTGTTCTTTATCTTGGCTTTCCTAATTAGATCTGGGTTGTGAGCTCAGTTGTGAGACCATCCACTTCTCTGTTGTGACTCTGACTGCTGCAGCTTGCAGCAGCGCCTGACCATGGTTCAGAGGAAACAACAGGACAGGGAGTGCTCCAGGGATGTATAGATAGGGAAGAGAGTTTAGTTGTATAGATTTGAGTTCTGCTGTGCTGCTTGCCCTCTAGGCCAGACAGTGAGGATTCGCCCACGTTATTTACCAGCCCAGATAAAGCTACTGGGACTTCAGCCCACGGTTGAGACCTATTGGAGAAGTGATGCCTTTGAGTCACACTGCGGTGTGAGCACAACATCACCTCCTCTACTGAGTGAGAAGAAGCAACATTTCCAGCATGCTGCAGGTTTTGGGGAGGGAACTTTGGCAGCTGAGACATGGAGAGCTGCGAGTGCTGGTGCAAAGAGTCCCGTGTGCCATCCTCTGGAGGCCCACCTCGGTATTTGAGTCAGAATGACTCTTCTCCACTCCCTTTCTGAGTCAGTGCCACGGTCTATTTCTGGCCTGTGCTTTAGGAAGAGTGGGTTGATGAGAATGTCTTAAAGAGGTCATAGCTGGTACCAAGGGTACACACTCAGATGTTTTCCATAACTAGATTAGTCCAGTTGGGCTATACATGGTGCAACTTTTATATTCACTGCTGGGAAGCAGGTTGAGACAAAAGTCCATCACTGCCTGCGTTCACTGAGCCCAAAGAGTTGGGGTGGGGTTGAGACTGCCACCAGTGGTGGAGCTTTTTCAGGTCCCCTGGTGCCCTGTCTGTGAAGAGCAGGCACCTGACAGTTCCAGAACCTAGCCTTAGCCTGGAGAAAGCCTGAGGGAACCCAAGAAAAGTTCATCCATTACTCTCTGGCCAAAAGATGATTCTAGAAAGGGGGATTGATTACTGTTAGGTCACTCTCAGAGGGGATGGAATCTGCACTTTAGAGCAGGAGCATGCAGAAACAGTTTTTAGTCCAAATACCTCGCCTCCTAAATGGGTTCAATAATTTCTTTCTGGATATCAGGCAGGGGGGAAGATTCTTTGCCTGGAGGTGCCTGGTTCTGTGCAGGGACTTCATAATACACAGGCTGAAGGAGAAGGCTGAAATCAAGTGAGAAGACTCCCAGCCACCCTGGCTCATGAGGTGGCAGCTGTGAGACTCAACACTCCAGTTAATCTGCACCAAAGGCCCTAGACAAGAGGAGGACAGGTTTCTGGGATCCAGCCTTTTGGGGAGCAGGTAACAGACTCTCTAGGGTCTGTGGCACTGAGGCAACACAGGGCCAAACAGTCAGGAGGAACTGTCAGAGGTCTCAAGGCTTGCCTCAGGTTTTCCTCTTGGGTGCTATTGGATGCAGAGAAGCTGGTAGTACTGGCTGCTTTCTAGGTAGCTGCTTTGTGGGAGCTGAGAAGATAAAGCTACAGCAAGTGAGGAAGATGATGGCCACGGGTTGCAAGAAGCATGCCAGGACCAAGGTTGTTGAGAGATTTCTAATTGTGATGATATAAGGCTTGGTGATATGAACTGTTACAGTGTTTAAACTCATGCTGATGGCTGTCATATCCTGGCTGAGCACAGACTGCATTAAAAAAGGCATTGAGAATAAACTGCAGGCAGTGGAAGATCTCTACCCACTCAGGGAATGAGACATAGCTCCTGATAAGGATATACCTTGATGCAGTGGACAACGCAACCTTCAAAGTGGCGGTCATTGTGGCTTCCACTCTGCTTCTTTGGGAGTTCAAAAGTGAGAGGCATTGAAGCGATCCATCATCTTAAAATTAAGTGTTCTCTCCTCAGTTCAGAGGGAAGCTTGGAAAGTAATATACCATCAATAAAAAGAAGAACAGAAAGCAACCCTGAGAGAGGCAAACCTCTGAATGGTCTCTGCTAATGCCCTCCAACTGCATATGCCATGGCCTCGGTGTTTGGTGTCAGGAGAGTCCTCCAAGTGTGGTGCTACCCCATATTCACTCCAGAACAGCCATGTTCTCTCTGCATGTTCATTTACACAAGCCATATGAGGTAGCTATGTATATGATCTGCCCTCTCAAGAAAGAGGACTGAAATTGTTGGTAATTAGACTTTAACAATAATGAGAGAAGGTGGCTGAAGGGTCTGAAAGACAGATAGAGAAGGCAAAGCTGGAAAACGTCAGTGAAGGCACAAGGTGAGATGACTGATATGCCACAGCTAAATCGAAGCCAAAACACCTCCTAACCCTCACAGGGGAAGGTCTTACAAAAGACACCCTTAATTTATGAGTCTATCGGAAATGACTCTTTCTACTTGCAGCTCAGCATTGCTGCCTGCACGTGATGAATGTTCCTGCGTGGCAGCGTACTGAAAGGTGGGGAAGTAGATGCTTGCCGAAAGGGCAGTGTTCAGGTGGTGGCTGTATCCCAGCAAGCTGGGGGTGTTCCTGGGCTTCCCACTGGGGCTCCACACCTCAGTGGGCTTCACTGTGCCCCTGCTGCTTTATCCTGAAGTGGGCTCCAGGAACGGGGTGGGCTAAAAACATCTTTCCTGTCAAGAAAAAAGGGACAAGAGGGGCAGAGGGTCTCAAAATGGCTTCCCCACCACATTAAGGGAGTACACAGGGACTTGTGCTTTCACAGGAACAGTCAGGCAATGGTTTTACTGAAAACGTAACAAGAAATGACGTTAGGAAGAAGCAAAAACATTTATGTTCAGTGTCAAAAGCGTGCAATAGAAACACAGCATGCCAAGGCAAGGCCCCTCTCCCCAGTGCAACATACATCTCTTCTTAATTAAATCTCCTGCAGCCTACAAGCTCCATACAGTCCCAGCAGTTAGCTGCAGGTGATGTGTGAGATGAGCCATACCAACCCACCCACTCTGCACATCTCTGCTTGCTCCGTGCTGGTGGGATGCTCAAGATAATAACAAAGCCAAATGCAGGGACAAAGACAGAAGGAACTGGTCTCTCCACTGGTAAATAAATTATTTACAAGATAGCTTTTTTTAGATCTGCTCCTTCCCTGCCACATTGTGTTTGGTAAACTTGGGAAAGATTTTTTCGTCCACCCAGGTCTTTCCTGCTTGGACGTATTGAGCATGAAGAGTTTTAACCCATCAGGAGGTTTGGGAATGGTTCCCACTGGGTCTTTATCACTTTTGGATTCACTTTCTTTATTCCAACCCCAGTCTTCACCATTTGAAACCTTTGGGAAGATGTGTGTTTCACAGCTGGTTCAAAGAAAGGAAAGCCAGCTTATGTACCTAGGGTCAGGAAAGAGTCTCTGAGCCAGCCAGCCACCGTCTCTGGAGCTTCCCATCAGTCAGAAAGACCAAGGTCTTCAGTTGCCAGTCACCTTACATTTTGGAGCACCAAGTGCATACCACAGCACAGGCAAGGCCAGAAAATCTGCTCTGACTTTATGAAGCAACATTGTCGTTTAGAAATCATCCCTTTCATTTTGATAAGGAGCAGTGTTGTTTCTGAGGAGGACACAGCATCCTGTCTCCTGAAGGAAAATCCTGGAAACAGCTGAAATCGCTTTTCACCACTACGCCATTCAAGAAACTCAGTGTCTTTTTTCAGGGGTCAAGACGTCCATGTCTCTCTCTCTGGTTCCTCGCTGTCTTTTCTGGCTGCTTATGCAGTTTCTCCTGCCTCCTTCACACACACCAGTGTGTGATGCCCTGTGAAGCCCTGTGTGCCATGCTGGTTGTGTTTTTCAATGAGCTCACATGGATATGGGTTTTGGATGAAGGCTCCAGCCTGTGGTTCAGTTTACGCCATGTTGTCCTGGTTCCTTGCTGGAACACATCTGAATGAAGTCCAGAAATACTTTCTCGCATCAGACAGCCTAACTCTACCTGCAATAATAATAATAATTGGACTCTTTTCATCATCCCCATTTGCTGTCATTCTTAGGATCAAAACTCCTGTAAGCACCTGAAAGCTGTGTTACCCTGAAATTCTGACTGTGCGAGCAGATGCGTTTTGCAGTGTGTAGCAATAGGCTAAAGATCTTATGCTTCTCAAATCTGTGGGTCAGTCTCTGCAGATTTTCATTCTTCTCCTTTACTCAGTTCCTAATGGAGGTCTGCTTCTCACAGGATGTAAACAGCATATCAGATGTTTCTGCAAAGTTAACGCAATTAATTGAACTAACCACTCCTGCTGCTCAAGCAATTTAAGGTAGTTCTTTGCTTTTGTAAGTGCCTATTATTTCCTTGATGAAGCAGAAAGATAGTTGTTCTCTGTGGGAATGAAGAAAAAGAGACTGCCTCTCAGAGAAAGGTTTGGGGAAAGAAGATGAAAAAAAAAAAAGAAAAGGGTTCGAAAAGCTACCTTGGTCTTCCTTTTTGGGTGACTCCACTGGAACTTAACGCTTTCCTGCCAGTGGGGATTTTTTCCCATTTACAATAGCATTAACATTTAATTTATTCATCCACTTTTTGAGTGGCAGAAGGAAGGCAGTGTGGCACACCTACATCCCTCTGCTGTTAGATGTTCAGTTCCAAATTTGATGAGATTTGTTGCAATGAGGCACTTCTGTTTTCATACTTGCTTCTTTTAAGCGAGTGCTGATAAACAACAAAGCACTATTTCTGAAGACTATGGTAGGACTGCAAAGACTGAAAAGACTAATACCTGCAGAGAATGAATCATCTGATCAGCTTAAACACCCACCCTGGGATGATATGAAGCCCATTTGGAAATAGCTACACCAGATCACTCAGTTTGGATGCATGCATGTCAGATGATCCATCAGACACAAGGGAAAGGGTTCATAAGCAAATCTAGTGTTACAGACTTACAGTTGTCACACTGGCATAGCAGTCCAGGCTTTGGTTGTCCTGTTTTCTTTCTGTTTTTGAAGACTCCACCAGCTGTAAATGTGGATTTCACTGATGGGGGAAAAGTGAATGGATCTCTCAACCCAGGCAGAAGTCTGCCAGCACTGGGAGACTTCACCTGAAAAAAAAACCCCACCTCTTCAAGGAGAAAAGGGATTCCCTGGTGACCTGAAAGTTGAAGCAGTATTAGAACCAGGTTTGTGATCTTGATTTTTTGATTTAAGCTGATCCTTTTTCTCATGAGAAACCCACACATTTGGTGCACATTTGCAAAACTAAAATGATTGCTTGTGTATCTTTAAACCACAGATAAAGACAGACGGTGAAATCAAAGTCTTACTTTGGCCTGTGCCACCTTGTGTGTCTCCACGAAAGACCTCTCAGCTACTACCAGACTCCTGGTGCTAAGATCTCAACTCACAATCCCCGGCCTGACTTTGATGCTCCTGATTCTCCCCTTTTCTGATGGGACAAGATGTGACAAGCCCATTTTCTGCACTATGGGAACAACAACTAAATCTAGGACAAATCTTGAACAAGAATCAACTCTAATGTTAAACTGAAGACAGTCACACAAGGGAGGACAACCACATGGCTGGCTTCTCTGATGACTCAGACTTGGCTTGGGCTGCAGTCCCCATCCATCATTAATTGATGGGTTGAAAAGCCCCAGAGCTAAAATAAGCATTTATGGGACCAATTTCCCCAAGGTGATCGAGGACCTCAATAGCAGAGTCCTCCAGGGGCAGTGAGGGCCAGCCTTAGGTCCTCCCTAAAGGACAGGAGCCAAGCACAGTAACACAGCCAGTAAGGCAGGGGCTTTGCAAACAGGGACCCCAGCTCACAGTACCCAGGCAAGGCAGACCTAGATGACAGCCAGATTCAACCAAGACGGAAGACCATCAGGCAAGCTCATGGTGACAAGACATGTCCTAGGTCAACTCAGGAAGCCAGCTTGCAGATGAGAGCCCAGACCAATAGGGTCCATGGCCAGGCACAGGCATAGCTGTGGCTGAGCAAAACCACAGCACAGCTCAAACAGGAATTGAAGGCCCAGGGCTGGGCTTAAATGGAGCCATTGGGCATGAGTATGTTTATGTGCACTCAGGGCCCTGAGAAGTCAGGAGACCTGGCTCACAGCCCTCTTCTTGGGCAACTGGACCATACTGTCGAGTTAATAAACCAGGCAACTTGAAAATCAGGTGCACTGAATTCCCATATTTATTGACTTGCAATACTCAAGTTGGACGTTCTTCGTAGGTCCTTGTGGATCCCTGTGCAGCTGGATGGCTGCAAAGCCAGTTGAGTCATTCCATGGTAAACCGGTCCTTCTGTGAGTTCAGTGGAAAGACAACAGAAATGGTTATTGACTTTTTGCTTATCAGTAATGGCAGAAAATACAGGACACTGAAACGGTGCTAATGAGCAATACTGGAAGGGTTGGTGCATATGCATGTTTCTTTGGAGAGGAGAGTACACTTCCTGAGAGGCCTGTGCTGGCTGCTAAAGGCTAAAAAGACCTGAGTCAAAGGAGAAGACCTGCAAAAATTAAAAGTATTTTGCTTTTCCCTTCATACAGCTTACAGCAGGATATATCATAGCATTATAAAGAGATTTAGTTGGGAAAGAACCTCTGGAGTTTTTTCTCCAAATCCTGCACCAAGCAAGGCCACCCTATCCGTTAGATCAGATTGTTCAGGACAATATGAAGTCAAGAATCTCATCTCTTCCATCCTCTGAACTTATGGAATGGCTCTGCAAGTCAGTAAAAGACTCAGAAAATATCTGGGTCCAAAAAGCCAACAGGAACAGGCCTGGTTTCAGCATGCTTTTGTTTATTTTTTTGAAGGCCCAATTCAACTGCTAGACCTTATTCATAATGCAGCTTAGCACACAAGTCTGGCTCGGTTTCATTTGTGATGGATGTTGTTCTCAGGAAAACCTCTTCCCTTCCTTTTCTTTTTCTGATCTGCATCACATGAAATGAGGGATGCAGCCTCCTCTCACATGCCTGCCATATGCCCTAGGAGGGCTCTACAGTCAGCTCTGGACTGTAGACAGCATGCAAGCTCTTTGGACCATACCTGCCTCGCTGTGCCTGCCTGGGACATGAACTCATGCCTGCTTGGGACACGAACCTCATGCCTACTCGTGCCGTGGTCTGTGCATTCCTTCACTGGCCTCCTGGGATCTGAGTCACTGTGCCCTCTCTTAGGTGTAGAGTAATAGCAAAAACAGTGGTGAATAATCAGAGTTAATAATAATGCTTGCCTAAAGTACTTGGTGCACTTTGCTCCCAAATAACTGTTGGATGAAAACACCCTGTCTGCTAGGGACATGAAGTGGCTGTGCAGCGTTGTGAGATTTAACAACATCTGACAATAGCCAGCCCCCCTGGCAAGCTGTGGGTTTCAGTCAGCCATTGCTGAGCCCCTTTCTTTCTGTGAAAGTGCTGAAAGTCAGCTAAGTAATGCTCTTCCAGCGAATGAATTCCCCCAGCGGCATGCAGACCAGAGTGGATCCATTCCCTGGGTGCTCACCCAGGAAGTCATTAGCAGCTTGCAGGCAGAGGTCGATCCCATTACCATGGTTTTGTAACGCTTTGTTGGAAAAAATAAGCTGGTGCCGTAGGACTGGAGCTGACCTTGAATGAACAAGAAGGAAAAGCCATCATGTCTGGAGCTTGTCTCTTTGCGGGCTCAAATAGACTTCTGTTGGAATGCTAATGATGGGGAAGGCAATTTAGGGAAAGAAGGCAAGGTGGGAGCAATGTTTTGGAGTTGGAACAATTGTTTCATCAATGTATTGACTCCCCCTAAAGAAGACCATTCCTGTGACTCCTTGTATCCTCTCCAGTATGGCTGAAAGGCATCTGGAAAAGGACCAGGCTAAGGTCTCACTCACTGAGCGATGACCTCCGTGCAGATGTTCTGGCTGTGAGCAGGTAGCAGTCAGCTGCACACATGGACAACCTCCATTTCTCTGCTGGCAGATAGCCCTCATTTTGGTGCCCTTCCTTTAGGGCTTGGGTGAGTCCTTTCCATGAATAGAAAGTACATTCTTTCCCCCAGTAGATCCTGGGTAGATGACAAGTACCCAGACAAAAACAGCAGATCCAAAAGAAGTCAGGTAGGGTAGCCAGTTGCACGATTTGCACATTAATCCATGCTCCTTCTCAGTTGGGTTTTCCTGTTCTCTGCAGTTTTAGTTTTCAGAATGCAAGCTCTGGGCACTGGAGGTGGTTGTGGAAAGGGGGAAGACTATTGGCCCTTTGCCCTTTTCTGTGGTTTAGGTGGACCAGGAGGAGCTCCAGCCCAGATAGCTTCATGTTGTGCAAGGGGATTTGAAGAAAGAAGCACGCTGTGGTTGATGCTCACACAGCTTCAAAGATGGCTCCTGGTGTCACTAGATGCTTTCTCATCCAGATCTGGACTTCCTCTCTTCTGCCTAGCAGGCTCTTCTCTGTGATGGCCTCTATTAGATGAGTCAAAGCATACCATTCACTTTGATGCAATAATACAAGTATAAGCTGCTTCCTGCTTAATGTGGGTCCATTTGCTTCCATTTATGATGAATTAATATTTTCTTCTGTGCTGTGAATGGTAGCACTAGGCATACAGCAGGTAGCTACTAATTTTGTCAGCAAAGCTGGTTAGGGAAGGAGATAAGAGGGGAAATAATGAATCATTGAAGATAATAGCTGGCTCAGGCGCTGCCATGTTATCATCACGACTGCACAGCAGTGTCTGTGCCCACTCACCCGCCCGGCATGAGGTCCACTTGGACCTCCAGAGACACACTGTGGCATGAAACTGTCTTTCCTTTAAGCTTCCCAGCAAGCTCTGGGCTCAAATGAGCTGGCAAAGAGGTAGCTCAGTCACAATTTCCAACCACTGAGAACCTTCAGAGCATTCCCGACAGCCAAATGCTGCTTGATCCAGTAGACAGAGGCAAATGTAATGGCTGGAACCAGACGTGAAGCAGGTTAAGAAAAGCCAGGAGGTGACTAGTTTTATTACCTGGGAAGGAAATAAAATTCTGGGACAGTTCATTCAGTAGATTCTCCAAAGTCTGTGCATCGAGAGCAGGTATCACTTTCTACATGATCCCATCAGATGAGATTTGTCTGAAGGGGCATACTGTTATGGGTGAGGGGAGGATGGGTTTTGAGCAGCTGACAAAAATGGGAGGCAAATGAAATACTATTTGGTAGTTCTGGATCACCAAGGACCTCTGTAATACGAAGGGAATAAATTGTAGCAGAGTCCTTACCATTTGATCTTAGCATTTCCTAGTGCTGCTACTGTTGGGTCCTCCTGGCTCCCCAGATTGCTATATTAGACATTCCAGGTTTCATAGTGATGCCCACATGTTACCATGGCTTTGACCCTGTAAAATTGTCTTTGACAGAAACAAAAGGCATTATTCCAGGACAAACAAACCCTTCAGCTCAATCAGAACCACTCAGAGATAACCACACAACTTTGCTCTTGTGGACAACAGCAGATACCATGTGATACCAACCCAGGTCCAAGTCCAACACCTCCAAGCTCAGCTGCAAACCACCTTGAATTGCTGCAGAAGTGCAATGTGTTGTTTGTTTTCCATTAAACAGCAGAGAAACTCTCCCTCTTCTTCATTTTTCTCCCCCCTTCTCATCCACAAGTAAAAAAATCAAGGAGGATAAAAAGAGCATCCTAAGGGGGAGAGTTACCACATGCTGCTCTCAGTGTTAGGAAAACAGTATTGAGTCACACAAATAATTTTAGATGCTTCTAAACACACTGTGCTCTCAGCAGGCAGCCTTTCCAGCTATAATCTTGCCTGCTGCCCCTAATTCTGAGCACACAGTATACTCTGCTTCCTTCCTTGTTGCAAATGAGTCAGAATTCCTCTCTGTCACTCACCTGAGCCAGAAGGAGTTCACCGGCTTGGGGCTTGAACGCTAATACACAATTAGGGGATGTATTCCCTCTCCCTGTAAAAAAAAAACAACCCTTACAACCCCATACAAAAAGTGCAAGGCACAGTTGTGATTCCCTACTGAAATGTGATAGCTGGGAACAGTTTTGGCTCCATTGATGTGGTAGGATGGGAGAGCTGGCTGTGCTCCTTGGAAGGGCAGGTCGCCTAAGTTTTGCTTGCTAGCTGGGGAGATGTCAGCTCTCAATGGAGGCAGTGGGGCAGGGAACATGGTCATCAGAGCCCCGCAGAGACTCAAGCCACATAGCTCTCACCAGCTGCACAAAAAAGCCAGGAGCAGGCCTCTGAAGAAAAGAAAACGGAAGAAGAAAAGGCTCACCCTGGGGGCCAGGACTAGTTTAGGAATCTCAGGAGACTAGTTCATGTTGTATACTGCTGTCTGGATGATAGCAGTGCTGGAAGGGTAAAAGGAGATGTGTCCTTCACATTTCATAGTCAGGGCTTCTCTGTAAGAAGCAGCAGAGCAGAGTGGAGACCACCCCAGTTTCAGGACACCCTCTACTGACAATGCATTTCTCTCTCAGACTGCTTACTAGAAAGGACAGACTGTAGAAATAAGCTGCACACCAAGTACAGCACCCACACTTCAGCAAAAGCCGTAGCACATACCATGACTAGACCACAACTTACATCTTGAGTATATGAAGCACAAAAGGCCCACAGGCTATCAAACACCACTTTAGAGCCCCCTGGCTCATCAGAGAAAGCTGTCTCCTGCAATGTCACTGGTATGACTTCCCTGACGCATTAAATTGTCACACGTGGGCAATGGGAGCCCAACAGCCCCTCTGCAAATGAAGCAACAGCCTCCAAGGGATGTTTTTTACATCCAGCAATCTAAATGTTTTGAGGAGTTTGTTGTGACTTCTTGCTTCAAAGCACTTAAATATTAAGCAGACCACAAACTATGTCCTGGTACTGAGAACAAATTACCTTGGAGAGAAGGAATGATAGCAGAGGACTATGGTGGATAAAGCTCCATGCTCTGGCAATACCTGTCTGGGGAGAGTTCCTCACTGGTCTGAGAAGGACTGGTGACAAAAGAAGAAAGAATAAAAAGAGATAGGACATACAAGGAGGAGATACCTCTCCCTGGCGTTACCCGAAGAAACCATGGAAGACGAGCAGACAGCTGAGTTCCTCCATAGGCTTCCTTTTGGTATTTCCCTCAGCACTTTGTATTTTCTTTTCTAGTAACCAGTAATGCAGTCTGGAAGTTTCAGACAAAAAATCTTGGTTTAGGAGATAAAGTGACATCACTCTAAAGCTAATTCCAGCATTTCCATCTCTTGAAGCATCCATCTCAGCCCCGTACTTGAAGTCTTTCTTCAAGCTTCAGCTTTCACAGTCATCTGATGGAGGAAATCTCAGCTCTCTTTTTTTTTAAAATAATATTTTAAAGGAAATTTGAAAAATTCTGTCAATCCCAACATGGAAAAGACAGAGAGGCAAAATCCAGTGGTACATTTGCCCAATTCTGTATTTTTGTCAGATTAGAACAACATAATTTTACTTTATTTTTGTTTGTAGAAGTTGGCTAAGTGAAAGCACTCCCAGATTTTTCTTTCATTTGCAGTTCTTCTCTCCTTCTCTGTGCATCACCTTAAATATAATCTTGTCCACCTCTTGCGATTATTTAACCTAGGTGAATCTTTGGTTTTATCTGTATTGCCTCTTTCTGTGTTTGGTATACACAAATTCTTTTTATTCTCTCAAAGAAAACCAATAAAAGTTAATTAGAAAAAAAAAATCTTATCTAAAAAGCTGTTGTAGGTTTTATTATCTTTGTTTTTCAAGAGTAAAAGAAAGGGGAGTACCAGAAGTAAAGATGGGGAGTGAAAATCAAGGAAGGAAATGGAGAACACACATACAAAAGAATGTAAATGAGAAAAGAGTAATGCTAAGATACTAAGCGGAAAAGTAATCTTGGGTAGTAGTAAGCACTCTCCAGAAAAGTAATAGGATCATGACTCAGGGGTTGTTCTGTCGTCAAATGTGGACCAATGAAATGTCAGAAGGGCAGGTGAACACTAAGCCATGGTAATGCACAGAAAGAGCAAGATGTCACCAAAGGAGATGGAAATCCCTCCAGGGGATATCACAAGCAATTTATTATCAAAAGATGTTGAACTTGCTTAAAAAACCAACACCACTAAATGAAACGTTGTCCAAGTGTTCTCAGGGGAAGGAGAAGGACAGATGGCAAGCAGACCCAACAGCTCCCCCAGGAAGGCTGGAAATTGCTGATGGAAATGGCAATTATGAAAGAGCAGGTGATGAAAAAGTAGTGCATCTGAAGACAGACTGAGGTCCGTGAGCAGATGGGACATTGGGCACCTGCTGGCAGAGACGGAAGATGCACTTTCAGCAACTGTTTCCAAGTAAAGTTGATCAGATCTTGCCCACATTGTGCACAGATGCAACAGGGAATGTCCCCATGGTGCTTATGTGTCCTGTGGTCCTATGAGGAGAGCGGTGGCTGCCATGAACTCCGAATGCAGCATGAGGCTCATGCAGCCAAGCTCGGTCACTGAGCGTTGGACTGCCTTTTAAATTCCTTCTCACTAAATAGACATTTTGGAAAAAGTGAGAAAAATACTTTATACCTTTTCAAAGAAAAAAGATACCAACAACCCCCAAAAGAAATATGAAAGACAAAATAACCCTAGAAGTTGGTGGCAAGAGCTGAAACCCTTCTGATCACCTTAAGTACATGACGAGGGTGTGGAAGACATAGGTATGAGCTGGGATACTTCATATTAGCAGTGACTTATATGGGGAAGTGTTCAATGCCAACCTCACTCCTCTACAATTGTGATGACTCAGTCTTCTCATTGCCATAGGAAGCCTGACATCAGGATAAAGGGCTTTTTAGGGAGCAGTGCCAGAGACCCTTTCAGCATCTCCCACCTCACAGGGCTCACTCTGAATCCAGAGTTCCCTACGAGCACAGGTCCTCCTCCTGGCCATGCAGCCCCCTCTAGCCAGGGTGCGATCCATTCCTGTCTCTGTGAGTGGGCCTCTGTGTAAAACCCCCTCTAATCTGCTCATGAAGGCCACAGAGGTGGAACAGACCTCCTTCTTTCACAGTGCAATTGTGGTCGGAGAAGAACTACCACATCCCCGCGGAGAGACAGGACCAAGACAGCTTTCAGGGCACCGTAAATCCTTCCTGTCTGTATTTTGTGTATTGTGGTTTCTCTCCAGGTCAGATGGTGCGGCACAACCCTATGCTGATTTCTTTTGTTTAGATGCTAAAAGTTTCTCTGGCTAGATGTGGGCTTTTATTCTGATTTA
The DNA here is from genome assembly GCA_013396915.1 of Stercorarius parasiticus. Classification (NCBI taxonomy): domain Eukaryota; kingdom Metazoa; phylum Chordata; class Aves; order Charadriiformes; family Stercorariidae; genus Stercorarius; species Stercorarius parasiticus. The sequence goes on along the minus strand of VWZL01006032.1, from coordinate 237,367 downwards.
CCAGTGAGCTGACAAGATAATGGCCCAGCAACCACTCTGGGAGAGAAAACTGTATGGGAATTGATTGTATTAGCTGTATTATAGGCTGCACTGGTTGCAGTGCCTCTTATTATGATTGCCCGATGCTTCTCATAAGAACCTATTTTGCTCGCATCTAACCTAGTCAGAATGTCAGAAGTGAAATCCTCAGTGTCATCCTCTGCCTTGGGCTGAATTTTTTTAGTCAAACTCGTCCATTTCTGAAAGTGAAGGTGGGGAAAAATCTGTCTTTTGTCCCTGCTAAAAAACAAATTTAAAAGTTCCAAGATTTGGGCTGCAATTTGCAGTTTTTCTGGAAGGTGGTGAAAAAAATATCCAAAATTCAGTGGATGTATAAACTGCTGGGAGACCTCAGTGCTCAAGTGCTCAGAAAGACCTTTCTTCTCCTAATCTCTAAACCTTCCGCTACCTTTGGCAGCACCATGAGCTGTGGCAGATGCAGATTATGTGGTGGATGAAAGTATAACCTTGTGGGTAGCTGAAATTTTCAGAAGACAGTCTAGAATCTTATAACACAGGCCAGTGACTTGATTTGTCCTTGGCTTTGTTCTTGCAAACAGCTAAGCCAGTTGTCATGAAGATTTCAAAATAGGTGGGTACCTGGCAGGGAAAATGGCAACGCGACATCTGGGAAAGCTCTAAGCAGCAGAAGACAAGGGTAGTGTTCTGGTAGCTCCCTGTGCATCACAGCTTCTTCCTTCTCTTTGAGACTTGGGCATCAGATTCAATCAAGCTGCAATGACCTTTTTTTTAGTTATCTGCATGCCAACAACTTCCCAAAGCTCCCCGAATTTAGCAGGAAAAGAAAAAGGCTAGTTCACCAGACAGGACTAGAAGTATCTTCTACCCCACACTTTAATTAATATAGTAAAATTGGAAAGCAGTTTTTTATTTTATTTTCTGAGAATTGCTTCTCAGTGCAATTGATGCCTCTGTCTTGGAGTGGTTTTGTGCATTATCAGGGTGGTATCACTCACTAACAGATGGAAACATAGGAAATATTTCCATTTGCAATGGGAAAAAAAAGGCTTTTTGTCTTTAAATGGTGCAGCGTAAGAAAATACGCAAGCTAAAATTTTTTTTCAGATTTTTTTTTGTGGTTTTTGATGTGAGGTTAAAGAATGTTGTGATGGGAAGCACTGTGCTCATTGCTGGCCACAGATGTTGTAAAGGAGAGCTGCACACTTTGCTGTAGGGACATCCTTGTTGGTGGCCTCTGGATGGGGAGCAAGGAGGAGTGGACATCATGTGGGTGACCAAAATGCATAGATCTGTTTTTCTCTGGCTCTTTCCTACCATTTAATGCACCTATAATCTGTACATGGTCAAAATCAAAACCTGTGCTTCCTCCAAAACATTTACTGAAAAGCAACAAGAGCCATCAACAGCAAATGTTGCATGAAACCAAAATTCAGTGGAAACACTTCAGTGCTGCCAATAGGTTTATGGCTGGTTTGGATTTGTCAAGAGGAGCTTATATCAAATTAACATAATTTTCTCCTACGGTAGGTTGGCTGGTCTTGAAATCAGGGCAGTTCATGTGATATGCCTTGACAGAAGATGTTTTGAGGTTGCCCCAGGAGACAGCCTCAGGATCAAGTCAGGAATTATAGCACAGGTTAGACTCTTGCTAAAAATATGGAATGGAATGGAATGGAATGGAATGGAATGGAATGGAATGGAACGGAATGGAATGGATGGAATAGAATAGAACAGAATATTTCATCTGAAAGGAACCTACAATGATCGTCTAGTTCAACTACTTGACCAATTCATGTCTTACCAAGTTAAAGCATGTTATTAAGGGCATTGTCCAAATGCCTCTTAAACACTGTCAGGCTTGGGGCATCGACCAGCTCTCTAGGAAGCCTGTTCCAGTGTTTGACCACCTTCTTGGTAAAGAAAAGCTTCCTAATGTCCAGTCTAAAGCTCCCCTGATGCAACTTTGAGCCATTCCCATGCATCCTGTCACTGGATACCAGGGAGAAGAGATCAGCACATCCCACTTCACGTCCCCTCCTCCGGAAGCTGCAGAGAGCAATGAGGTCGCCCCTCAGCCTCCTTTTCTCCAAACTAGACAAGCCTAAAGTCCTCAGCCGCTTGTCTTAGGACATCCCTTCCATATGCATCCTTATTAAAAAAGAAGAAAAAGAGTAGTTACCAGCAGTTTGCTGGTAAGTGTCAAACTGGAAGGGCTTTACAGATCCACCTTCAAGGGATGCATCACAGTCCAGATGCCATTTCAAATTTCTGTTAATAATTTGGACAAAGGACTGTGGGGGATGCTATTTAATTTGTGGGGCCAGATCACAAGAACCTTGACAGCAAGGATTAGAAGTTCAGCACAATCTATCAAACTGGAGAGAAGATCTGAAATCCATGAGATAAAATTTGATAAAAGACAGGTGTAGCACTTTGCACTTCAGAAGGTGAAGTAAAATTCCCAATACCAAGCTAGCTGCATCAAATTAAAGACCTTGTGAGCATGTGATCTATGATTTTTTTATGAATGGAAAATAACTGCCTGAGCAGTACTTCAGAAAAGCATCTGGGGGTTGTAGAGGAACACGGACCAAATGTGAGCTGTCAGTGTGATCTTGCTGTAAAAATCAAGACAGGGCTCAAAGACGCACTAACGGCATTTTTATCTGTCCTCTAGCTAGTGTTCCTGAAAAGGGAAAAGAAAAAGAAACTGTGATTCAGGAGGAAGCCTGGAAAATTTGTCCTCTTGTCTCCATTAAATACAAAATTTCCCTCCTCCCAAGATCAGATGATGCTGGAATTTTTTTAGGCTAACAGAGTTTGGACTAAGTAAACTAAAGATGTCATCACATCTCTCCAATCCTGTGAAATAAAATTACATGAAATCCTATGAAATAAATAATTCGCACAATACAAACAAATGCAAACCTGCATATTTAACAGCACAAATATTTAATTAGTCACAGGAACAGCACACCGATGCCATTTGAAGGACACTCTCTTGTGGACTTCTTGAGTCAAAACCAAAGAGTCCTTATCGAAGGAAGTGCCTCAGCTGAAGATTCCGGTCTTCCTACAGGAATTTCTGTCCTATGCAAAATGATGCTAACTGAACGAAAATGTTCCCTTCTCTCTTCAGAACCTGTAGTGAGGATAACAGCCTGTGCTGTGTACAGGAATTGCCGTAACACTGTGGCAATTTTGCATTTTGGGCAAAAGGTGCATTGCAAGCCCACTACCTTCTGGCTGATTTGCCTGGCCATGAAGAATTTGCTTCTTTTGATGACAGTAATAAACCTTAAAAAGCCCACAACCTCCTTTGTATAAGCTGCAGAAGAGCAAGATGCAGGCCTGTGTTTTGGAGTGGGGGGAGAATTATGAATTGGCACTTTCCTTGAGAATCAGACCTGAGAGGCTCTTAGTCATGGTGCAGGAGCCGTAGGATGTTATCAGTGACATCACCTGTCCCACTGTTTGATATTACTCTGATACCAGCTCCAGGCGGCATATGATGTGAGCGTCTTGGATCTGTTTTTTACTTGAGATATGGTCTACCACATCTTAAGTAGGCCCTGGGTGAAAAACCTGGAGTGACGCTTAGGTTAATCTCTGGCTGAAGTAAACTTTGAGTACTGGTTGGCTGTTGTCAGATGTAGGTTGGCTTGGAAATTCACTCAATCCAGATTTAGCAGATAAGGCATTTCTGTTAAAATTTATGAGCCTCTTTATGCTCCCAACCCATTCAAAATTACTACATTGCTTCCCCCTTTCTAATGTGAAGCCACGATCAGACATTGGCAGCATCAGCTAGAACTTCTTCCCTGGCAAACCGAGAGAAGGACAGCAACAAATATTCAGAACAGAAAACTGTTTTGGGTGTTGCATCAGCCAATCTGTGGTGTAAACATTTCTGCTCCAGCCAAGCGGAGATGTGTCTGCTGAGGTTAGCTCTGAGTTCAATCCCCGTGGTGCTGTCATGGGATGGCAAAACCCATCCAGGGCACCTCCCAAAATCCTCTTGTCTTTCAGGGAAGCAAGGGCCTTTACTTGGCTCTCCCTCATTGCCACAAGAGGGCTCTGGGAGAGCAGCCCAGCAGCCCTCAACAAGCGTTTCCTCCAGTTTGGACCTTTGAACTAAGCTACACGATTGCAAAAGCCTGTAGAAAGGCAGCTGAGACTAGGTTGGCTAGGAGCAATATGTTGGCAAGGGTCTGGAATAGTCCACCAATGTAAAACCTGCTCTGTGTCCACAGAGCCACTGTTTGTCCGGACAGCGGAAGAACTGGAGTGGCTTGAGTCAGACAGAGGAGTCAAACAGGTGTTAGTGCCTGCAAGCAGGGTCTTTGAGCAGGAAACCTAGAAGAAACCATCCAGAGTGAAGACTCTGTCTTCTTAGCCCTGATGCTCTTTGTCCTGGAGCAGGTTGGCTGCAGATCTCCACTTCCACACCCGAGCCATGGCTTGGAAATTTTATGTTCACAGCCCAGGCAGTGAGGCCACTGCTGGGCTTTGACTGTTCTGATGCCATTTCTGCTAGAGGCTGATTTCAGAGAGCAGCCAATTCGCAGACCAACACCTGGCTGAACTGGACAGCATGGCAGGACAATATGCTGAATCATGACTTATGCACCCATGGAGAAGGAGCTTACACTGAGGTGACAGTAGGGTGGGCTAGGGCAAGAGGAAAAATGTACCTACACCAGATGCCATTTTAGCAGTATGCATTTGGGAGAGGAAAGTATATCTTTTATTTCCCAAACTTCCCGCTCCAAAATTAGCAGAAGGTTTGATTAGATAAGTGGTTTAAAGCATACACATGTACCTCTTCTTCCTGTTTCTTGAACACATCAGAAGATGTAATGAGGTCGTAAATTTGGCACTTAGGTGGAGTATTGAAATTGAAGACAACAAGGCCATTTTCTCCCTTCTCCCCATTGTAATTTAGTTCAATTCACTTATTCTATAGTAATTTAAGTAAATGGCTGGGAAATTATGAGCTCTTTGCTGCACACCATGTTGTGATGATGAATTCATTCAGCTTTTTCTTAAATGTCACAGATCGTTACAAATGCGAGCCCAGAATGAAGTGGACTCAATAGAGACGTAGGCTGGAGGGGAGAGGAGGAATTCCCCTCATAGTGAAAGTTCTTCTTCACTCAGCAGACTTAAATTATTCTCAAACCCTTTAAGCAGATGTATTTGAGGGAAATACCAATGAAATAGGATGATGTGACCAAAGATGACTGTGGGTGCAGAGCTGTGTAAGAAAAGCTCTTCTGTAGTGTCCCAAACTAGTATCATGAATAAAGCCATGGGATGGGGGCAGGGCGAAGAAGGAGGGAGTCTTGCACACAAGACATGCTATTGTCTAGATGCGGATCTTAAGACATCAGAAGGTGTTTGGGGCAGCAGAGGGACAGACCATGTCTCAGGACTGGCAGCTCAGGAAGATCAGCAACAGAATGAGACCTCTTTTGATTGCAGTGGCAGTTGATGGGAAGCTTTCCATTGAGTAACACTGCTTGTTTTCGTTGTCTATTGAATAAAACCAGCAAGGTGGAAGGACGCCAGACTCATGACTCAGAAAACTAACACCAAAATCACCATCTGTTCAGGAACTGGGACCTTCCCCTTCAGCAGCATGGCCTCTGGGATGTCTTGTTAAGGGGCAGGCTGGTGAGAAGAAGGGACAGGTTTAACTCTTCAGCATTTCAGCATCCTGTGTCATTCTGAGAGCTGCGTTAAATTGCTCCCTTCTCTCTTCTCTGAGGTTTTCCTGTGGCTAATTAATTACAGAGAGAATTCAGAGGCCTTTGTGGGTAGTTTGTCAACTTTGTGCTATGAGTCAAGAGGAGTGCACCTCAATAAGGCCTGGAATGTGGGCTGGGCTCCATGAGGCATTCCCAAATTTGTCAGTTTATCTGTATTTGTCTGGTACATTTTGCATCCTCTCTGTATGACCTGTCCATCTTGCTTTCAAGGCAGCACACAGCATGGAGAATGCATCAAGCAGAGAGAGTGGTGGCAGCCATCGTGGAGTCCCAGGAACCTTGAATTGTTTCTGTATTCACCAAATCAATGCAATATTGCAACGTCTTTCCTCTGGCTTGCCCTTGATGTAATAAAGAGCAGGAATGCACAGACGAAACCAGGATGCGATTCTTCCTTTCCTATTTTACATACAATAACAACGATGACAAGAATATGAAAATGCAGACTTGACAGAAATGTTCTCCTTGCTTCCTATTAAGCGAGAGACTGAAGGGATAGCTAAGCATAAACATCCCTTTGATCTCCAGAATCCACTGTTAAGCCCAAACCTACACAAAATATTAGCCCAGGAAAAGCCATGTCCTTCCAAAAAACCGGGGCATTTTTTGGCATGAGGTGGGCTCATCTCCTTACCATCTGTTTAGAGTCCACTTCTCCAGGAAGAGTTTCCTCCTGCCTCTACATATTCTCGTGGCTCAGGCTCATGGTATTACTGCTGTGGAAATTCAAAATACTCAGTGTTCAGCTTGCAGAGGTTTGATCTTAACTTGCCAAGTATCCCCTGGGGAGAGGCCGTCTTATTTGAAGAACCTCAGGTCTGTGGGCAAGCTCAGGTTGTTTCAGCAGGAACTGGTCTTGTTTGTGGTTTATTATTATGCAGTGAGCTGGAAAAAATGATGGGTGACTTCAGTGACCAGTCATACAGCCTAAATAACACATGCACTGGCACTCAGATGAAGTTGAGGGTCCACTGGCTGATACACATGTATCAAATATTGGGTTGGAGAAAAAAATAGGTTTATAGGTAATTCAAAAGCAATAAATTGGCGAAAATATGCCAGAAAGAATTCAATAAGCCTTATTCCTCGTCTCCCTGATTACTTGAACGGTGCAGTCTACGTTACGTGTGTTTGCCTTCTGCCCTGTTTACACCACAGCGTAAATCCAGCTATGTGAAACAGTCTTAAAATAGGAAGGGAAAAGATTCATAAAAAATGGAAATGAAATAGCCTGCATGTGAAGGAAAGAAGGATGTTTAAGTATCAGTGTTAGGGTTTCAGGAGTAATTGTTGTTTGGGGCCTTCTGTAATTTGGGTGCTGTATATTGCAGTCTTTTATCTGTGAGTTTTTTGGATGTGTTCCCATGTTACAATTGTTGGTCTTGGACCTCAAAATCACAAACAGGAAAAAGAGGTAATAATGGGAGGACCTTAGGCTTGAAACAAGAAAGAAATTGAGCTTGTTTGCACCAGCTGTCAGCTTCCAGGTTATCAGAGTCATACGGATTCAGCCAAACCCTGACCAGCTCTCTCAGCAGACTTCAGCTGACAGTCACAATGATTTGAGCTAGTTGTGGCTGTACTGCTAGCACACAGCAGGGCTCAAGTAAAATCCCAGTTCTCTGTATCCTCTTAGCTGCCCTTTCCCAATGCCTGAGCCTCCTCATGGGGAGGCAGAACTTCTCCGTCTTTTCCAGATTTGACTCATGGTGGGATCCTGAAGTCTGCAAGACAAATCCCTTCACTTAAGAGTGCGACAGTCACTGGGGGAACAGGAGTATAAGACTTGGGCTAAAACACCAGCAAGAGCTGGTGACACCGATGTGCATGGAATGGTGGCTGTTATTTGAATGTACCAGTACAGAAGCTCATGTCTGAACCTTGAACCTACCACCCAGTTTCCTTTCAAGGATGATTTTCAAAAGCCTTTGAATTGAATGGAATTGTCAGAGGGCCATTTCGGCAATGTGGCCTCATATTTTTAGATGCTTTTCCTAAGCTGCCAAGAAGATGGGATGGGAACTTGAACGTGTAAACAACCCTATGTTAGGGGAAGGCTGTGAACATGTGTTGGGCTTACTTTCCTGGGGCATAATTATTACAGATACTTAAGTAGCAGAGTGGTTGCACAATGCCTTAATTACTATGTTTAGATGAAGACTGTTCAATGTAGGAGTCATACTCTGTGGGTCTACTTTCGCTTCAAGGTGTAATTTGAACAGTCATTGCTGAGATGCATGGGTGGCCAGCATGCACTGAAGTTTTCTGTATGGTTCATACAGTTCATAAATGGGTATTCTTCACCCTACCTTTCAAGGCGCAGCAATTTGTGAGCTCGTGATCTCTCGTGTAAAAGGTGCCAATCCTTTGAAGTAGAAAGAAGGCAGATTAAGATACATGTGCAAAGGGCACGTGGTGATTCCTCTTACAGGCACCTTCTGGCTGTTTCCTTTTTGTATCTGAAACATGTGTGCATCTGCACATACTTGTACTACTGAGTCTGATTGGTATCCAAATTGTTAGGGGAACAGAAGGAAATTTTCAGATGAATCTGAGTAAGATTCTGGGACGGTGCACTACAAATACATCTAGTACCTGGTGATACACCCAAGACCACTGTTTGTTTTTCCTTTGAAAACCTGAATGAAAATGAAATCAAGAAAGAGAGAGAAAGAAAAGAGGTGGCTTCAGTTTCACATGAACTGTACGATGCAGATCTAGGAGAGGGGGTCATTTTACCTAGCTTCAGGGGTCTGCAGTCTAAGGTTGCTGCTTGCTGCGAACATAACTAATGGTGAGAAGGGGGCATTGTAGGAAGTGATGTCTGTAAATTCTTCCCTCTGTTCAGGGACTTGCCTCATCCCAACAGCAAACCTGTTGGTAGGGAAGGAGTTTACAGTCCTTGTCCTTTCTCATCACTGTCTTTGGTAAAATTAAATGCACTAAGGATGCAGAAACATCTGAGGATGCTGGAAAAGGATATCTGAAAATGGAAGACTGTCGGGTGGTTTCTCACTTCTCAACCTTGAAGAGCAATTGGACAGAGCCATGTCATGGGAGACAAGGAATTTGGGGAGGGGGATCAGTGGACAAAAAAGAATGCAAATGAGCTGTGGCCAACATTTCCTAATAGAGATACCGACGACGGGAGTACCTGTGTTGGACCTCAAGGACTTGTTCCAACTTCTCTCAGTCACATCAGTGCTGTTAGCCATGAGCAGACTCACTCAGCCATCTCTTAGGTTCATTCAAAGGAGCTTAACGCCTACCATTTTGTTGCTTTCTCTGGAGCCAGTCCATGCTCAGTATCCCAAAATGGGCTCTTTCTTAGACCATAGATAGTTTAGGAGTGCTTCCCTTTGGAGCGCCTCACTGGGAACATGTTTTCTGGATCCTACCACATGGCATAGGTCTAAACTAAATATTAGTGTCTCACCTCATCTCATGCTGTGAGCTCAGCTGGCTCTTCCCCCAGCTATTTTTTTTCTAGCTGAATGAATAAACAAAGCCACCCAGTTTAAATGCCTGTGTTACAATTTTTACCTGAGCAAGAGAACATTTCCCAGTAGCTATAGCCACGTGCACAAGAGTAAGGACCTGTGGCAATTAGCAAGTGTGGGGAGACAATATTGGGTCATGCTGAAGCAGGTTTTTCAGTAATTGTATAGGGGCAACAATTAGAAGAGGCAGGAGACTCATTAGATACGCTAATCCCCCAGAGTAGGCAGTGGATTGCAGAATAGCCATCCAGTCCAAATGATTGCTCATAGCTCATGGTGTGCCTGAAATGAAAAAACCTCGCCCTCTTCTGAGAGGCAACTTGTATGGGTGCACATCAGTGATGTGGGAAGCAGTGTGGGATCTCTGCTGCTTCTAGTCATAGCCCTCAGCTTCTGCAAAGCGAAGGGATCCTGGTGCAAAGACTGCCATCAGTACTTCATTGATGATTTCATTTGTTCCTCTTCCCCTCGTCCCCTAGCCCTCAGATCTTTGCTCTGTGGTGACATTCACAAACTGCAGTGCTGGCAGCTCTCACAAGCAGGGCAGATGCAGTCAGCTGGGATGTGAGGAGAAGCACATGATGTACAAGGAGGTGCTGAGGGAGCTGGGTATGCTCAGCCTGGAGAAGAGAAAGATATCTGTGTATGGGGGATCTAGCTGCTGTCTGCCTCTGCTGAATGGGGGACTGCAGGGATGATAGACTCTTCTCCATGCTTAACAAGGACAACTCCTTCAGCTTTTCTCCTCATATGCCAGGTGCTCCACATCCTGACCATCTTGGTGGCATCTGACGGACTTGCTCCAGTTTATTGATACCTCTCTTGCACTGAAGGAACTCAAAACTGGACATAGCCCTTCAGATGCAGCCTCATCAGTGTGAAGCAGAGAGGAATAATAATTTCTCTCATTCTGCTGGCTGTGCTTTTGCTAACGTTAACCGAGATGGAATTGGGCTTCGCCTCTGTAAAGGCACACTGCTGACTTGTGTTCAACTTCTTGTCCATGCTCAGGCCCTTTTCTGCAGAGCCATTTCCCAGCCAGCCAGCCCCCAACCTGTCCTGGTGCCTGGGGTTGCTTCATCCTGGGTGCAGGAGTCTGCCCTTGCCTCGGTTAAGCTTCACAACATTCCTGCTGGCACAGTACTCCAGCCCATTGCAGTCCCTCTGAATGACAGCCCTCCTTGCCTGCCAGCATATCCGCTGCTCCCCCCAGTTTGGTGTCATCCTTGAAATTGGAGAGAGTATGCTCAGTCTTACATATCCAGCTGATGATGAAGACAGTTTATGTATTGCCAGCCCCTAAAAAGTCACGAGATCTAAAAGAGGTAATAAATGCCTTTAGAACAAACTCAAGTTTTTCTACAAAATGGGAAAGAAATTTCTATCTTCTGGAGATATTTTACATAAAATGCTGAGATTTGCTTAGAGCCATAGGATCCTGGGACCTCAGGGTTTCAGAGGTTGCAGGAAATACCATGAGACCACATTACATGTTAACACTTAAGCTTATGGTTTAACTACATGCCTTTTGGTGTTTTGTAGTTTTATAGTCACCTGTTCTTGGTGGGCTTACTATATATCCCTAATATATTGCACATGGGCTACAGGGATGTGCAGTAGGGTCACAGGAAGGTGAAAGTTGTTTACTACGCCTCTGCCCTGCCCAGAACTGTTTCCTGTCATTTCCACCGGATGGGCTGTTTTTTTTTCTCCATGGAAGAGCTCTCTGGGAAGAGTCAGTGCTGCTGTTTTAAAGCTCCATTTCTCTGGGATCTTTTCTCTCTTGTTGTCCTGAAAGAGGCTAATATCAGCAATGGGCCTGTCTATATCCCTCTGCATGAGCAAGCTGTTGGTTCATCATGAAGCCAATAACGGGTATGCTACCAAAGACACTCCAAAAGGAATTGTCTTTGCATGTCCTGAGATAGACTTTGTCAGTGCCTGAGGCAGTGGCCACAATTAGGACTGCCACATGAAAGAGGCAAGCAGAGCTAGTGCTTGAAAGAAAGATGTGAAACACACCTTGCTTGAACACTGGTGATTGACCATAGCTAAGCATGGAGGATGATGCTGCATCTATGAATGCTAGCGGGCTTTCCGAGTGTCTGGCTGGTGTATCTTGCTCAGAGTTAAACAGACCATCAAGTCTGGAGTCGGGAAGGAATTTAAAGTCAAACTGGCTACCAAAAGCAGGGTTGGGTTAGTTGTTGTTTTGCCTTCTGTTCCAGGGATGTGATCTATTTACTAGGCACAAATGGGAATTTCACTTACCAAATTCCTCTCCCTTGCAGGCATCGAGGACATTGGCAATAACCTTCAGCTCTCTTGCTGTCTTCCTAGAGTAGGAATTCTTTTTGCTTTTGGGGTAAGATTTTTTTGGTAGAGAATCTTAAGCTTGTTTAAGAGTATTAGAGTTGCTCTGTAGCTCGTGGAGCCCTGTGTCCCTGTCAGGTCTGAAATGCTCCTCAATGGTTCCTTCTGGCTGCAGGAGGCTGGATTAGACAGCCTGAGAGCTTCTGCTGTATGTTCTACCTCAAGCCAAGCAGAGCATATCATGCTCTCGTATAGTGGGCAAGTGCTGCTCTTCTGAACCAAGTTCCATCAGGAAAAGTTGTGTCTCAGGGGGTCCTCAAGACCAAGCTACCAAGATCCACTCACCAACTCTGGCTGAATTGTTGCAACAGGAACAAGAAGTACTGTTCGCTCCGTCTTTAGAAGCACATAACCTGTAGCAAAGTTTTGTCCTAGGCTATAGACCATTTCCCAGCTGTCTGCTGTGCTGATTGGAATGAAAATTTTAATGGCTTCTAGAACAGATCTTACAGATTTGATCCAGATGGAGTAAAAAATAGGCGGGAGCATGTGTAAGCCCCCTGTGTATCAGAAGAGAAACAGATATGCCACCAAGTTGCCAGAGGGACTGTTCGCAGGCTGTCTATGCATCCTCATTGACATAGAAAAAGCCCAGATGCTTCTTTGAAAGGCAAAAAGGTATATGGCAGACTCCATCTTGTGTAATACCTAATAGAAAGTCTGAGCCGCCTCCCAAAAGATGAGTGTCATGTCTCCCCACCTTTGATAAAACATTGTTGACAAATAGCAGGTTTGCCATAATTAGAAGCATAATAACTAGGAAGTGCAGCTCACAACCAATTCAGGCGTCTAACTCTCTCCAGCTGCTATTAAAGCTGATGTCTCAGGCAATCAGCTGCAAATGGGTATTATTTTCTAATTGAATCCACAACTCCCTACATGTGAGTTGTGAATGAATGAGGTAAACACACGTGCAGCCAGTAAAACTCACAGCTGGCTGTAATCCCTTCAGTGCCACTAACATGGCCCTCATTCATCCCAGAAGCTGTGGGGACCTTGCTACAGTTTTCCAGAGGCCTCAGGGTCCAGCACAGTTAGCTAGAGAAATTGCATCTGCTTTGCTGCTGATGCTTTGATTAAGGGCCTGCTTAAAGCTGCATAGGTGTTCTGCAGGCACAGAGGACGTTCAAACATGCACCCAGGGTGAATATCTGCAAGCCATGCAAAAGGGCTGAGCTGGGAAATATGAAATAGCTATTCTAGCATGATAAATCACTCCGCCTGCTTTAACTGTTCTTCTACCAGCCTTCATTTTGGTAGAGGCTGTCCTGTCTTGCCAAAAGCCTGTCAGAAAGGAACTTGCAAGAGACATCACAGTGTTAGAGTCCCAGATCTAGCTGTGGGGAGATTAGAAGCACTGGACTGGCCTTTGCTGGTTCCTAGAGTGTCCTGAACATACCCCACAGGAAGTCTGCCAGTGTATTCTGTACGTGCGAATGGATAGAGGTGTGCTTCTTCACTTCTGGTAGAGTTGTGATGCCTGCGTGGCATGGGGGGCTGTAGGGTTGGTGTCCCCTGGCTCTTGTAAGTGTGTCATCCCTTCTGGGAGTGGTCCAGAGCAAAGGTACCATGTCTCTGGTACCATGTCTCTGGTACCATCAGCATAATACAGTACTGTTTGACCAGAACACAAGGAAGGATGAAGATTTCATTAGAAGCACATGGTAGGGCTGCTTCTGAGGAGATTTCATATATAGTGTGCCTTTCTCCCTTCCATGACAAGTATTTGCTTGAGATGTTAAATGATGGAGGCCTCTCCATACTCCCCAAGTACTCTGCTACCTTGTTTAGAAAATGTTTGGCTTTGCTTTCAGCCTGCATTTGTCTGGTATTCATGCACAACCTCCAGATTCTGGTTTGTGTTTGCCTATAAATTAGAAACCTCAGCCGTCAGAAACCTTCCTTCCATATGGATGCATGTAGAGGCATGAGGTCTCTTTCTAAGCTTGACAGATGAGCCCCATCCACCTCCCAGTGGGAGAGAGGCTATCCAGCCTGCATCCTACCATTCTTGCCACTTTTCTCCTGAATGCTTTCTGTGAGTCAGCAAGCACTGTGTGACTCAATGAAAGCACACATAGGGCAAAACAGCCATGAACTAAATTCTGCGCTTGCTAAAGAACATGCAGGTGTTATTCTGGGGATCAACAAACCTTCTAATGATGATACTGGATGGATTCTCGCCAGAAAGGTGTGCTGCGCTGAAGAAAGGTGGGAGGAAGGCCTGGGAGCAATGCAGCAGGATTTGGAAAGAAGAGTTGTCTCCACAGAGGGAAAACTTCACAGGATTCACAGCAGAGCAACAAGAAGATACTTGAGGAGGATTGAGCCTGTGGGTAACTCTAAGTGGGACAGCTGCCTATTGTGGAGGCACCAAACAGTACAGTAACTTGCCTCTTGGAGTTGTCCTCTCCAGTTCAGCTGTGAGGTACTACCATTACTCTGAAATTGTCAGAGTTACCTAGAGGCAGATGAGCTCCCATGGTACCATAGGGCCTGGCAGGCTTGTTGAAGTCACAGCGCAAGGTGCCCCACAAGCAGGGAGCAGGGCCAGAGAAATTCACAGGAGAACCCTCCTCGTTTTCAGAGAAGCGGGTCAAGGTAGAGAAAGACATACTGAAATGGCTGGGATGGTGAGATACTGATGCAAAGGACCTGATGCAATCACCTCAGCACAGTTCCTGTTCCTCCTGGCTTGTGTGAGTGTTTCCTCAATGCATGAGACACACATTCAGAGGGCGACACCACTCCTTTCTCTACCCTTCCCATGCCCAGGAGCACTTCTGACCGTGAGAAAGTTCTGACATGCAAAGAAGACTCCTGTAACAACGCCTTGCTTGCTGTCAGCTGAAAGCAAGTGACACCCTCTCTAATGACTAGTTTCATAAAGAAAGCAAATACACAAGGATGCGCTCACCTGTCCCAGGTGATCGCTGTTGTCTCTCCCACGGGTGGAATTGCTGGGGCTTTTCAGCACATGTGTTGCTAGCTGTATCACCAAGGTGAGGTCACTCCTAGCTGGGGGATCAGAGGAGCCTTAGGGACCTTAATCCTGGCAGATACTGCTCTGAATATTGCACATCTGGACAACGCTTGTGTAGCACAGGGGTATTTCCTGGAGACTTCCCAGTTCTTTGGTACAAAGGTGCAAAATCCTTTCAAGATCATCCGCCGGTGGGGAGCGGAGCAAAAAGTAGCTCCAAAGCTTGATTTCTCTATATTTTTGAAGATTGCTGCCCCATAAACTAGAGTCAATGTACATATTGAAGACCTTAATGCCACCTCTGCTTCCCCCTGCCTCCCATACTTGGCAAATTGCCCCATGGGAACCTCTGGCTGGCAGAAGGTGAGAGCCACATTGCACATGTGAGGGTGGTTTGGAAGCCTGGCTCGCAGCATCCAGAGGGAGTGTCTGCCACCATCGGTAGCATTTCCAAAGAAAGGAGCCAAATCCACCCACATGGGTCACGGAGACTGTGTCTTTCTGCCACACGCCTTCCCTCTCACCCAACCCTGGCAGGGCCCCATCGCTCCTCACGTGTTGCCCTGCATGCTGAGGAGACCTGCCAATGCCTGCCGGGCTCCGTGGCCCATGGATCTGGCTTCAGATCCAAAACATCTGTCCAATCTAGGTATTCTGGGGGAAGTACTGGGATTTGGGCTTTGATTTAGTATCACAGGAGAAGTGGGAATTGTAAGGTCAACCAGAAATCTGCAGATCCCCATAATGCGATTGAGAGGATATGTTAAAAAAAAATGTATCAATAATATGTAGGTTTGTGGTTCATGGAAAATACGAAATAGAAGGGGGCTTTCTGGTCCAATTCTGTAATTATTTTTTTTCCATTCTCCAGACTTCCAATGTTTGTTTTGCTCATGGCCACAGCCTTGTGAGTCTCTGCAGAAGTAAAATTGTTGTTATTTCAGCATCCCCTCCAGACGCGTCAGCCTTTGCTCCAGCCTCAGAGGCTGGTAGGCACTTATAAGACAAAGAGAGAGCCCAGAGTGAATCCTGAGCATCTGGCTTCCAATGTTTATTCATCTTCTCAAAATCTGAGGCTTTTAAAGAGAACTTCCTTAAGCTCCATTCAGAGACAGTTGCTCTTCCAGAGATCCCCATGTGGCTTCTCTTTGGGTGTAAGCTCGAAAATCTTCTTTTCGGCAGGGTGTATGTGCTTTTGAAGCTAAATTAATAATTACCTTAAAGGTTTAAAGTGCCGGTCTTCTTTCTGCAGAGGGGGTCACGTGTGTCCAGAGGCAGTCAGAAGTGTTGGCAGGAGCAGAGACCATAGAATTGGCCAGGAGAAGCAGTGGGATCACTCACAGCAGCAATGTCTCCCTCAGAAATTTAGATCCAGATCCAGCAATGTCCTTAACTATGAGTTTAAATTTAAGCATCAGGGTCAATTAAAGACAAGCCCATGCCCTAATGAGCTGCATAACATGGCCCAGTGGAGCTTGGAGTGGCATGTCACACTGCTCTCTGCTTTCCAGAGAAAGCAGCACATCATAGGCAAGAAAATTGTCAGCATCAGAGTATGAAAACGTGCAAGATCTCAGCAGACACATTTTTTGGCTTAATTTGACTGAGGAAATACCAGTTAAGAGGTGAAGAACTGTTGGACATGACGCCCAGGGCCTTTGCCTGTCCAGTGCTTCCCCCATCTTTGACGTGTCTGCTATCATGGCAACTGGGAGCAGTTCCTCAAGACTGGAAGAAAGCAAGTGTCACTCCTGTCTTCAGGCAGATCGAAAAGGAAAATATGGGGAACTACAGGCCAGCCAGCCTCACCTCAGCTAATCCTGGAAATCAGTTCCAGACCCATGAAGGACAAGAAGGTGATCAGGAGTAGTCAGCACAGACTTACGAAGGGGAAATCGTGCTTAACTGACCTGATAACCTTCTGTAACGAAGTATGGGCCACAGCGAGGTGCCATACCGGCTGTAAGCCACGCCATGTCACTTGTGTGCGTGATTTGTGCATCCTTGTGTGGCAGAGGGTGCAGTGTTGGGAGCAGCTAATGGTGGACCCCAGGGGATGAAATTTGAAAAGTTGAGATTCTGGGGAACTGCTCTCAAAGGTTTGGACCTTCCCACTGACCTGGGAGACTGTCAAATCCCGCAGTGTGCATGAAGAGTTCAGAGGAAATTTCTTCTCTGCTTTGGCTCACCAACACCTTATTCCTGGGGCTGGGGCATGGCTGCTGCTCTGCCGCGTGCTCTGGCAGATGGCAGCAGGTCATCACAGGAAGAGGGGCAGTGCTTGGGGGTGCTTTCAGACAGCTGGACATCAGGGGACCAACCTGGTAAGCACCTTCTCAGAGGATTTCCAAGATGCCTAACAAACTCATCAGTCAGCTCTCAATGGTTGTTTGTCTGCATGCCATGCGGACAATGTGGACCATGCGGATGTGAAAAAACTAGCCAGCAGCCATATCTCACTGGTTTTGGTGCTTCTGTTGCAGTCTTTCCTTCCTTTTCCTTCAAACATCTCCCCTACATCCAGTGGCTTTCCTGAAAAGATTACATGTTTTCCAGCACTGGGAGGTAGAGACAGAGCAAGAAACTGAACCTGAGTTTCCTCTGCCAGCCCTTTCCCAGGCTGTGCGGGAACACCGAAACACGCACACAGTGCAGTCTCTGATGCCAGCTTGTCCTCTCCTGTTTGGTGAGAAGGAAGTGAAACAACACACCAGTCTGGGGTTTAGCCTTCTTGCTGGGCACAAAGAACCACTTCTGTGGTTCACCACCAGGTGAAGGAGTGATCACCTCTCCTATGAGGACAGGCTGAGAGAGTTGGGGTCATTCAGTTGGAGGAGAGAAGGCTCTGGGTAGATCTTATTGCAGCCTTCCAGTGCTTAGAGGGGGGTTATAAGAAAGATGGGTACAGACACTTTAGTAGGGCATGTAGCGATAGGACAAGGGGTAATGGTTTTAAACTAGAGTAGTTCGGACTAGATATAAGGAAGAAATTTTTTACAATGAGGGTGGTGAAACACTGAAATGCAGTGTTGCTCAGAGGGTTGTGCAGAGGTGGTAGATGCCCCATCCCTGGAAACAGTCAAGGTCAGGTTGGACGGGGCTCTGAGCAACCTGATCTACTTGAAGATGTCCCTGCTCATTGCAGGGTGGTTGGACTAGATCACCTTCAAAGGTCCTTTCCAACCCAAACTATTCTATGATTTTCTCTCTGTCCATTTGCATCACTCAAAACCTAGAAGCCTTCCTGTTTTAACCTAGAAGCCTTCCACATTAAGCAGTCATCTCTTGGTTTTGTTTTGGAAGGTCCTTTCTTCTCATGTACCCTGTCCTTGCAGGGCCATTAGCTGGGAACTTTGCACTTTTGCTGATTTACTAGACAATGTTTTGAAGATGAATTACTGGCTCTGTTCTGCCTGCTGCCCTGCCAGCAGCACGGTGGCACTGCGCAGTGCTTGCATGCGGATCCAAGGGACATGGATGGCTTTCAGTTGCCGGAATCTAGTTGTAACAAGGATGCTGTTACCTGTCCCGAATGCTGTGCTGGCAGAGCAAGCTGGCTGTACAGACCTGGTACCTCTCTGCTTCCTCTAGGGAACACGATCTGGCATTGGTGGTGCTTCAAGAGCATCAGCCAGAGAAAAGACAGTGCAAGAGACAGCTTTTCTAAAGCAGCCTGTGACCCCCATTGCAGCCTGCTACAGAGATGGAAGGTGTCCAGCATCACCATAGTTAGGATCATGTTCCTGTCTTTTCTTTCACAGACGGAGTAGTGCACACACAGAAACTTATTATACCGGAATCAATGTCCTTGGTATTTTCAGACCTGCCTCCATCACTAAATGACAACACATATGACCCCACACAAAATCCCATGCATGCAATTCCAAGAAAACCCCAAACATTTTCAGTGGAAAGGAAATGTTGATACTTCAGCTGAAACACCAGAGATATTTTGGACAGAAAAAAGACCATTTCAGAGTTAGATAGAATTATCCCATGGAAAAGACATCAATTTTGACAAAAAAAAAAAACCACAGAAAAAAAAAAACGACAAAGACCATGTTGAACAATGCAATCAGCTGGTACCACATTTCTCAGCAGGCATTATTATTTCCAGTCATGGACTTCATTTTGGAGAACTCAGCCAGGTGAGAGCATGCTGCAACTGACATCCCTGGATAAAATAAAGAGGTGGCTGTACATGCCAGCGTAGACAGCCACCTCAGAGATTAGTCACCTGAAAAAAGGCAGTAGAAAGAAAGAAGCTCTTCTAATGCTGTGTGGTGGATACTCTCCCTACATGGGGGCTAGTCTAGCTCAAAGGTGAGCAAGACCTAGAAATAAAACCCACTGATGGACTTGGAAAAAATCTTCAAGTAAATTTGCCCTGACTTCTTTTAATTTGCTTGTACCCAGAATGAGGGTAGTTGCTGCAGGTGTAGCCTCTTAGGGATTCACCAGGTGCAAGTCTTCCCATGACGAGTTTCTCAGCTGCACTCAACCAAGCACAAATAAAGATGCAGAGCTGAGCTGGGAGCCCTTTAAAAAGACCCTGTCCCCTTCAGTTAAAACCTCATTCTCCCTGGTTGTTGCACACTGCTGAGCATTGACCCATCTCCCTGCTCCAGCACCGATTTGGTTTGTGTTGACCAAATTCCATGCAAAATTTTGAGTCTATTTTGTCCTTTGTGTCTCAGCTCCTCCCACCCCCTGACTGCTTTTGAGTTGAACCCTGGTTTTGAGCATCTGTTTTTTGTAAGACAATCCAGGTGCCTCAATGAACTGAAATGTCTTACCCAAAATGAAAAACAACTTGTTCATTAAGAAGACATGCCATATTTTAGTTGAGACTTTCATGTAATCAGGATTTACTGCTGGAAATCACCAGCCCACCATATCCATCTTCTTTGTCTCATTTTGCATGTCAGGATCTTGAATCTTATCAGGAGAGCAATTTGTGACAAAGCTCTGAAGAGAAGGGTGACAGAGCATGTCACTAGAGTCTTACTGAAAAAAACAGCAAGGCTTCATGTTCAGGGGAAACATCATTCTTCTGACAGTTAATTTTGGTATGAATCAGAGCAAAGCATTTTAATTTTTTTTTTAATTTTCTGGTTTTCCCTTGTCATCCTTGCAGATTTTCTTCTGTGCACGTCTCCCCCAAAGGCAGAGATCTGGCAATGACTGCCAAGGATTGCAATCATGTGCTAACCCAGTTTTAGATTTGGTGAAAATTTTGTGAACCAAAAACATTTCAGGCTTCTCAGTGAATATACATTTTTTAAAGAAGCCGAGTAGCTCTCTACATAGACCTGAGGTGTCATCAGCACACACAAACACACCCATGCACACCGATAATGCACAGGTACTCATACAGTACTCATTAAAGAGAGCTATTTTCAGATGCACAGAGGTTTATTACGAACAGTGGAAAATAAAATAAACAACTATTAAGAGCAACCCAGTAGAGCTCTATTAACTCTGCAGGAAGTATTTGTCCTTTCTGACAGAATGATAGGTTTATACTGATGCTCAAGCCAGTCTACTAATACAATCACTTTGTTTCCACAGCTCATTTCCATGATAATTTTAGGGCCGAAGTTTTGCTGCCTACATTTCATTTTCACGTGCATTCAACCCCATCCTTTGGGGTAGATGTGGGCAGCTCACAGGTTTGTAAAATTACGGAAGGGCTGAGGAGGGAAGGGAGGTCTGGGGGTCTCTGTGCCCCTCCTCTCCCCCACACCCTCACAGCCAAGTCAGGTCTGATGGTGGATGGCCCCCAAGGATGGAGATGCCACCATGCCTCTGGGACCTGATCCAGGGCTGCCCTGCTCTCCTGGGGCAGATTTATTTCCTCCGACCCCATCAGTGTTTGCCTTACTTCCTGTCTCTGCCCTGATCTCAGCTGGCCTCTCAAGCATAGGCTGATCCCTTCTCTTCTAGATCAAACAACTCTGGGGCTGTCTTTCACCTCCTTTCTCTTGACTTTGGGGAGATGAACTATGGGGTTATCCTAGCACAAGGCAGATTGCAGTTCACATTTGTTGGGAAAAGGAGAAGCAAGGAATGGCAGAGATACTGCCACTGAAATCTGGTCAGTAGCGTGAAGATCTGAACCCAAGATGCACTGAATCTTCCACTTGTATCTGGGCATGCTATATTTTCCCATTTGGACAGTTCTGTATATAGCCTGATTTTTCTAATACGTGAATCACCTAGGTACGCTTGTTAAAAATGAGGTCATTTGATTGAAATGCTAAATATGGCCTAGCATTCAATTTCTATTTTTACCACATCTGTGCTTAGGACAAATAACATTTTTCCCTCCCTTGATGGTGAGCAGGAGTTTTTCTATCACTTAACAGTGATAGAAAGCACTGATAGAAAATTCACCACTCCAGTTTTGTATAAGCTCTCCATTACTGCACTGTTTTTTTCAACATTTCAAGCCCAGGTTTCACTTTTGACTATAAAAGAAACCAAATTGTATTTAGAAAAAAAAAGCAGAAGAGCACTTCAAACCACATACAGTTGTGTACACTCAGACCTCCCTGCTTGACTGGACAGACCATATCTGGCAAATCGTGACCAAAGAGTCTGTGAAACTCGTGCTGGGAACGGAAGTTGGGTGACTATTTTTATATGACTACTTTCTTGCTCACTCATTGAAAACACAGCATCCTCTTGATGCAGAAAAGCTGCCTTGCCGTCAGAAATGGGTGTGCGTTGCTCTTGTCATACGCATGGGCTCTGTGCCCAGGGAGGGGTGGATATCAGCTAGGCCAATGTCAGACACGCTTGTTGGCTGGGTGGGACAAATGCCTGTTGACTCTCAAGAAAGAACAAACGAGAGATTGATAAAAGTGACAGACATCTAACCTAGTGCATGAGACACATGGGGAGAGAAGGGTACCATCAAATAGAACATTTCCAGCCCAGATCCTTCTCTGAGAGCTTTGATCTCTGAGACCTTTGGTCGCTTTGATCACTCTCTAGATCACCGTCAGGACCAAGACTCTGCCATAGCAGGTATCAAGTGGGAATTAACAAAACTAGCCTCCAGGAAGAGATGGTCAATGGGGTCTTGATATCCTCAGATATAGAGAGATTTTTGCATTCAACAGCAGGAGAGTCTTAAATTCAATGAAGGCCAAACTCAGACAGCTCACCTGGACAATGGTATCAAAGGAATCACAGGCCTAATGTTGAAGAAGGCTTGCATAAAACTTAGTGTCTGGGGCATGTACAACTCCCACAGATGAATATTCTGAAATCAAACCAAGCTGAGGCAAAACCTGAGCATCTCATCTACTTCCTTCTGTGTGTCGGAGTGCAGATGGACAATGGAGGAGGATGAGAGAACGTGGACTTCTCTCCTGCCTGGGTCTGCAGGGTTGCTTCTCTTTAACCAGACTAGTTTCCTCTGCTTCTCTCAACAGACATCTCTCAGACAAAGGTGATTAAGGGAAGATGCTAAGTAAAGAAACAGCTTGAATGGGTAGAAAGACCAAAACCACCAAAGTATTGGAGATGTCTTCCCACGTTCTAGAAGTGATGCATGGACACCCAAGCTCATCATGACAAACCTGGTCTCTTGCACAGGAGCCATGATGAGCCCTCTTTCTTGGAAAGAAGAGCCATTAAAACTTTGGATCATGATGCATTTCTTCTCATTCTCCTCTGCTCTGTGCATATTTACCCCTTATCTATATACCCCATGTATAGCTCCTGCTGCTGTGATCAGAGGCGTCTGCAAATATGCAGATGCAGATGAACAGCAAATCCAGCCCTGCTGCAGTTAACAGGAATTTCCACCCCAGCAACAGCAACTTTATTAATTCTCCGAATCACATTGGCTCAGGATTAATTACGCAAGCCATGATAGCACGCACGGGCTCTACAAGCTTGTTAATGATTCATGTGCATGTTAGCCTCTGGGAAGAAAAAATCAACAAGAGGCAGGGATGGTGGCTTCAAATCAGGGGGGCAGTTCAGGCAAAATGGTGTAACTTTCTTCTCTGCCTCCTCACATTAGCAATAGATCTTGCTCCTGGGGACTTTTCCATAGGGCTCACAGATATGCTCCAAGATAGAAAGAAAAGGTGGGTTGTTTTTTTATGTTATTTTTTTCTGGAAAGTTTTGTTTGTAGTCTTACGACTTTGCTACTTGGAACTGGAGGGAATTTTGTTCATAGGCAGGAAGTCCTGTGTAGGTCTGTGGTACTCCCAGGTCAACATCCCATGGCCACACGTTGATGTGAGACCAGCACTACTAAGCCCATCCATCCTCTCTCTGCTAAGGGCCAGGAAGAAAATGCCTAGCAAGAAGTAAAAGCATGGGGCTAGCATGTTCTGATACCATACCAGGGTACTGTCCTAGCCTCCAGGCGTGTGGAACTGAGGGAAATCCTGAAGCAGAGACTCTGTCTTTGCAATTAATAGCCCTCAATGGATTTTTCTGTCATGAATTATCCTAATTGCTCTTTGAACTTGTGTGAGTTTTAGCATGCGCAACATCCTGTGGTTCAGTGTGTCCATGCTTTAACTATGCACTGTGTAAAGATCTCCCTTTGTTGGAAACTGTCATCTAGTGTCATTTGTTTCTGCCAGTCCCTGGGCCATCCTGGCTCATCAACAGGTGAGCCAAGCAGCACAGGTCCAGTGCGCTTCCCTCGGTGACTCTCCTCCTGCCTAAGAAATTAGCTACAAGCACACACAAAAGACACTCTGCTGGATTCAAGCTTAATTTTATATGTCAGGGAAAGTCAACATATTTTTAAGACAATTGGTCAGTTTTGCCAGCTTGGAGCTGGGCATCACTGTGGGCATGATGCACTCTTAGCCAAGTGCTAAGAATGTGCACAGCTCTGAGTCTAAATATTTTCCTTCTGTGGGCCTACTGTCTAAGCCAGCTTCTGCAACAGCAATCACCTTGTGGAATGAGCGTGTCCAGGATAGGATCACCAGAAAATTTATAGATACTAGAGGAGACAATCTTTGAGCCATGAAGGAAATTGAATAGCAATGAAACATGTTATTAAAAACAGTCTCTTCTGAAGGAAGCCCAACACCTGGAACATGTGTCTGAGACCATACAGAGAGACTTGGTAGGTCACTGCACTTACAACCTCCATAACCTAGCCATAACATCAGTCAGAATCCCCCATCCATAGTTTGCTGATGACAGATTGAAAAGGTACATGGTAGGTGATTTGAAATCATTGATAAGGGTAATGATCATGGCTTAATCCTCTGTTTGCAGACTACACCTCACACCTTATTGGTGCCATCAGCTACAAGCAACACCTGGACACTAGCTGCAATGCACTGCGTGGTCGTAATGTGCCAAGTGCAAAGATGAGCTGCTGCAATACTCCGTCCTGTCCTCATCAGGTTAGGAGTAGGATCAGGCAAAGAGAAAGACCTACCTTAGAAGAAGGCTTGTCAACAAGCCTAAATATCCATCCTCTTTGGAAAAGCGATTTTCTGGTGTAGTTAAAACGATCAGCCTGGATGAAGGTGGTTTTTTTCTGTTTTACAGGTAGCCTTCATTAAATACATTGATGTCCTCCATGTCTCTGGCTTCCTCTCCACACAGTTTCTCTGTCCTTTTGTTATCTTATAAGCTGTTGCATGGTTTTGCAAAAATCTACTTGTTGTAAGTCCTAATCTGTTTGCACAATTCAGGAGGCTTTACCATGTTACTGAAGGTGATCCATCCATCAAAGACCTTTTGGGGCTTTCTGAGGACACCTCCAAGGATCATGCCCTGTTGACCTGCATTTTTTATTTCTCTTAGTCGTAGAGGGAAGAACGGACCATTACTGCTGAAAGTGTCTATAGTAGCTCCCAAGATTAATGTCTTGAAGCGGCAAGAAACTTCTATGACGTTTTCTAACTGGCTTCATTATGTATGTGCCAGCTGCTCTGCATTTTCTCCTCATCCTGCATGGCTGACCTGACCTGCCTGTTAAATCTGATGCACCCAAGGACCTTTACCAGAGTCTGAGCAAGCTATGCAAGAATAACTGCATTTTGTGGACTTGGGGTTTAGGTTCTGTTTTTAATGATTCAGTTTTTTTTCCAATAGGTTTGCAAAAGCTGTGCTGACTAAGCTGTGTCACAGGTGGGATGAGCTATACCAGGGAGAAAAGGAGATGTTCAATTTTGGGATTTCTCTTCCTGTCCGCTGGCCAGGCTACTGTGCCCTCCTCATCCTGAGCTCCTGTCTAACTCCTACACAGGTTTAAAAACAGGGGTTTGCAAATGGTCCTCACTAAGGACAGGGCAAAGGACAATCCTCATGTGAGAACAACTCTCAGCCTCTGTGCATTTCTGAAGTTGCAGCAGTTACCCTTACTGGAACAGATGGGGAAAGTCAGGTAAAGTGTCAGGGTCTGACTTACATGAAATTACCCAACAAGCCAGACTGCTGTCCTCAACCAAGCCAAGACTTCTAATTTCAGTCAGCTCTGGTTATGTTGGTGTCTGACCCAAAGCAACACAGGCCAGTGGTAGAGATACCCCACCTGTAGCCAGAGAAGCCAGTTTAATTGCATTAATAATAAACCTTCAAAGAAGACTTGCATGGAAAGCAAAGTGTTGGTTAATTGGGTGAGTTTTCTACTGGTCTGAAGAATGCTAAATTAGCCATCTCGTCCTGGCTTGTTTTCCCTGGCGGGTCAGCGTGGCTTGTAACTTGAGTAACACCTCCAGCCTGGGTCCCATCCACAATGCAAGCCTCTTTGACTGAAGTGTGGTGGTGCTTAACTGTGATATGCTAAAGGCTAGCCTCCAGCTAAGCTGTTTTAACATCACAAACTCACTGTCCCAGCCCAGGGACCAACATCTCAAAGTAGGACAGCTGAAATTCTGTTGTGGCTGATGCAAAGGAGCAGATATCTGCATCAGATGGTTCATCTGAACTGTCTTAGGAAGGACGAATCACGAGCTGGCAGTGGCTCTGTCTCTCCCTTGCCTATGACATGTGAGATGGCAGTTGCAGCCTGGGCCTTCAATGAGCCCCATGTCCACAGATGGACCTTTGCTGGTCTCCTGGAACACCGGCTGAACTACCTGTATTTTGCTGCCCTGGGAGATAGCAGCAGCCACGACTTATTTCTGGGTAATGCCTTGAGGAGATCTCTGCCCATGATGGGTTTTCCTTCCTAGGGTACAGAGCGATAGCACACTCCAGGGTTTGAAGGGAAGAAAGGATAAAATCAGGGATGAATTGACCCCTGGACCAACAGCTCGTAGGACTGAGTGGGCTCTCGATCTTGCAGAGCCTTTACCAGCGCCTGCACATCTCTAGACATGGCTAGCAGTCTCACCATCACATGCCAAGGACTTCTCTGCTTCACTGGGGGAACAGGAGTGCTCTGAATAGAGGACGTCATTCCTAAAGTACTGGTTATTTGCCAGTGGTGGATATTGTCTAGCAACAGTTGACATTTAGTATGGAGGCTGAGCCATTGCCTGCCTGGGAAGCACGGAGCTGAGATCCTGCCAGGTTGTGATGGTTCTTTCAATTTTATTTTCTTTAATTAAGTGAGCAATGTCTCTGGTATCTTCTTCTTGACATCCGAATTAATTACCTGCATATGTGTAAAAAGAGTGTCCTGCCTGAGTTTGATGAGTGGCTGGATGTAAGGGAGCATCGGTAGGAGCTTCACTCGTTCAGCTTTGAGTCAATGCCGTGGCAGGGTCTGACTCTGCCCGTGCATGGCCCTAAGCCGAATCAGCTGATTTTCTTTCTCTTTGTTATCTCCTTTCTTTTCTCTTCTGCCATCTTTCTTCTTAGCTTCACAGTTCCTCTGTGCTGTGTGGCTCCATGCTGCATAAGGAACCGGCAGATGCAATCCTGATTCGTTTGTCCCATTATCTCATTACAGGTTTCTTTTATGGTCCTCATGTCATCTAGCCTACAGAGAAGCACTCCCATCATCTCAATGAGACAATATTCCAGCAACTGGCATACCAGTGATGTCTGTCATTACTCTTCAATTATTTTCCCTTGAGCAGGAACAGCTGCAGCAGCAAAGACCTCTGAAAGCTCAGTTTCCTCCCTGTGCACACATTTCTGTGCACATCTTACCTAGTCATACAGGCACACCAGAGCCGAACCTGCTGCATATGGGCTGGTGCTGGCATGTTCAAGAAAGTTGTGAAGGCACGCCTGCAGCCAACAGCTCTGGTGGCTTAGACAACTTGTGCTGCAAGATCTTGGTGCTTGTTGAAGGCCAGGATGAGGCAAAGTCAAAGGAAAATTAAAATTTGGTATCACGCAGAGGAACAGGGAGATGGAGCACATGGAAAAAGAGGGTGTCGTAACGTGCTTCGGACTGCAGCCCAGAGCGGTGATAGAAAACAGGCTAAATACTATAGCACTTGGAAAAGAGTATTAATTTCATATTTTAAGTGACTCATGAATAACATTACCAACACGTTACTGCAAAGGTAACTGGAAGCCACATCCAAGGACTGGTGATATGTTTGTACCGTCTCATGACAGCAGTGCAGAGCAGAGAGCTGCAGCGCTCTGTAAACCCAGGTTTGCTCCAACTTTCCTTTGGTTCACCTCCATCTCTCTGCTCCAGTGCCTTGAGGTGGGTTGTTTTGAAGGACTATTTAAGTCACAGTGGTTTTCTGCATGCAAAAAGCGCATCTGTAACCTTGGGTAAGAACAGACCCTTGTGTGTTGATGGTCAAGGTGCCAAAGACATCTTGCGTGTCGAGACAAGACAGGGCAGGGTGTCTCCGTTTGACTTCAAAATGGGGTTTACTGTTAAAGGGAAGTCTTGACATGGGACATTTCATCCTTTGAAGGGTGCAGTAGTATGAGCACCATTTAGCTCCTCTCAGTTCTCCCCTCTTCCCAGACCTTTAAATCGGTTGCACATGTCAATTAAGTACAGCTCACACACCCTATGAGGCAACTAAGTGCTATTTTACTTCTTTTATGATGGATGGGGAAACAAACGTGTAGAAAGGCCTACTGACACGTGGCTTCAAAGCCTCAGGCAGAACACGGAGTTTGTCTGTCTTTGCACTGTCCCCTGGGTTGTCCTCTTCCCCTCTTGCTCCTCCGGTAAGATGGAGCACTCCAGCACCTTCCCACTGCAAAAGTGCCCATCTCTGGAGAGTGCTCTGGGTCCTTCTTACGTGGCCCTGGCTGAGCTAAGGGCGAGCCCCGTGGGGTCTCAGTCACCCCCCCACCCAGTCTGCTTTTCTCGTCCAGAAAAGCAGCAGCCACCGGCCAAGCAGCCCATGTTAAGGTCTGTGCCCACCCATGAGCGGGACCAGTGAGCACCGGTGCTATTGGTAGGGGCAGAATAATTGGGAGTACTGATTAATTCTCGGCCTAGTGGGGGGCGCATATTAATGGTAAACTAGAAATGCCAACTAGGCTGCGTTCATGCTTGATTAATGCAGAGTGATTTAATTAGCCAACGCTTATATTTGAGCATTGCCCATTAGCATCTGGCATTAAAATCTCTCTGAACTGTCCGAGCTTAGCAGCTACCTTAAGGAAGTCATTTGACATCTATTCAGGAGATTTAATTGTGCCATTATGTGCCTATGTATGGTACTGAGTGCCATTTAACCATTGCCCTTGCTAGTTGATTAATTACTAGGCCTGAGTGAATAAGTGTGGGAGCTCACTATATGCTTCTCCATGGCTGAAGCAGAGACAATGCCCCATCCAAGACGAACGCCAACCTGGTTGTGGCATGCAATGGATAAGTTGGGATCTGCAGGCAAAACCTGTTTGTTTTACTGGAGAGGCAGAAAGTATTAGGAACTGGCATGAGCCGGAGAGGACCAGTGTGTGAGGTAACCCAAGAAGCTTTCCAGCTCCAGGGCTTTTTGGAGAAAGAGGCCAGCACTTAAAATAGCTAATGCAAATGAATTTCAACACCAACAGACTATCCGCAGGGAGGGGGAACATTTTAAATGACGTATTATGGACACCTGTGAGCCTAGACTGCTAGTGTGTCTCTTCCCCCTTTGCTTTCTAGTCCTGGGCTCCCAGGGTCAATGAGGTGGGCTTATTCAGTGGCCACCACTGGGACTGAAGATGCTGTGATGGAGAGCCCACTGGGGGAGCCAGGCAGAGACTCATCAAGCATGGGCATGGCAAAGGGGCCCTCCAGCCTGCAAGCCGGGTGCTTTCTTGCCGAGGCTGTTATTTCTGCAGGCAGTCCTGCTCTCTGCGTTTCACCCTTGAGCAATGCACCTGTAGGAGGCTGTCGAGATGGCGGTGGCCTCGGCACGTCTCCCAGTGTCACCAGCTGACACCCACCACGGGGCAGAACCAGCTCCAAAGCACCCCTGCCAAAATGTGAGCGGGTCCTGCCCCGGGCACGTGGAGGAGCCCGGGCAGCTACACGGGCTGTGGGCGGCGGGTGGGAGTGGGGTGCAGTGCCTTGGGGCCGGGGACGGCTGTGGAGGTGCTGGATGGCGCTGACAACCTCCGCTTTGGGGATCTGACCCAGTACCTGATGAAGAAGCACAGGCTGGAGCTGGTGTGTGTGTGAGAGAGGGCTGAAATGTAGCAGGCTCCTGCAAAAGCAGGTAAACACACACACGCCTCTGCTGGGCTGGACACCGTCTCCCCACGTGCATTCAACTTGCCTCCTCAGATAACGTTGCCCCCCTTTTAGTTTTGCTGGAAGGAAGCAGATAGCAATTTGGCAGGTCACAAGAGATCCCATCATCTCTCGGAGCCTTCAGCAGCCCGTTTCCGGCTGCGGTTTGATCAGGTTTCTATATTCATCTCTGCGTTTCCTGTGGGGGCATTTCTGATAAGCTTTGCACTTCGCATCCTGTGGTGTCCCCCTCCTCGCCCCTGGCGCTCACAGGATGTTCGCTGCACTACGAGCAACTCGGGGCTGCTAAATCGCTCGCCAAAAATGAGTAATTGCTGGGTGTCGTGGGCATTGTCCCAAGGATGGGGTGAGCGGAGTGAGTGGCAGGCAGGGTGGGCTGCAGGGGCCGGAGGCTGTGCCTAGTAAGTGCTGGGTATTTTTTAAGAACTGTGCCCTATGGACTGAGGAAAGCTCCAGGAGATGGTGACTTCACGCCGATTTTTGCTCTGTCCCTCTTGGGTGTCCCTTTGGCTTGTCTCCGTGGAGGCACCCCACTCCTGCTGCAATCGAGGACATGCTGAGCTGAGAGTTTCAACCCGGACTACTAATGTACAAAGGGAGAGGCAGAGAAGTGCAGGAAGTGGGGAAATAATGCAAAGAGAAGAATTATGACCACATTTTCAGATGAACGCCATTCTCTCCTGGCAGGTCCATTTATCACTGAATACCACTGATTTTCTCTCATTGCAATTCCAGCAGAGATATTTAACAGCGGAGCTAAAAGTCATCTCCAAAGGGAGATTGAGGGAATTGATGTGATTCCCAAACTGAAGACTGGGGAAAAGCATATTACTTGCTCAGTTAATTGACTTTCCGTACAAATTTTTACTCCTCACCAGTGAAAAAACATCATCTTCCTTTGACACCTATTACACTTACATGGGATTTCCTTGAGTTCTTTCTTTCTTAATCAAAGCCTGAATTTCGTTCTGTTGTGCCGGAGTAAATACAGGCCAGTTTCATTAATGCTCCCAGAGTTGTCTGGGTGCAGTGGCTTGCATGTCAGTCAATCTAGGCACGTCCGCACCCTCCTACAAATACTTTGCTCTGTACTTTCAGGGTCTGAAATAAGGAGTGGGGTTTATCTTTGCGAGTCGCCTGAGAGGGAGTACACTGCAGGCTTGTTTCCCAGGTGGGGACCTCAGCAATGGGGCACAGTGTTAGATTATGGCTGGGAAAGAAACCTGGTCAGCAGTTCAGGTGCCCTGCTCTGGAGTGAATAGGAGCTTAAGAGCATGGATGTGACCAGAGTCTGCCACAGGCTGCTCTCAGGGGCAAAGGAAAGGGCATGAAAAGGACCTGGCAATTTTTGCTTTATGAGGATACGAGTAGCTGCAGTTCATCGTAGGTACTATGGTTATGGGCTTGTATGAGAAAAGTCAAGTCAGGAGTTGTAGTTCCCATTAAAAAAGGAAGAAAAGCCACATGAAACAGCTTCTCATTTGTTGGAGGAGATCATGGAAAAAGTCAAATAAACAACCCCCGATTTCCAAAGAAATGCAGTCTCCCACTTTTCCAGGGTGTAACGAATAGCTGTCACACCGCCCAAAGTCTTGGTGCAGAGAGCCAGGGACCTAGCAAGTGCCAAATATTGTAAGCATTTGTGGAGGAGTGGACCTCAGCCAAGGGAGCCACCTCTTCGGATGGGAGCCCGGGTGCGGCTGGCTCCATCACGGCTGGGGCTGGGAGGGCTGAGCCACAGCCCTCCCTTGATCCGCACATTTCCACCCTGGGCAAACCCCTTGCACACCAAACCTGCCCAAAATCCAGGAGATGAGGCCTGGCATGACCCTCAGGCTGGCTCTGGGTGGGTTCCTGCTGGGGAGCGCAGCCCCGGTGCGTGGGGTGGTGGACACAACAGCGCACGGGCAGAGGCTGGATGCCTCGCACACATGGGGCACAGGCATCTCACCATCCTACCAGACCCTGCTCCAGGCTGGGTCCCACACGCCGGGCAGGTGTGCCCAACCTCGCCTCCTGGCTTGCCCGCAGAGCATGGATTAGTGCACGGACACCAGTAATTAGGGCCATGTGCACTGAAAACATAAACAGGCCGTTTCATCAGCACCCAGCCCCCAGCCCTCGCTGTGGTCAGATGCCTGGGAAGAAGATGCGTGGCCTCCTTCTCCCACGTTTCACAGCCTGTGGGCAGGAACCACTTTATTTGTTTGCTCGCAGGGTTTGCCAGGCGCTGCGGAGAGCCCACAGGAGGTGCCACTTTACAGCTGCCCTGCTGTAGGGGCCTGTGAGCATCTTTGGGGTACACAACAGGCAGTGCATGGACACAGACCTTGTACAGCTGTGGGCAGCTGGCTAGGGGAGGTTTTTAAGGCTAACACTAAATGTCCTCCATTTGGCATGAGTGGAGCTGGAGTTGGGTCTGGGATAACCTGGACGTTGCCCTGTATGCTGGACAAGTACTGAGCAAAACTGGGCTTTCACAGCCCTAAATAGTCCGTGTACTTTTAGCAGCCAAATAAGCACAACCTTCCCCTTGGCTGCCCCTCTTCAGTGAGTTTCTCCTAAGAGTTCCACCATGCCCTGGTGGCCACAGCAGGGACTCTTTCAGGCAGCCTCGGAAATATTGCACCAGGAGCCCGAGAAAGAGATGGGCACACAATTACAGCTGGGGACGGAGGAACAAGGCCTTCCTTACTGGCCAGCAAGGGAGGTGAAAGCAAGGCATGATCTCGTTGCAAGGCAAGTCCGCTGCAACATCCTTCAAGATGTGATGGCTGAGCAAATAGGAAGTACAGTGAGTTGGACATGGAAAATACGATTGGGATGGACATTTCACCCTTGGGAATTTCCCTTGGGCGGTGGCAAAAAAAATCATGACACCACCATGCACAAAGCAGAGCAAGCACGCATCTATTTATACTGCCGCCCAGGGCTGTTCCTGTGCCTGGGATGCCATTTCTGCTTTCTGCTGCTAATCTGTGTTTCCCAGCTAACCATTTCAACTGCAGTTCAAAACAGTGGCTGCTCCTGGTTTTGGAAAAGGAGAGATCCATGACGGATGCAGGACTGAGGAGGTGAACAGGCACCTGGTGGGCACAGCCATCAGAGCACCTCTGAGAGTTTCTTTTCCTTCGGGCTGCGTGAGGGCCCTGACTCCTGACGGTACCTTGCCACAGACAGGAGCGATGCAAATTAGGAGCAGCCCGCTGAAAATTGTTAGCAGGCAGCAAAGCGAGCTGCCCCATCTGCTGTTTATTCCTTTCAGCTTCCCCAGGGGGAAACCTAACCATGGGATAACGGCTTCGCAGCCCTGGACCCCCAGGCTCAGCTTGAGCTGCCGGGGGTCAAACCTCCCTGCAGCAGCTGCAGACAGCTCAGGCAAGGCCCCCAGGATCTTTCCACTGGAGCCTGGATGATGGTGGCCTGGGACGGTCATCAGTTTATGCCTTCAAGGGAAGCCCGGGGCTGAAAAGCTTCCCTGCTTCCAGGTTATTTCACACAGGAGAAGCCCAAAGCATCGCAGCTCTGTGGCTGGGTGTATGTGCAGCCTAGAAACAAAAGCTCTGCAGTCAGCCCCAACAAGCCAAAAGTGGGTCAGGTGGAAATGCGGGAGACCAGTGACTCATCTTGTGGTTGACTGGGCAATTTGGGAGGAGGAAAAAGCAGCTGCCTCTAGGAAATGGAGCGCGTTTCCAAGCCTTTCTTTCCTCTGCCCCTAATCCTAACATCTCTTCCGCCAACAAAATGATAATGCTAGAGAGTCAGCCCTTAATACGGAAGAGCACTGGCCATCAGTGGGAACAACTAAGGACCCAAATATGACAGCAAGGCTGAATATCTCTTTGGATTGAAGGGTCTGAGCCCCCCACCCCACATCTACGTGAGATGGGCATTAAATTGGTCTGGGTTGGTGGGTGTCTGGGCTTCAGCACAGGCATCCCTACACCATCACATGCTGGGGGGGATTTGAGAAGCCACGCAGTAGCCAATCCCAGAGGCTGCAGGCCCAAGGGAAGGGGGAAAGGGGCCACACGTGCTGGTGCAGCTCTGGAGAGCATCTCTGCTGGCCCCGGGTTGCAAGCACACAGGGAGTCAAGGAGGGAGACGCCTGACCTGACACCCCGACATTGCCTCCATGTGTGGAAAGGGGGAGGGGGCAAAGCCAGGAGATTACAGCTGCTTGTTAACAATATTTGCTCATTACATCGAGCAACCAGTGGTCATTCATGAGCCAGGCCAGCCTTCCCTGCTGGGACTTTGTGTCTCACAGCCAGTGGCCACAGCAGCTACCCAACCTCCCTGCCAGCACCTGCAGTCACACCAGGAAACTTCCCACCGAGCGAGGGACGATGCAGGATGGCATAGCTTCTGGGGGAAAAAAAAAGGGACAAAGAGGACACTTTGCCTGCCAGGAATTTCAAACTAAGGAAGGGATACTGTGCAAGGCAGGTCTGCATCCAGCAGCGCTGGGCAGCAAGGAGCCGTCTGTGCTGCTGTGGCGGTTAGATGAGGATGAAGAGGGTATGTTGCAGACAGGGCTGACCCTTGGCTGTGTGACAGCAGGTTAAAAGCTGAGACTGACATGCTTCGAGCGGATGCCGTGGTGAAGCAGGCCCCCTCCACTCCCTCCCCTCCGGCCCCAGGGCCCCCTTCACCAGGGATGGCCTTCAGAGAAGGGGATGTGGCCACCACCCACTTCTTCCTTTCCAAGTGGGTAGGAAACAACACTAATGCAAGACAAATTTCTCTTGTGTCAGGGAAAAGGAAATGGGCTAATACAAACCCAATCCATGCGTGCCTTTGCTCCCCATGCAACAGGCACAGGGAAGGATAGGATGAGATGGGACACACATCTGTGTGTGTCCCCAAACACTCAGCACTGAATTGGTAAGACTGTGGCAAAAACTCATGTGCACAATTAAAACCACTGGTTCATCCCAGTCCTTTTCCCCATGAGACCCTGACACCATGGGCACATTCACATCAGTGCTTGCTGTATGCCCTGGTTGCACTTTTCTGGGGAGGAAGGATGCTCTGCCCTGATGGTTTTCGTGTTTCCAGGCCCTTTACAGTCCCTAGTGCTTTGGCATAGCTATTTTTTTTCCAACAGGCCCAATCAAGGAAGTTCAGAAAAAAAAGAAAGCATGGTATAAGCAATAGATCTTTTCCTGTTGCCCTTTCCTGGTGGACAGGGAAGGATAGGATGAGATGGGACATCTCAGTGATGCAGGATGTGTTGCACAGAAAGAGGGAGGACAGCCCTCATGTAAGGAAGCAAAAGCACATCCCTGCCACTTTGCTCTCCAAGTACAGGGAGGAGAAGTCAGGCAGGTCTCCTCTTGGCCCAGGGGGTCTGCAGGAGAGATACGATTGTGACCCTCAAAATTTTTCTGCAAAGCAGTTGTGTGGTCACAGTTAAAGAAATTTTCCTTGCAGATGAAGTGAGCTTTTACAAGGCCAAACAAATGCAATGGACAGACCTCAAAACCCTTTTGTTGGAAATTTTCCTTTCCTCTTCTGTCTTATACCACGTACTTAAGCCCAGCAGGAGTTTTAGGTGGAACTGAAACCAACTCATGGTGCAAGGCAGGTGCAGGGTTGCCATGGGTTGCAACTGCACCTCTGGCTTTGACCTGGGTGGGAGATCCCAGGCGCTAATCCCAATTAACGAGGTTCCCTTAATGTGGTGGTAACCTGTCAAGGTCCTTGCTTCTGGGTAAATTGTCTCAGTTTCCCTTCTTCAAACAAAGCCTCCTGGTGGCATCAGTGATGCTGGCAGATGGGCCCATCCCTCCTCTCCCCCAGATTCCTGTGCGCCCATATTTTTATTGGGGTAGTCTCAAGGCTACATCTGCTTAAAAGTGTCTGGCTGTCTTTTTAAAGCAACGTTTGACATTATAGTTCAGATTAAATTCTCTGAGCAGTGCATTCAGACCTGGGTCAGGTCCACCACTAGGTGTTTCTCTATTCAGGTGAGCCCCAAGGATGCTGAGAAGTTGTAGGATGCTCCAAAGGCAGTGACTGGGGCTGGCTTTCCCAGAAGGGGTGTTGGGTCCCTTTTCTACACGAGGAAGCCTAGCAAGTATTGGGAAGGAGGTGGCCATCCCCAGGGGATGCCTGTGATTGCAGACAACCCCTCTCCTCTTGCAGCAAGGTGTGTGGCATCAGCACCAGGCAGATGGGGTTCAGGTTCACGGTACTAGCAAGGACAGTGCCTCCCAAAAAGGCTCCCAGAGGTGGCATAGCAGGGCTGGAGCAGGCAGCTGTGAGGCCCCCAGTTAGCAGCTTGCCACGCATTGCTGGATAACATGCTCTGGGGACTTGGTCTTGCATACCTTCCCCGTCTGGGGACGCCCAATGGAGGGCTGGCACTTCCCCATTTTTTTATTTTGTTTCCTCTTTTGTGCACTTTGTCACCATTGCTCTGCCCTTCGGAGAGCCTGTGGGGACACACTGTCTGCGCCCCTTCCTCCTCCTCGCTGCATTTTCCTATGTCAGTCTTTCCTCATGCCCAGCACCGTTACTCACCACACTGTCCCTCAGTCACTGAGTAATGGTCACACTGATGGTACTGAAAGAGAGAGAGAGAGGAAAATCCTTCCTTTTTCAAAAGAAGATGGGAAAAAAAAAACCCTAGGAAAAGTATACCCAGGGTGAACAGCCCTACCCTACCATAGCTTCTCCCTGCTAAAACACAGGGGTGAAAAGAGATGTTGCTGGAGACCTCCCCTGCCTCGGGGACCTTGCTGCCTTGCAGCACAGGAGGGATTTGGTGTGAGGTTGGGAGAGCCTGATGCCGAGGTGCCCACACTTCCCATGCCTCTGACATGGGCAGCAGGTGGCTTTCATCTGGCATGGCTGAAATTGCTTTTCTTAGCAAGTTTGGCGGTATGCTGGCTCCAAAGGAGGCAGACTATTCATGCTGGCCTCCCCTAGCTGCCAGCTGTCATGGCAAAACAGATGGCCTTGTCAGTGGCGCTGTGTGCTGGGGACTTACAGCAGCGATGCTGGAAACAGGCGAGAAAAACCCCCAGACCTGGCGTACGTATTTGTGTGCATACATGACTTGTCCCACCCCTACGCTTTGCCTTCTATGCAAAGCTTGCTAGGGACTATCTATTCATTCCTCTCTGCCTTCAGAGGTGACCGTTTGACCACTTCTCCCTTTATTATCAGCCCCTGGCGAGCATGTGCTGGCAGCATGGAGCAGCACAAGTGTGCGCAGGCTCCCACCTCATGCCAAACTCCACAAAAACACAACTTCCCTCTCTGCTAATCATGTTACACCCCATGAACTCACTGAGCTGGAGCTCAGAGCTCAGAACAATAGGGCCTGAATGACCAGCAACCTGGGGAGCCTCGTAGAAAGACTTTCATAAATCGTTTCCATCCCCTGAGAAGAGCATGATGCTATATGGTGTCACTCTCAGAAGATGATGCCCTGACAACATTATTTAGTGAGTCTTGATGGTGAAGAACTGTCTACAACTGTTGAGGAGAAACCTGACTATCCATCTTTCGTGTGATAAAGCAAACAAGCGGCAAAAAGGGCAATATTTTCCTGAATTTGGGCAGAATTACACTTTGCTGTTATCAGCTAATGCAGGGCAACACTGTTAGTTCCCCATATAAAGCAGCAAGAAGCCATTTCTTCTGGTCCCATTGCCGGATGGAGATGGGTTTGAAATGACTGTCTCTTCCAGGACAGAAATGGGGAGGAGTAGTGAAACAAGGAGGTGGCAGGTTCAAAGCAAGACCAAGGAAGTGGCTCTGGCATAATGAAGCGGTGGAACTCCTTGCTGCAGGATGCTGAACATTTGCATGAGTTCAAAAAGCATCCAGGCCTATTCATGGAGGAAAAACCTATGAGGGGTTATTAGGGGCACAGATCCCAGCACTGTCTCAGGAAGTCCCGAAGGCACATTGCATGAGATGGGAAGAGTCACGTGGGAAGTGCTGGCTTGCTCGCCTGGATTCACGCTGTTTCCGAGGTGCCTGAAACAGGTTAGCTGCACTTGCAGCTGGGTCATTGATCCAGGTGGACTTCTTACATCTCTGTATCATGGCTGGAGTACAAACATCCTTTTAGTGCTCCCAGTGTTGTTGGCTGGCCAGGACATCTACCAAATGCATCTATTTAGCACAAAGTTTTACTCTTTCTGCTGTTTCTGCTGTTCTATGGCTTACTATTTTGACTGGTTTTTTTTTTTCCTGATTTCTGCTAAGCCAGCACTGCTGGTGCTCAACACCGTTCCTGGGGTTAAGCCATCCAGTTTGGGGGCAGCTGCTCAGACAGAGTCACCAGGTCAGTGATGGGCTCTGGCTGGCCTGGATACCAAAGGGTCTGTCAGAGTGTTTCCTATTCTGTTAGAGAGATTCTTTTCCCTTTAATGAACTCATTGACAAAGCAGAGTGCAGAAGGAGCAAGCTCCTGGGAGAGATTTTCAAGGGCATAAAGCCTTGCCAGCCAGGCTGCGGCATGTGCCCGTCCATCTGCATGCCAACTGCTGCAGAAGTTGATCTCAGCCGCGACAGCATCTGTTTGGCAGCAGCCTGAAAGCCTCAGGTCTCTGCTGCTTCCCTCTGTCCCTGCTGGAGCTACCAAGGGCTTTGTCATGACTGCAAGGGCAGCAGGATCAGGCCTTTCTCAGATCAGGTCTTTTTTTGCGAGAGAGACCTCACGCTGGCACAGGAAATCACTGAGAAGCAAATGTCAGGAGGCTTGGAGAGTTGTCCAGCCCAGTTTCACGTTCCTGCGGAGGCCCAGGCCATCGCCAGCAAAGGTCTCCAATCCGCCTCCCCCTCCGAAAGAAGGTCCAGCTTCAAAGTTCAGTGGGGACGCTTGGGGCAAAGTCCATGAAGCCTTGCATGGGTACAATCATCTGACGCATTTTGGGTGTGAGTCAATGCCTGATGCACCAAGACAGGAGGTGAATCAGTCACAGGGCTCTGCTGGGGGTGTCTAGGAAAACATCACGGCAGCTGCGGTCAATTCTGACCCCCTGGGCCGTCCACACTTGATCCTATGGGTGCTTCATCTCCAGCGGGGGACGGCAGGGCATGACAAGTCAGGGCCACGCATCCCCGCTGGATTTGTGCGATCAGGCCACAGCGGGAGCTGAGCTCATCTGTGAAGCAGGGAAGGAAGATTAGCCGGAGGCACAAAGGAGCCCCACAGGGATTTCTGACTGTTCTCCTCTTGCCATGGCCTCCCGTGGACGGCTGTGATGCTCAGGTCTCCGGGGTCCATGGCTGCTGGCACAGAGGCCATGGGAGGGACCCTGGGAGAAGCAGTGATGTGCAGTTCTTTGCCATGCTGAGACAGTGCTTAAGGCAGAGCCCAGACTGGGAGATGGAGAAGGAAAAAGCCTGGCTTTAAACTTGAACCTGATCTGGGGTTTTATCTGGTCGCAATTACAATGACTGCTTCTCTGTGCCTTAGGAGTAATTTCTGGGTTTGAATTTTCCTTTGATTTTTTGTCTACAGTTGCCATTAACTTGATCCCAGGCAGGCATCAGGCCGTGCCAGCCAAGTTAGACCCGCACAGCTAAGGCTGCGTTAGCCTAAGCCTGTCCCTTTTGGTTCAAACCACTCCGCTCGGCAGCTTTACGCTGAGCAGCACCAATATTAGGGACAAATATACAGAACCGGGGGCAAGTGTATGCCATAAGAACTCCAGCCACGCTTCGAGCCTTGAACATTTCTGGATCAGCAATCTCCCTGTGTTTAATAACCCCAGATGAGCTTTGCTTCCAGGAATTTATCCTTTTGGTTTTGAATGACTGTAAACTGTAAGCATGCACAGGGTCCTGCAGCGAGGCGTTCCCCTGGTTAACACCGCGTGGGAGCTGGTGCTCCTTATGTGGGTTTGACCTTGCTAGTTGACACTTTCCGTTCCTGTCCCCTGACATCTGGGTGAACACTCAGCATCTCCATCTCCACGCCTCATAGCAGGACACAGTCCTGTTGAAAGAGCCTCCGAGGAGCCCACCTGGCCCACTGCTTGAGGAACAAGAGCCCAGGAGAGGCAGCAGGTTTCCATTCCCCTGGTGCCTGGCATTTGGGCCTTGGGATCAGGAATGGGTGCAAGGGAGCTGCCTGAAGCTAGCTGTACCCACTGTGCCTGTATAAGAAGAAGTGCCAGACACAAGTCGCCCCTCCCTCAGTTTAATTTGGAGGGGAGACCCAGTTACTGCTGACGCAGAAAAACATCCATTTCCATTGCTGCTGCAAAACAGGGACCACTGTTATATTCATAGAAATTAGTAGGAGATTTGTCATTCATAGCCTGATTGTATGAGTCTGACACTGTGTATAAATAGGTTATAGTCACACTTACATAACACTGCCTTATTTATGATCTTAAGCCCAAGGGAGAAATGTCTCTTCCCCAACCCTTTCTTCCTAGCAAAAAACGTCATTCAAAGCTCAGCTTCAATCCTGTCACCGAGGCCGGATGCTTAACTAAACACTGGGAAATTTAAGTGAGGCTTTTCTCTTTCAACTTGTGAACAGCGATGTCCCCAAAGAAGGCAGCTGCTAGGAGCTGCATGCCTGTGATTAAATACTGCACTGGGGATAGAAAGCTTTCAGGAGGCTTTCAGGAAGCCAGCTACGTGGGATCCAACGTGTGTTAAGGCAAAATGTCACAGGTTATGTTAAAGGTTAAAATGACGCAACCCTTACTGGCTTCATTCTTCTTTCCAAAGCTGATCCCTTACACTGAGGCTGTCTGACGGTAAACTGAGAGGAGGGGTTCAACTTGCTTCCACAGATTCCCTTCTCTGTCTCTGCTGCATCCACAAATCCTGCAGCCAAGGATATTAGTCTAATCCCCACGGCACTTGAAATTTTGGGATTAAGGGATCCACGTGCTTGTTTTATCCACCTGACTTATACATCTGCTTTATAATCTGTGGTTGTAATAGCATGATCGCAGACCATGTGTGTCCTGACACCTGGAATAGGGAAAGCTTCAGGGCTTTTGGAGAAGGCAGGAGACCAAAGGGGATGGGCGCAGGATACTGATGGGGTCTGACAGCCAGCACAGCATCACAGTTGTATCAGAAATGACAAAATGTCCAGGAGAGCTCATGCAGATTCTTATGTCAGGAAGCAGCTGACTGATGTGGCTTGCCCTTGTATGTCAAGGCTGTAGAAATGTTCTGCAATGACCCTGCATCCAACTGGCCACCAGTCACATTGAATCACGTGCTGGAAGGTGCTCTGCCCAGGGGACAGCCAGACTGGCTCTGCAGCTGCTGGGACCATAACAGGGCTGGTCTCTGGATCCTGGTGATATTGAGGGGCAAGTCTGCCTGAGAGAGAGAGAGAGGAAACCAAACCTGCAGCAGAAAATGGCTTGGGACACTTTGCATCCTGCTAATTTGAGTGGGTCCTGCTCTGATCACATTTGCATCGGCACAAACCAGCTGCAGCTATTGGGGTAGATGGAGCGCTCCCTCACTGTTCTGAAGAAGGGCTGCTTTGCTTTCATGAATAAAGGCTGTGTTTTCTGTCTCCTACTCTAGACCAGATCAGGGCCCCAGTGATTAGTCTCCTATCTGGTGATTTATAGGTGATTTCCCCATGACTATAAACCCTCACTCTATCTGTTATTGCACAGCAAAAGCAAGAGATTATTTATCCTTCTTGAGATAAAATCTGTAGGGCAGTCCACTGGAGTGGGGATTATAAACTCATGCCTCAGCAGAGAGCGGGAAAAGCAGACCTAGCAAAGCTCCTGGCATTTTTCCTGTGCTGTCAGAGGCTTTTGGGCTGTCGTGCGGGGATTTGGAGTTTGAGGCAACAAAAATTGTGGCAGGGTTCAAGCATACACTGCAGCAACTTGCAGCCTGGTGTCAAGGAGCAGGGATGGGAAAGGCGGGCGCTTCAGCCCAGACTGGGTCAAATCCCCTTCTCTGGCTCCATTCTCCCCTTTTTCATCAGCACGGTGCTGCTGAAAAGCTGAGAGATCCTGTGATGAAAGCAAGTTGAGGATGAGCTGCTCTGTTGACAGCGCATCAAGAGCTGCATTTCATCCGGATGCCTGGGAGGACAGGGCAATGATCTGGGACACGCTTGCTGAAATCTGCTGTTCTGGCCCTGGGTTTAAAATAAAAGCATGTCAGGGGCAACTTGAAGCTTAGCAGGCCCATGAGAAGCCAGGAGGGACACAGGTGGGTCCGAATAGCTACCTGCGCTCAGGTACTCCCTTCACTCCCAGGGTGTCCCCTGGAGCTCAGGTTGCTCACATGCTTTTGCAGCTGAGGGGCTGGAAAGCACTGGAAATGAGCATTTTCCCCTCCTCCACCTTCTCAGCCAACGTTGCATAATTTTCCCTTTAGCCTCCCTAGACAGGTTCGTTACAATTCCCCTCCATTAATATGCAAATATGCCCTAGAGGAAAAGAGAGCCTGAATTTATTAACATGAATCTGTTAACTCTTTCGCTGCTGAACTGCCCTTTGCAGATGGGAGGATGCTTTCCCCAGCCTGGAAAGCTGTGATCAAGAGAGCCGCCACGGAAGGACCACCGTGAGGTGCTGCATGAGGACAGACAGGAGCAGCAACCCTGCTGCATTCCAGGAAGGCTGGGTTCTGTGGGTAAGCGCAGTCTTGCAAACTGTGAAGACCTTGATTCTTGCCTTTCATTTCTGCCAAAGGCTTCCCGTGCGTGCCAGGGCAAATCACTCAACCCTTTGGCTAACCGCTAGGAGCTGCTGGGGGAAAACGGCAGCATCCTCACGCTGCAACCTCTGCCACGTGCTGAGAGTAGCGGGGATACAGCTCTGTGCTTCATCCACCCGCAGCCATACAGCTGGCTGACTGTCTGACCAGGAGGACGGAGGGAATCAAGCTCTTGGAAAAACCCCAGCATAACAAGATCCTGGCCTGTGTTCCAGCCCAGGTGGCGCAGATGCAGGCACATCTGCCAGGTAGCTGAGACGTGTGGCGTGACGCAGCACGCCAAGGACCCCACGTGTGTGTGCTGGAGCCAAGAGCCGAGGGGAGCAGAGCCAGGAAAGCCTGGAGGAGCCCAGAGGGCTTGCTGAGCTCAGCAGCTTACCAGCTGCCCACAGCAGCCACTGGCCACCCAGGGGGACTCATGCTTCAGTATTTCTCTGGGCAGGAAAAGCATTTAGATAGCCAAACAAATTGGTACCTATTGGCTGGCAAATTTACAGCCTGGCTCTAACTTGGCTTTCACTGCCACGGTGAGATGAGGTGTAAATTCCTTAATTCAAGGAACATATTGACATTTAATCATCCAAAAGTGCAACTCCTTTGACAAGCTATTTCCCTTCAGCCTCTTGCCACAATTGCCTCTTCTGGCCAGGGCCTATAAAAGACAATTCTTTTATCCATTGCAAAGAAAATGAATGCCTCTTGCTCTCTTTCCTTTCTTTTGGTTGTTTGTTTTCCAGCAGGATGTATTTCAGTTTGCTCCATACGGATGCTGTTTGACAGGAATATTCGCTTTCACGCATCTCCAGGTTTGCAAGGTCAGGACATGAAGCCTTATGGCCTTCTCCCACCCCCATTCCTCCCCCTTGTCCCAGTCCTTTCCACCCCGCTTCCCCTCCACCCCAGATAATTGTGCTGCTTCTTTTGCCTTGTGGATTCTGCCTTGCAAGGCATCACCATCCCCACCACAGCATCAGCTCCAGATGTGACTGGCCAGGAGCACAGATGTAAGAATGGCATTTCTAGCAACCTGGCTGGGTGCAGTTTATTTTCCAGGAAAAGCGAGCCAAGAACCTGCCACCTCCACACAGACAGCAGGAAGGGATGCACAATGTGGGGAGGAGGTTTCAGGCATGTGG
Organism: Stercorarius parasiticus; assembly: GCA_013396915.1. Classification (NCBI taxonomy): domain Eukaryota; kingdom Metazoa; phylum Chordata; class Aves; order Charadriiformes; family Stercorariidae; genus Stercorarius; species Stercorarius parasiticus. The sequence continues at coordinate 194,278 of VWZL01006032.1, read as the reverse complement.
AAACTCTTGGAAATCTCCATCAGATGCACATGCAGACACACCCATCCATGCTCCATCCTGAAATAATGTCCTCCATCAATGGTCATGCAAACATCCAGGTACAGCAGCCCAAATCCCCCTGTCATGCCAGTGTTGCCTTCCTCTCCCACCTCAGACCTGTTTGGCCCCGTCACATGCTGCACCAGAAAGGGAAAAATTAGGATGCCAGGGCCTGCCCCCAAGGACACATGTTCTGTGCCCTTGGTCATCCAATTTTAGTGTAAAAGCTGAAGTGAATAGTGCAGAAGGCATTGAAGACAGCAGGCTAGCTCATCACGTGGTGGTGGCCAACATCTCCTGCCCAAGAGGAGCAAAGAAAACAGCATATTTTGGCATCAGCTCTTGAGTAAAACTTCCTAAGACAATTTGATGGTCCAACTTGAGTTCAAGTCATGTTGCTACGAGAGCATAATTTTTAATTAGTTTGAAATCAGATTCTTGGTTTGAGTTTTTTGGTCTCTGACAGCATTTTCTAAAGGAGGAAAGCATGTCCCTGGCATGTCGCTGGCCAGTCAGAGTCTGCTTTAGTTCAGTAGAAATAGGTTTCTTCTTTCCTTGTGTCTGATGCAGGCTGGAATGGGAGAAAATGAACCTTCCACCCCTACTGTATCAGGCAACAGGCTCAAATAAACACATTCCTGGAGTGGGGTGTACTACACAAATGGCAGCTATGTTTCTCCCCTGGCTAATCTGATTTGGCTTGGCTGATGTGGGGCTGGCACAGCACACACAAAACAGGGGTACAAAGATCAGGCTGATGCAGATGGAGGGGAGAATCTGGCAGCAGTCAGAGCAGAACGTAAGGGAGAGACGGCAACAGGACACAGGAGTGTCACCAGCTGTAGGCCTTGAACGTGCATGGTAGGCTGGATTCCTCCCAGGTAGGCACAAACAGCAAGGTGTTACCCTGCCTTGCCCAGATAAACAGCTACTGGGCCTGCAGGGGAGGGGACATGAAGCTGCCTATCCAAATGCCGCCCTCTGTGGAGGGCAGCAACTGGGGCAGATGGGCTTGGATATCCATTGGCCCCTTAACCTTACACCATGTCCAGGTCTGCACCAGGGTACCTGAGTGCCTTCAGGTCTCTGAAGCAGACTCACCTGGGACTGGTCAGTGTCTGGTTGCAGGAAATGGGCTAAGCACGGTTGCTGGCATTGGCGTTTGCGGCATTGCTTTAGTTTGAAAGCAGCCCCAACGGGGGGTTCTGGGTGAAATGATTGCTTCGTGTTCAGGTGGTGGTTATGGGGAGAGCCTTTTGGGGTCACTTCAGGGCTGCAAATTTGCTCCTTTGGCTTTTAGCTGAAAATAGTGTTCTTCCACGTGAGGAATCGAATTGAGGAGCCTTCCACGGGGCTGCTTCCCTGGCAGGGTGCTGCAGCGTTTTTAAGGCTCTGCAGCTAATGGGCTGTCATTTTCTGACAGGGAAAACGTGGCGGTGGCAGAAACGTAATCAGAGGGACCCTGCAGAGCTTTCAGCGGATCTGTCTTAATGCCCCCTGCCGTGGCAGTCAGGCCAGCCTGAACGGGGACAAAGCGGGAGTGTGTGCAGCATGTGCATACGTGTGTGCCCGGCGGGGTGTGTGTGTGCGCGCGCGCGCGCTCTACAGTGTGTGTGTACACATGTGTGCACATGAGTGTGTGTGTGTGCCCAGCGGTGCGTGAACACGCACGTGTACACGTGTGCGCGCAGGGGTGCCCTGCAGAGCCTGTGATCCGTAGGGGGCCCCGGCGGGGGTGACACAGCCTGTCGCCCGAGGGCTGCCCCGCCGTGACAAAGGCGCGGCGCCGCCCGNGCGCGCAGGGGTGCCCTGCAGAGCCTGTGATCCGTAGGGGGTCCCGGCGGGGGTGACACAGCCTGTCGCCCGAGGGCTGCCCCGCCGTGACAAAGGCGCGGCGCCGCCCGCAGCTCTCCCCCATTCACAAAAAAAAACCCCGAGGAGAACATGGCCGGCTGGCGGAGAGGCCGGGTAGGTGGTGGCTCTTTTTTTGTGAAGGGAGGCGGTGACGTCGCCGGCGCCCGCCTTCCGTCCATTCATGCGGCCGCGGCGCGGGATGAATGGGCGGCGCGGGGCGGGGCTGGGGCGCGCGCCGGCCGCCGCCGGGTAGTAAAGGCTCCGTCGCGCTCGCGGGGGTGCGCGAGCGGCACCGGCACCGGGCGCAGTGCCCCGCCGCCTCCCCCCCGCCCCCCGCTC